>CAKAOJ020000329.1:555000-835702 GCA_916701645.2 Sebastolobus alascanus
TATCCTCCAGTTTACCAAACAGGCCCGGTTTATTGGTGGCCTCCACTACGTTGGGCGTTTGATGCACGGCGTTTGCGAGCTCTTTGAAATCAGCATCAATCCCCTCGAAGCGCCCGGAGTCCTGTAGAGGATTTCACAAGAGAGCCCGGCCGGGGGATTTAAGTTCCCAACAGAGAGAGGATGGGATCAGAGGTTTAATAGCAAACATCTGGGTTTAAGCATAGCCACGATGTTGTGAGAGCAATTAAAAAGCTGCATAATCTCAGCTCCTAAACGAGGAGTAAGAGCCAATTAATGCATTCTTAATTAACATATGGGTTCATATGGCTACGACAAGGGAGCAGGTCAAGACCTGCATGCATATGAGCTTGTCAGAGCTGTAATTAACTGTGTGTGCATGAATGTGATGCTATCTATTCAGTGTGTCACCTCAGGCAGCTGTGAGCGGATGTCCTCTGAGCCGATGAAGATGCTCTCCAGGTGCGTCCACGTCCGCTGCACCTCGAACCAGATGGAGATGACGGAGTCTGCCACAGACAGTTTGCTCTGCCACGACGACACCTCATCCAGGAAGTGGGCGATGTACTTGGACGACATGAGGTTCTGCAGCTGCACCTGGTTGTCTTCCAGCGTCTCGATCAGCTCCTCGTCCGTGCGCAGCAGAGGAACCCGGGTCCGGTGGTGAGGCTCGTACTGGAACCGCATACCTGGACGGGATCGTTACACTCCGTCAGTAGGTCATGACCTCTGGATGGCAGGATGAAAAACTCTCAGACTAAAGGACAGTCAAGCTCTTCCTGTACCTGTCCATGTGGAGTTGAGCTCAGAGAGGACTTTCTCCATCCCCATCTCTTTAACAGCCTTGTCCACGATCCCTCTCACCTCGTCTTCAAAGCAGTGCAGGTTGAGCTGCAGCAGGTCGGCCAGATTGGTCTCCTGCTCAGACAAACACAATTCATCTGAGCTGCACTACATCATAAATGATAACATTAGTACGTATTACTGGTGAGCACCAGCTGCTGGTTTCAGTTCAACAATGAGACACAGTGTGATTAATGTGAAGCAGTAGAAAGCAGCCATTATAATCAAACTGCAGAGCTGCAGTGAGGGAGGGTTCACACCTGCAGTTTCCCTCAAACTTGCATCACCTACAAGCAAGGAAATTAAGTGCTTCTGCAATTTTGACACCTGTGTCACCTGCAGGTGAGAGTATCCAAGTGTTAACTTCCTCCACCAACAGCATGCAGGGTGAACGTCATATCTTTGGGGTGCAACACATGCACAGTAAAATCTGGTCCGCGCTCGCTGAAATTGAGCCAATAGCAACGCACGACCGCAGCTCCAGTTACGCCGCGCATGTGTTATACCGCAGAGATCAAGACCGTGTCTCAGCCTCTTTCAACAGACATCGACCCACAGCAGGAAGCGAGCACGATGAAGACCTTTTTAGGAGTTTTAGGAAAATATTTAATTGCAATTTTTCTGACCCAATTTTGCGAATTAAATTACAATTATTTTAATCAAACTCCAGGCCTGTATTTGTGGTCTACATAGTACCAAGTTATGTTTGTACCAAACATCATCACAAATGTATTTAGTTTCTACATAAATAAAATCAGAACAAAATAATGCGGATGCTTGTTGTTGAGGTCTGACTGACTGAAAGACTCAACTTCTAAACGGCTATAGAAGTGACTATTTTAGTTCTCATTTATTAAGATATTACATCAGGAATTACTCAAAAATATACAAAATAAGCGTGACATTCAACAGCTTAATAGTTGGTTATTTATGTTTTTGTTAAGTTTTTAAGTCTGCTGAAGCTTCGATAGCTTCCCAGACTGACAGGACGAGCTGCTTCACGCTCCCAAATCCTGACGTCTCAATTCAGAGCTTTCAAGGTGATCCGCTTAAAACAACAACGTGATGTGGAAGTTCTTGTTTGGGTAACTCAAAGAATTAACATTAATTAGCTACAGCTGAGCACAATTCTGCCAGACAGTTTTTGTAGCCACAGAAATCAAATCAACTTCAAACTTTTCACTTGCTGCAGCAGCAGCTTGTGTAACGGAGAAGACACGGTTAATTATGTTAAAACAATTCATCGGTCAGCTCAGGATTGTGCTGTGAAAAGTTACATGAATATGAGCATGTAATAGCAGGTTTTACTGTCTTTCCCTGTAGATAGCTGCATCTACTTTCCTTTGAATCAGTGAGTTTGTGAGTACATTATAAGTAGGGATGCATCGATACCAATACTGACTCAAATAGCTGGATCAGATATCGTTGACAATGGGGCCGATCTATTCAATTCAATTCTATGTTTGTATACTATATACATTATATACTGGAATTCTAATTCCTGTTTAAGTTATGACCAAATCGCTGCTGCATTGAAAAAGGTTTACACCGGAATTGTTAATTTTGAAGATATTTTACCAAGTTGCTGGTGTACGATTTATTATTTTAAACAAATATCAATTCACAAAATGTATATCTTTGTATTTATTTGTTACACTTAGTTTAAAAAAGATAGGAAAGCAATATTTAAGCCTGATGTTTTCTTACACATAACAGAATGATCCCAGTCACCTCCACACAGTGAGGCATACAGCTGATTAAGTAAACACCGGTATCGGATCGGTACTCGGTATCGGCCGATACTCAAAGCCCAGGTATCGACTGAAAAAGTCGGATCGGTGCATCTCTAATTATAAGACTATTCTATGAGGCTAATTTAGTCTCTATAAAACAAACTAGTTTGTACAAACTAAACATCTGGATGTACAAACAGTAGAAGCCACCCTCATCTGATCTTCCCTCTGCAGAACTAACCGGTCCAGTGAGGATGCAGACAGAGCCGGGACACAAAGCTAAAATAGAAACTGTTGTAGATATTCAGCTCATGAATACAGAACTATATCTGCAGTATGTTCTAAGTGCTTTAATATCTAAATTGGGAACCTGGTCCATGGTGAAGCGGACTCCAGTAGCAGCCATCAGCTGATGCCAGTGTCGGGCTCGTATGGCCGGGTTCTGGAGCTCCGCCACGGCCCGGAGGGAGGTGAGGAGGTTCTTTACTCTGCTGTCCAAGCCTGTGAACGCCTCCCACGCTCGAACCTGCCAGAAAACAAAGGCGGGAATCAGTACGAGGGCTTCTGACAGAGACCTCAGAGGGAGCTCCCAGCTTTTATTTATTCCAGTGAAGCTGACATTCATGTACTTACACACATTCGGTGCTTCCCAGCCTTGCTCAAGGGCAGCAGCTGATAGTAAATACAGATTTCCTATCAAACTCCTTGCCTTTGAGCAAGGCACTGAACTCCCAAATGACCGTTGGCTAAGCCCAGACCTTCTAGTTTACTGTTTATGTTCTTGTGTGGCACAAATGCAGTTTACAGTGATAATGGAGGCAGAATCACTACTTGATAATATTCATCTTTTTTGAAACACTGGGTCTTTGATTTCAGACGGACGTGGACAAAAGCAGCTTCTCATTTCTAGCCAGCAACCGTCAACTTGGATGGCTGAAATAACTACTGACCACTGACAGACTTTATCAGCTGTAACTAGCTAGCTATTTAAGCTAATGGTCAGTATGAAGAACAATGTAAGACTGTTATTTCATTCTAACATAACACCGTGTGGATGCTTAGCGTACCTACTCGTTCGTATATTCAAACTGTATGTTTTCACTTTTAACTTAGAGAAAATGATTCTAGGAGGAGTTAGAGTGACTGATGTGTTTAGCAAATAGTAATTATCAATCTTGGATAAAGCAGCTGGAGTGTAAACTTCCCCAAATAGAGAGCGAAGTCCCGCCCCTTCCAGCTTGGCGGGCCTAACGTGCCTTGTTACCTTTACTAAGGCTTTGATGGGAAAATCACTGTTCATGTGAGGGGGGGGGGGGGATTAGCAAACAGTCAAATGCAAATTGAAAGTGAAATATTCATATCAGTTATTTCCTATCCATCTTTCTAAACTAAACATCCTGCTCTATCCTCTCCCCTCACCTCTTTATCCAGCCCTCGTATATCTTTAGAGAAACGTTTGCACTCCAGCTCCATATCCTCCACGTGGATGTCTCTCCAGGGAGTCATCCTCCACGCCGCCATGCTGGACTCCACCACGGTGATCATGTCCCACAGCTCCTTCAGCAGGCCCACCTCACGCCTCGGGGACGGAGACGAGAGGACAGAGTGAATTAAATCAGCTTGAAAACTGGAACTCTTCAGATACTGACTGGGAGTGTAAAAGAGCTTCTCTCGCTATAACGGCTCATTAGTTTCGAATTTGGCTCGTGCTATGTGGTATTTTCTCCTTCCCGTCTTCGGGCTTCACCTGCACTGTCGGAGCTGTTTGTACTCGGAGACGGTGACCTCGAATAGGCTGGCAGACTCCACCAGGGAGGCCATCACCGCCTCCCGCTCCTGGATCTGCCGGTGGAATGCGTCCAACATCTGGTAGGGGCGCTCGCTGTCAAACCTGGACGAATGCACGATCACACACAGGCACCCATCAACACACATTTGCACAAGCCCAGTATAAATCAGGCTGTGTTTAGGTAATGACGGGCTGCAGTTTGCCAAGCCTGACTTGGCTGCAGCATCACCCGACCAGAGTCTCCAGCGCTAACGGCACACTGTGACAATTAACAATGACTTCCATGGCATTAATGGGAAAATAATCACCAGGTTATTAAGAGACCGATTACACACATAACTAATCTGACAATTAGACATTATGACGAAGCATCTCTACCTATGAATTAATTATCATTATGTTAAGATTCAATTAGCCTTGTCGGATGCCGGAGCCTTGAGATAACATACTGTATTATCAGGTGAGAAGGCAGAAAGGTGACATGCTTACATTCTTAAAGGTGTAATCACTTACACAATGATTCATACACAGAGTTATAGTTGATATTAATAAGTGTCCTCATATCTGCTAACGACTACACGATAGTGTTTAATAAACCAGTGTTTATATACTGCTTATGAATGATACATGGAGCTGTTAGGTCCCAAACAAACTCTCAGAGGCTTAACAGCCGATATTTATTCTACCTGAAGGGCCCGTTGCTGCGGAACTGCTCCCTGAAGGTGTGCTGCTCCACGTCGAACGAAGCACATTTCCGACGCAGGCTGGCCACCTCGATGGCCTGCAGAGGGGCCACCTGCTGTTTCACTAACACCGCCTGCTTTTTCACATTTTTCCACTTTTCTGGCAACTCCTGCAGATAAACAGAGAGATATAGAGAGAGAGGGAGGTAACGATTGGAAGACACCAAGAAAGAATGTGTGCTAGTATAAAGAGCACCAGTGACTGAACATCAGTCCTAACCTCCAGCTGTTTGTAGACCACGTCAGGAAGCTCCTGTTCGTAGACCTTCAGCAGAGCGATGGTTTGCTGCAGCGGCTCAAACATGGCGTCTGTGGTGTTTTGTCTTTCCTTAACAGCCAGCAGGTGACCCAGGACCCCCACCAGACCGCCGTAGTCACCCTCCTCCACCCGCTGGCTCAGGCCAGACTCAGCCACACTGGTAAACTTCTCCAGATCTGACAGACTGGGGATGGATGACAACGATTATTAACCTCTCAGACAACTTTACTTTGTTCAGGAGCTGTAGCAGGATCAGTTTTAGCTAGAGTCAAGTTGCTGGTATCTAAGCCGAAGGAATCCATTGGTACCAACCAGGTCATGCTAGCATGTCGGGAGGAACGTTACATAACGCTACGAACATACCAGGAAAAACTGGTCCCTTGACCTCTGACCTCAAGATAAGTGAATGAAAATGGGTTCTATGGGTACCCACGAATCTCCCCTTATTTGAATATTTCTGTCTTGGAATTCCATAAATTGTGTATTACTGTAAAGCTGAGACTCTGGTGGATCCAATGAGCCCAACTGCATTCATGTGTGATGATGTTAGTCCCCATAGGAGACATTTCATTGTAGTGAGACCATTTTTTGAAACTTGACCTCACTGTATAAAATGACCTGTGGTGACCTCTAGGATAATCACAGCCTCAGGAAACTTTACAGCCACAAACTAGAGACCTAGAGCATTCAGAGGATGGATGGATCAAACTAGAGACCTAGAGCATTCAGAGGATGGATGGATCAAACTAGAGACCTAGAGCATTCAGAGGATGGATGGATCAAACTAGAGATCTAGAGCATTCAGAGGATGGATGGCTGTCCTAGCTAGATTGACAATAAGGGGGTTTCTGAGCAGTTTTCACAACACAAGTGCTCGCCATCCAATCGGCAAAAAATGCAATTCTTGCAGAAATCTCAAAATGTCGAAAGTTTTTAATCCCAAATCACAGCATGTCTTTTTCTCTGGTGTTCCTCAAGGTCTTGGTGTCTTAATGTGGTATTTTGGAGGGATTATTGATCATTTTTATTAATTCTCCAGTGGTAAAAAAATGGTTAAATTTAGCACCAAATCTGTGTAACAAATGGTATCAACCCCAAAAACTGCCGCAGCAACTTATGAGAAATAATAGAGCATGGGGATGACCATCATATACTTCTATCGTAATGTTCTAAACCCTTAAACACTTTCACTATTTATTATAATTAATTAAACCAGTAGCATGAGTACAGAAAAGTTACACATTATACCAGACCAAATAAGGCTGCAGCATCGAACCTCCTGACTGTGTAAAGTTGTTCCTCACCTGTTGGTCACGTGATCGATGAGGTGCTGTTTGAACATGAAGCTCCACTTCTTGATGATGTTGAGTAAGGCACTCTTCATGCTACGTCCATCCACCCTCATCCACCCGTGGAACACGTGCACCGGCTCCAGACCCTGCACCTCCTCGTAGATCTTCTCATACCTACAGTACGACGGCAAACAGGTTCCAGTCAGTCAAAACAACTGATTGTAAACCATAAAAATGACCACAGATACACACAGACAGACGCTCACACTCACCTGTCCACCTGTTCTCTAAAGTTCTCCAGAGTCGGCGGGTTCTCTGAGACGCCGTCGTCAGCGTAAACCTCCGTCTCCTGGCTGGTGACGACGTGGCCGTACAGAAGGAACCGACGCATGAACTCCTTCCTGTCCTCCACGTACAGGTAGCTGTAGCGCTCCAGAGAGTTGCGGAAATCCCAGCATGTTGCCATGACGCCCTGCACGCGCTCCATTAGGAGATTACGCATGTCTGCCAGATCGGCCATGTCCTCCATGTCAGCCTGAGGAGACATGTTGATGCATTTCAGAGACTGAAGTTATACATGTTGAGGCTGCATCAGAGCATCCGTACCTGGTAGTGGGGGAAGGAGCTGTGCTGGGCGAGGCGCGGCACCAGTGAGGAGATCCTGAACACGTCGTTGATGAGGCTCTCCACCAGCTCAAAGAAACCGTCTCCTGCCCCGAACTCCAGAGGTGGAGCGAACACCATGTCAGGAACCTTCAGGTCCAGCTGAGCCTCAAATAGAGGGGCAGCAACCGCTTTCTGATCTGGAACCAAAGGAAGGGATTACACCAACACTACTGCTGTAAAACATGTGGATCTGTCATAATAAAATCTGCAAAATATTACATTCATTTATTTATTGTTCAAAACCTTCAGCGAATGTGTTCCCCAAACTATAAACCACTGTCATGTGCTGATGAAGACTCCAGTAGACCTTGAGTTGAGGTTATATTTATCTACATAAAGGTCTCTACTTTGGTTATCATTTATTTCAGGGATTTTCTCAATAGATTTGCGCGAGACACAAAGATGATTTTAAAAAACAAGTCACTGAGTTTTGGGTCCTTGCTAATAATCTACCAGACATAATGGTATATTGCGGCTGCTAGAACATGGAGGGAAAGGATTCTTCATTTGGGTCTACATCATTTTTAAATTTTAAACCAAAATGTTTGTTTTTTTTAAGATTATTTTTGGGCTTTTATGCCTTTAATGGCAGGGACAGTGATAGTTACAGTATGAAAGGGGAACCCACACAAGGGCGAGAAGAAGAAGAAGAAGAAGTAGGAGAGAAAGAACACGTGGAATAAGGAGGAGAAGAAGAACTGGACACAGTAGCAGTCTGGCAACAGTCCAACACATCTTGAACCGCGTCCCAGTCTAATCTAAACTGGTTGACAAAACTCGTGCCAGCAACCAAGTCCAGATCTCTTTTATGTCCACAGCCAAGACAGGCGGACACCCAATTGACATCATAACCCCCCCGAGGATGTGTTGCTGGGAAGCTGTCCAAGTCAGTGCTGGCTGATGATGATGATGATTTTGGTTAGCTCATTACATTTTTGGTTGCTGGCAACATTCTGGCTTTGAGACAACAACAGCAACACCACTAACATCACTAACATCACTAACATCAGGAGTTTTTTTTTTTTTTCTGTGTATCGTTTGTCGTACCAGTGTGATCCAGGAAGAACTTCAGAGAGCACTCGATGCTGTTGAAGAATCCGTCTATGATCATGTCGTCTACGTACTCGACGTAGGCCTTCCACTCCTCAGAGGTCCGCTCGGCTCCCAGCAGCTCCAGATTGCTCTAAGACACGACAAAGCCCGACAATCATCATCTCGACCAAATCTGGAAACGACTGGAAAGATTTCAAAGCAAATCTGCTGACTTCATAATAACCTCGTAGTGGAGGTCGACCGATAGGGGATTTTTAAAGACCGATATGATAACGATAGTTTGGACCACGGAAAAGCCGATAGACAATCGTCCGATATCCCCCCACCCCCAGCAAAAAAAATTGACTAACTAACTGACACCTACATGAATAAATAAATCTGGAACTGATCAAACTCAAAGTAATAAATATCTAAATAAATAAATAAATCTGGAACTGATCAAACTCAAGGTAATAAATATCTAAATAAATAAATCTGGAACTGATCAAACTCAAAGTAATAAATATCTAAATAAATAAATCTGGAACTGATCAAACTCAAAGTAATAAATATCTAAATAAATAAATAAATGGGTGATGTGCTGTTCTGTGGTGTATGACTGGCCAGGATCACTTCTGCTGCACATTGTTAAATGTATTGTAAAGGTTCCCGGGGTAAAGAGGATCCTAAAGTGTGCCGTCCCATTTCATTGGTCTTTAACAGGTTAGATTATGATCAGAAGTTAATCACATGCAAACAGATATTTTGCCCTCATTATGTGTATGGATAATCCGTGCAAAACGGTGATGTACATCACCGCGTGACTGGCGGCTAAGTAACCATCGGCTGCTATCGGACCCAGTTCCACCAATAACGATAGTTTGTAAAAGGTCCTATCTGTGCCGATCAATCTGTACCGCTACCTAACCCTAACCCTTTAATCACCTTCAGCAGGAAGTGGATCTTTTCTCCAGAGGAGCGTATCAGACCGTAGAACTTGTCCAGCCTCTCGGCCCTGTCCTCCAGGCTGAGCAGCGCCTCTTTTTTTCCCTCCCTCCTGTCGAACATGGGGCTGGCCCAGGACCTCATACAGCTCTGGATCTGCTCCACGTTGTCTTTGGACCTCTGGAGTCGGCTCTCCAGGTCGCAGATGGAGTCTCGCACCTCCTGGATATACTGCCAGATATCTAGAGGGTGATGGATGATGGAGATGGTGGTTTAGAGGTCAAAAGAATAAAAAAATCTATGAATAAATGAAGTGTGTGACTAAAACATACAGTTTGTTTAACAAGTGACTAGTTCTGCATTGAAAACTTTTCTAGTTTAACAATAAAATGCAGCGTTAAACATCAGTGTGACAGACTTGTAAAAGTAAATTGGATGTCTGACATTACAGAAACTTGGAGGAGAAAGTAATGCACTTTATACAATGATAATATACAAGAGAACCTTTTATTATCAGCTCTAAAATAGAATGAATGCTGTGTTTCCCTACGGGCGGGAAACTCACTTCAAATGCATTCTTCACTTAATAATCCGGTGACTTGTCAGGGCGAGAAGATGTACGGGGAAAATGGCCAACCTATATTTACTTTCACCGAATAAATCCACAGCAGACACAAAGCATAAAGCAGATAAGTGTAGTAGTGGATGCTCTGCAGAGGGACTGTGAGTTTGTCTCCACAGACGGTCGGTTTCTATCATAAATACTCGTCTCATTTCTGCTGCGTTCTTCTGGGACTCCTGGACTCAGAGGAACTAACACCACCTGTCTGCCAGCAGAGTGTCAATCAAAGCTCATCAATGATTGAACACCTCTCCTACTCTTATTTTATATGTTTGTTTCCAAGCCTCTCTGTTCATGTTATATCTCAGAACTATGTATTGTTATTTTTGGGGTTGGTAGCAGTGACAGCCACTCAGACTTTAAGAGCAGAGAGAGGAGACGAGAGTCACAGAGCTGGAATAACTCTCTAATTGGTGACTCAGCATTCATTCATAACTATTCAACATAACTCTGCAGCACTTTAACGCTCCCAGATGACTGGTGCAAACGCATAGCCTGAATGTCGGGGACCACACGGACTGTGGGATCACTATCACACACTTTGTGATGAAGCTTATACGGAAGTTCAATCAGGAAGACCCTCCTGACACTCATTAATTCACAACCTTTTTGTCTCTCTCTCTCTCTACTGGCTCCTCCTCCTCTATCAGCTGACTGTGGGTGTTTCACTCTCAGATAACCAAACAGATTCTGCTACGCTCCGTTACACCAACTACTTGATTCCTACTGATTTTGAACAATCCGGAGTATCTGATGATTCTCAGTTGGTGTTCTGACCTTGACTGTTCCAGTTCAGACTCTCCTCTGCCTTCTTGAGCTGAGCGTCGATGTCCCTGAGCTGGCCCTGGACCAGAGGATGCTCCACATCCAGCACAGAGTGCATGACCTGCAGCCAGACAGACAGTGGGGGAGACAGAAACAAGAAGCAGAGAAAGATGTGATCTTCAGCTCTCATTAAGTGTGTATAGAAATATCATTTTATTATAACTGCTGTGTGGCCTTTTCGAGCCCGGAGCATCAAGACGGGACGTCGTCCTCATTAAAGTCGTTGTTTCTATTCCGTTCCATGTCGCCATGACTTAATTGGACTTGAACTTTTAGCTACCTGAAGCAATGAAGTGCTGTATTTTTAAATTGTAATCATCTAATTGAGGTAGCTGTCCTCTGTGAGGCTGAGTTAATTACATCGGTGTTTGCTCTTGTTTTATGCTACATTTTGCCCCCATGCTCAGCTCTCATTAAGACCAACAATACAATTATGTGTCCGTGCAAAGAGAAGCGTTTCTGTACTAATGCTTTCATTGAAGTCATTCAGTGAATACACATACAGTACAATGCACATCATCATTAGCATAATCTCGGAATAAAATGTCTCTTTATTAGCATGCACAGAAATCACTGTAGTTTAGTTGAGTAAAGAGCGACTGATCCGTGCTGTGATTCTGACGTTTCTGAAATAGTATCAGACAGCAGAAGAAGCCTCTGCAGCTCCACGAGGCTCTAATACTCTCTAAACACCGCCACTGATGGAAGGATGAAAAATCTATACAGACGACTTTTACCACTAGTGGAGCAAACAATGTAAAATATGTCCTGAGAGTGGAGAGGTTAGTGTAGTAAATCAGCCGTTACACTATCAGATATCTTGTATACAGATATTAAAGCTGTTGATTTTGATATCAAAGTAAAAAGTTGGGCGGAACTAAAGGCTGATGGAACAAAATCATCCTGATAAATCCTCTGAGGACCGAGATTATTCACAGTGGTGGAATGGAAGTACATTTACTCAAGTACAATTTTGAGGTACTTTACTTGAGTATTTCCATTTCATGCTACTACCGCTGCTCCACTACATCTCAGAGGGAAATACTGCACTTTTTACTCCACTACATTTATCTGACAGCTTTTGTAGATTTAGATTATTCATGCAAAACATAAATCAACTAATAAATGATGATGTCTTATTAGGCCATAGATTAAACTACTCAGCAGTATATAAAGTCATTAAAATGAGCTCCACCTTTACCAACATGATAAAGTGATGAACACATTAATGCATCAATAATTATAATACAATAATATAATATATATTATTCTGAAATGGGTCATTCTGCACAGTGACCTTGACCTTTGACCACCAAAATCTATTGAGTTTGTCCTTGAGTCCAAGTGGACATTAAGTGCCAAGTTTGAGGATATTCCCTCCAGGTGTTCCTGAGATATCACATTCAGAACGGACAACCCAAAACCATAATGCATCCGGCCGCGGCTATCGCTGGCACGGAGGCTCAACGCCTCGTTTACACACAGTTTGTTTTGTGTCCGTAAATCCGTATACGGATTACGTCCCTAGAGTTCAATGCAAGGAAATGCATCTGTTTACGGATGGATAGAAGGATGAGAAGTTACTATATGGATATAAAAATCTAAGAGTTACTCTCTGTTGTTCAGCGTCCAGTCTCGACGAGTCACATTTATAACGTCGGCTACATTTTGTCTAAGTGAAAAGTTCGACGGCATATTTAGAACATTGGTAGCATGCTAGCTGTGTAACATATAGAGTATATACTGTATATATATATATATATACGTTAGTGGTTCATACGTCTTTTAACAAAATAGTTCACAAAACTGCTAAATATGCCATCAAACTTTTCACATAGCTGAATTACATTCATCAGTCAGTTTATTAATTCGCTAATTCCACAGGAAGTGGTGCTCAGTGCATACAGACTGAAAAAAACACATCACAGAGGTTCCCATAGGAATGAATGGACTTCCGGTTGACACGTATACGTACATAAAGCTACGTAGAAACGAGGCGTTATAACAATGGGTGTATAAAGAGAACAGGATACAGCGTCGGAGGCTCCCATGAAGCCAAAATGTTTCGACAGCCGAGTGATAAAATACCCGGATCATCTGTGTGACATCAAGCAGTTTGTGAATCAGTGTATTTCCCCTGTAATAGCCTGTCTCCACTGCTTTGAGCCTAAACTAAGCCAACCTTGTTGTATCGGCCCACGGTGAGCTCCAGGTTGGCCACATACTGCCACAGCTGCCCTCTGGTGGTGTAGATCTGCACCGCGGTGTCAGGGATGGCCTCGGTCTGTCTGGCCTCCAAGTACTTCACCTCCCTCAGCACGGACGCCAGCTAGGAAGAGGTCGGGGGGGAAATTAGAAGCACTGGGTGACATATCGAGACATTTACAACTAGTAATACTAATATATAATACTAACTAATTAGTAGTTTCAGTTTCTATCAGTATGCTGCTAATAGTGTTCAACATCTTTACTTTTAATCCATTTCAATATATTTTGATATCAAATCATAACAGAAGTTATCTCAAGACCCTTTTCATATAGATCAGGTCTAGACCGTCCTCTATAATCTAGAGATCCAACGAGAGATCCCCCATGAGCATGCACTCAAGAAAAAACTCCCCTTTAACAGGTAGAAACCTTTAAGCCCAATTTCAAACTAAAAAAGATTTTTCCACATGAATATTCAGTAGCAGAGTTCCGGTGTTGGTGGTAGAAAACTTTCCACTAAAGTCAGATTACTGAGATTAAGGTTAGCAATTCTTCAGGGCGGCGTGATCCAACATTACTGCCTTTAAATGAAAAATTGAAATACTGACCCAACTAATTAAAAAGATGAACTTTATTTAAAGATTCATGCTCTCTTGTGCAGCTGGACGAGGCAGGTGGACGAGACTTACTGGAAGATATATCACCAGACTAATAAATCACTCACACAGCTATTCAGAAGGATTACAAGCTGTGACACATCTAGCAGCCTGTCTGGGATCAGTTTTTATTCCTCAAACCTGCGGGTTGAAGTTGACTGAGATCAGCTGAGTGGTCGGGTCCCTGCTGATTAATGGCAGGCTGAGGTTGTACTGAGAACTCTCGCCCACGGTCTCTGTCCATGTCTCATACAGGCTGCTGGAGTATCTAGAATACCAAACACAGAGATCACAATCAAACACAAGTTATTATCACAGAAAAAGGGTGTTTTATATTCCCATTAAATGGGACTTCTCGAGGCCACGGGCGTGAAAACGGCTCACGTCATGGATATTTAAAGCAGCTAAAAGGCATATGATTGAGACGTTCTCCCAAAGCTCTGAGGTTGTAAACAAAACGAGAGGCGTGATTCGTTGTCCGTATCAAGCAGACAATAAGACATGGAGAGAGGTAGCGGTGAAGGAGGGTTAGATGTAGGCGTGGGGGGGGGTGTAATATGAGGATAAACGCTGATTCATCTGAGAGAGACTGGGAACAGAGAATATGTCAGGGCTCGGTACAGCTATATCAATCTGTAAATAGCCACGATTATGATGAGAACTTCAGTGCGCACTGTGTGCTCCTTATTGGATTTCTGCCGTGAGCTTCATTTCCTGATAGTGGCACCGCAGACGCAGAGGCAATCAAACGCCTCGGTCATGGCCATAAATCACGCCGCATTTTGTCTGTGGGGGTAATGAGTGAGCATGCCCGTCCTGTCCCCGACTGGAATATGTATAATAATAACGGGGGCATTCATCGGAGGCAGCGGCGACGATTATTACAGCATAACAAGGGCTCTAATTTCTGATGGGAGTAAATTGAGGGCAAAGAGCTGATGTTGTTCATCATTCCATTACTCCGGCTGGAGGGACGTGAAGTGAAGGAGTGATATTAAGCATGCGGAGCATAAAGAATGGACATTTGTCTGGGTGTGTGTAGGCGCAGCTGTGTGTGCACACGGATGTGTATCTCATTCACAAAAGACTTGTCCACCTACTTCTGGGTACTTTTATATCAGCATGCTTGTAAGGAGGATATTGATACCCTAACCTTTTACCTTCTACAATGCATAGCCCATTTTAATAATTACTGTAACACTAATACTCGTCTAAGCTCTAAAAACAAATTACCACAATGAAAAGTGGTGTCCATGGCATGTACAGTATTTTCTGCTACCAATCCCACAATGCAATGCATCATGCAAAAAAAACTAGTCAAGACTGGGTCTCCCAAGCACAGTTAACATGAGTAGGGGATGATGCAAAATGACGACGATACAAAAGGATCCAAAATCTCAATTTACTAGTCTGATGATGATTCTTTATTATCACCTCCGGAATCAAGCTGCAACCTTAAAGGGACTCTATGTAAGGTTTTATACGTATACAAGTTTTTAATGTTTTTTTACTGCAAATGTGTGAACAGGTTGTAACCGAACCTAAAAAATGAGTCCTTCCGTGACTTTCAGGGTTATCAGCCTGCAGACTGCTTTTAATGTGAAGAATGCGGGATGTTTTTTCCGGGAAAATCCAGCGAATGTGACGTCACGCACGCTCACGAGCGCCTTCGCTCTCTTCAGCTCGGTTAGAAATTTCGCTTGATCAGAAATGGAGTCCGCTAACGCCAACAAACGACCAGCCCCCGCCACAACTCAGTCTCTAGTGAAGCCCGTCTTGCAAAACAGGAATGTGACGGTCGTTGGGGGGGAAAACTAGGATCAACATCAGCCGGGACTCTGATTCATGGAGGGACCTTCGTTTAGTTTTGGGGATCAAAACGGACCTGAGCTGGCTAAATTCCTATAGGACAGGTCAGCTAACATTGACTGTCATTGACGTAACGACCACAGGTGTCACTGTTAACAAGCAATTTCTCATTCTTACACAGAGCCTCTTTAAAGGCAGCGTTGGTAAAGATTTTAGAAACATTTTTTTGTTATATTTGTCGAAATTCTCATTACCTCCCGACAGCAATCAATAAATCAAATGCTCTGACAAAATAAAGAAAAAAATATGACTGTCGCAGGACTGTAATAAACCGTCGATCAGGCTGTCTACCTACCTGTCTACCTGTCTACCTGTCTACCTGTCTACCTGTCTACCTGTCTGCCAAAGTCTTCCAACAGCTGCTATCTTGACAGCTGTGAGTACTAACAGCAGCCATGTTGGTTGTTTACATTTTGTTTTACATTTTTAATTTTGGGGGCGTGTCTTTGGAGGGAGAACTGAAGGGACAGACTGTCTACCTGTCTGTCTACCTGTCTACCTACCTGTCTATCTACCTGTCTACCTACCTAATGATAATTTTGGGCGAGTGTCTTTGGAGGGAGACCTGAAGGGACGGACTGTCCGTGAGACTTTCTCTCTAGAT
Source organism: Sebastolobus alascanus (assembly GCA_916701645.2). NCBI lineage: Eukaryota > Metazoa > Chordata > Actinopteri > Perciformes > Sebastidae > Sebastolobus > Sebastolobus alascanus. Next base: position 571,105 of record CAKAOJ020000329.1, read on the forward strand.
TTAGGGACTTTTGGAGCTGGTGCTGCTGCTTTCACTGAAGAAGAGTTGACAACGCTGGGCTGGTTTTTTTTTTAGTTGGATCATTTTTAAAAGACTCGTGTCCTCTTGCTAGTTTCTTACGATCCCCCGCCCTGCCTTTAAAGTGGCCTTGTGTCGAAGGACAAAGAGGCCAAACACATCCACCATGTGGGCTTTTTCTCATCTTTTCTTCAGAAGTACAGAAATGTCTCTTTCTCTCTCTGACTCCGTACAAACATCGGATGGTTTATCTTTCAGGTTTTGATGTTGGATGTGGTCTAAAAGGCCATTTCTCACTTGGCATCAGTGAGCAGCGACAGAGCATATGGGATTATGGGAGTTCTGTGAAATAATCTGCAGAGCAGCGCCACAGTAATGAGAACATAAATCATGCCCGGAGCTGCATGTCTACATGCTATTCCACAGGGGGCTGCTTCATAAATGTTATACACTCAACTAACAAAATCACAAGTGTTCAGTTTAAAAACAGCGCTGGTGTGAAATTACAGAGACGGAGCTGATATCAGATTCATGTTGGCTTTTATGATATTTACAGTCCAGTAGGGAGGTGTCCTATTCTGTCACTGTCTATTCTGTTTAATCTTTACTTTCTCTTCAGTAATACAAACATCTAAGCATGAAGGCACATAGTGTAATGATCCACACACACACCTGTCCAGCAGTTGCATCATCTCCTCATACTTCTGGATGACCCGGGCTCCTGCTGCAGACTCCAAGCACCTGCAGAGAAGAGGATGTTTTACAACCCATGTAAAGGTTATGTCCAATATCTTTCCAGTGGCCAATATTCAAAAACATAATTTTTATGATGCCTTTAAAACAGTTCACAGAGTGATTGGAAATGCACGACCACAACAAAATTCTTTCTTTAAAGGGGCTATATGTAAGAATCAGAAATTGCTTGTTCACAGCGACACCTGTGGCCACAATGTCAACGAAAGTCAGCGTCCTGTTGCTCGCGCTCGCGCTTGTGCTCGCGCTACATTGACATGAACGAGCACCGGTCTAAACAGTGAGGCGACACACGTCAGCTAACACACAATATCACTCTATATTTCACCTGCTTGGCAGTAATGTTAGCTGACCAGAGGAAGGTCTCTCCATGAATCAATGATGATCCTAGTGCTGGCTTTTCCTGCTTCCTGACGACCGCGGAGGGAACGGGGGGGGGGGGGGGGAGACACCGACACCCGGTCGGGACGATAACGTAGCTCTATGCGGAGCTCCGTCACTTCACAAGACACGGGAAACCTCTGTTGGTCTGGAGGAGCTGCAGCATTTATTTCTGCAAAAACGTCCACTGCACATTCACTAGATATTCTCAGAGCTAAACTAACTCTCTGCAGTGTGCGCGCGTGCACGTGAAGTGGGAGCGAGCCGAACGGGTGAGAACGAGCGCTTCTGCAAGCAGGCAGCAGGAGCAGCGCGTACCCACACGCGAGCGCGCATGGGATTGCGACCCGTTAGGATTTATGCGCGTGATAAATTACAAATAGTCCCTTTAATCTGCTGCGTTTGAGACTCACGGGTAGGAGACGTGTCTGAATTTGGAGAAGGGGATCTGGATGCGCTGTTGTAGCTCCTGAGCCCATCTCAGCCCGCCAGCTACTGCCGGCATGTTCTTATTCACTGGAGTCCAACCTGAGGAGGTCAACAATCAGGACTTACTGTTACACACATATTTACAACAAAGGCAGTGAAACAGTGAGCTAACAGACTCAAGTGTACAATCTCACTGCTTGCTCGACCCCCCAATCACACTAAACTTTGCTCTCTCATATGTCTCTCTGTGAAGAGACTAAACTGAGTTCTGTGTAAAATGCAGCCATTGTTCAGGCTCTCACCCAGCTCCTCTGCAGTGAGGATGTGTTTGTTGTAAAGGTGTTTACAGCTGTCCAGCTCTGTGTCCAACATGGAGACAAGGAGAGGGTATCTGTCCAGAGCATCTGTGGCCACCAGGGGGCGCTCCAGCAAGCTACCAAACATATCCAGAACCTGCAGACGTCAGATAAGTGAAAGGGCTTTCAGTGAAAGTGTGTGTGTGAGAGAGAGAAGCAGAGAGAGATTAAGTTCTCAGACCTTGAAGGCGTGCTCCAGTCCGGAGGCGTCCTCAAAGGCCTGACAGAAGACGGCTCCTAGTCGTCGGTCTGTGTCATCCACCTTGAGTTTGAACTCCCTCACGTCGTCTTCATACTCCTGCGGGGCAGATAGCTCAGCTAGACCGGCAGCCAAAACACCACACAGCAGTGCGAGCTAACGCGGAGCCAGCACAGCAAATTCCTTTTCACATCTCACTGACTCAAAGCCATCCAGCGGGGAGCACTGACTGGCTCTTACAAGCAGAGTAAATTGCTTTTCTTGCTATAACTCAGAAACATCTTGCTTAAGCAACTATATGGCACTGAAAAAAAACTTCATTTCATTAGGGGCCGGGACACAATTTACTCCACAAACGCCGGAGTGACCAGGCTGTGGTGGTGTTTGCCAGCCGGAGAGAGAAAAAGAGCATGTACTGAGAAGTACTCAGCTCGGATTTCATGAAACCTTTGTGAAAATGAACTGACCGTCAAAGTTGTTCTACAGAATTACAGCCTATTTTTCCCAGCAAGCAAGTGAAGATAACCGTCATGCATCCTGATCCTAATACGTACCGTGTTGTTGAGGTCCAAGCAGTCGTACGGCTTCTCTGTGAACAATTTATAAGTGTCCACGAACTCTCGGTGGAGCAACTGGACCTGCTGGCTGAGGGCTCGGCCTCGGACGCCTCCAATCTCCAATTTCTCAAGCTTCAGCAGGTCCACGGCCGTCAACAGGACGTCCTGTACAGAAAAAGAAATGGAAAATGGAACAGTCAAGAGAACCACACTAAGGAAAGGTCTAATCCTTTACATAAGGCTAGTTTTACTTTGGCATCTCAATCCATACACTGCACCAAAACCTGCAGACATTTTTCCATTTGAGTAATGAATAATGTTTCACCTTAATGGTTCTGACTCTGTTAATAAAGCAGTCAAGTCCAGAGAAGACCAGCAGTGGGGAGAAGTCCCAAGGCCTCACAACGCTCCCGTTCTTCTGGTACCGGCTCAGATTGGCCCTCCGGTCCTCGTAAGTGCTCCGAAAGAGCTGCAGGATCTCCAGGCTGGTCTGCACCTTCAGGAGACTCTCTGAAAGCTCTCCTCTCAGAACCTCTTCTGGGACTATGTACACCCGGGCCTGGTGTCGGAGAGCAGGAACAGGTTAGTTGTTGCTATAGTAACAGACACATGTTTAGCTAATAATCCCCATTTCATTAAAGCGTTTCATTTGTAAAAGCGAGTAACTATCCTGTGGTTTGAGGCAGCGAGACAACTCAGATAATCGTATAATGAACTCCTGCATCATTTTATATCATCATACCTGTGGTTGGGTTAGTCACACAGCAAGCTCTGAATCTGAGTCTGAAGAGAGTCTGAAGCCCCCCCTCCAGTGTATTTAGTCATTTCTATGATATTTCTTATTTATTTGAGTCATTTGTTGATTAGCCACACTGTTTGACAATTTTTCTTTCTTTTTTTTTAAGTTAAAAAAGAAGGTTGTTGGTAAAATGGGAATAAGACGTCTGACTATAGTAGAAGCTGCAGGTCAAAGGTCATCCTCCAAGTTGCACGCGAGATAAATGTGCTATTTTACCATTTTATTTTATTCATTTACTGTTCATTACACTCTAATCTTACATTTTTTAGTGTTTTATTTGGTCATTGTTGAAAACGCAAACCTCCATGTAAATAGATGACTCTTTGTTTGCTTTGTTTGCAACTCATGATCGTTGGCGTCTGAGCAGCAAACTGATAAATCTGTTTATCTGTCTGTCAGTTTGTCTTTCTAGTTAGTTAGCTGGTTAGGTTAGGTTACACAGGCTACATATCCAATAGAGAGTGAGGGGAGCTTTGGGGGGGGGGTTGTGAATACGGGCCCAGCGGGTTAATCCAACCCTGGGACAGAAGTTCTGGTACCCTCTACTGTACAGTTCTGGCAGCAAAAGCAAAGGTTTGTTTCCAAAACACTGAACACAAGAAAGAGAAGTTGGTAGCATGGACAGTGAAAGAGTTCCTGTCTGAGAAGAATAAAGAAAAGAGTTCAACCCACAGACACTAAAACTTCATCAAGAGAAAAAGAAAGCTCGGTAGCATCCACCCACTCTGTGCTGACAGGTGATCTCTGACAAGTGCTGCTCACAAACAACACAGTAATGACTACTTAGCAACTGTTACCACGAAAAATAAAAGTAAAGAAAAGCGAGCTCTTGGGATTGATCGCCACCCGACACACAGAGAAGAAGACTGCAGCCGACCTGCTGGATGAGGAGGTTGGAGGTCTCCTGCAGCAGAACGACGAGGCGTGCCGGGGTGTTGTAGTATCTGGAGTTCGCCCACACCAGACACACTGTGTGCATCAAAGGGCCGATCTGACCCCGAACATCAGGAAACTCGGCGCTCTCCATGTCCTCAAACAGACGCTGCAGCGGCCTCAGGTAGGTGCAGATGTCCTTCGCCTCCTCCAAGGCTGGTGAGTAGACGGAAACTCGGCGCTCTCCATGTCCTCAAACAGACGCTGCAGCGGCTTCAGGTAGGTGCAGATGTCCTTCGCCTCCTCCAAGGCTGGTGAGTAGACGTGATCACAGTCAGTTCATGTGAAAAAGTAAATGATCATCATAAATGTGAAACGTAAACGTGAGCTGAACACTGCGAGTCACTCACACAAAAACTGAACAGAAAGGACCGGATCAAAACACTGTCAGACACTTATCAGGACTCTTACATTTTTAAATCCTACCGCACTTTATTTACATTTACATCCTACCGCACTTTATTTACATTTACATCCTACCGCACTTTATTTACATTTACACCCTACCGCACCTTATTTTTTTCAGATATATCATTTCTTTTGATTATCTACTGCACTACTGATTCATGTGCAATATATGTACTATTATTACTGTGCAATAACTCACCGACTTGATTGTAGTGTATACTGCCTCGACAGTACTGTATTGTATTGTATATATTGTATCATAGGCCAACATTTCGAGTTAGATATATATATATATATATTTACTTCTCTTTTATATATATATATATATTTACTTATTTTATAGTAGTTTAGGTTAAACTTCTTTTATACTGTATGTTATGTGTGATTGCACCATCAGGACTGCTTCAAATTTCGCTGTACTTTGTGTAGTGACAATAAAGGAATCTTGAATCTTGAATCTTGAATCATAAATCACACTTTAGCCCTTCAACCAAGCGTGTGCTACACATCAGAGAGCCTCATCTCATTTCTCTACATCGTCAGGTGTAGAGATTGTGTCCTTACCTGCAAGCACATCCTGCTGCATGTTAGTAAAAGCAGGAGAGTAGCTGCTCTCCACAGCCTCCAGCAGCATGGCCATCTTATTCACCTTAGACGATCTGAACTGGGAGTGGATGCACTCCAGATCTGCATGTCTTCAAGGAGAACAAAGAGGTTTCTGTCACATTTGTACAAGGCGTAAGTCATCTCGTTAGTCCATCACTAAGTTTGTGTGAAGTCCTTCCTAAGTTCTTAACCACAAGCTATGTTCAGGGTATTAGACGTATATACATAGACGCCGCATTGACTCCTGGATCGTACGTCAACGTGGGCGCCATATTGGACCTGGTAAGACCGGCCTCTAACCCTATACTAGTGAACCGGGGAGCTGCTGTTTTATCTGGATAAAAAGCACTATAACGTCTACATTTCTCAACCGATTTCAACGAGTTGTTTTATATTCAAACATTTAAACAATAATATGATAGCTTCTCTAAATGATCCAGAGTTTGTGTAACCAGAGTGGATGCAGTCAGTAACTGTATGTGTAGAAGAAGTAAACAGATGGAGAACACATTAGTGCAGTGGATGGTAGAGGTAGAGGATATTGGCCTCATAAGATATAATTCTGCTACGTAAGTAGAACAAAGAAATAAAAAGAGAGCACTGGGCTCCAAATTGCATTTTTCACTTGATAGCACAGGTGCACCGGATCTCGAATAATTAGTATCAGCAGCAAAAACTTCTAAAACAATTCAACTTTGAGGTCCTGTAGGGACGTGTTATTTTCACACAGTCACAGCGCTGGAACAATTCTTCCTCAGAAGGAGCCAGTAGATATTCAGTGTCTGTAATAACAGAGGTGCTGACCTGTTCTTCCAGAAGAGCAGCTCTGTGTGTGGTGTCGGCTTTCTGCCCTCCAGCAGAGCCTCAGAGGAGTCTTTCTTCAGGACGGCGCGGATTTGATGGCTCCACTCAATCACTGCTGACTCCAAGGAGTGGATGATGCTCTTATCCACTATTTCCCCCCTGCGAAGTTTCACAAGAACACCGTTTACTTTCAGCCTGGAAAGACATGATGCACTGACACGAACCTTTCTGTCTCATGTGTTAGTTTACCTTTTGTCTGTCTCCTGGGCAGCTTGCTCTACTCTCTCAGATCCTGCGGGGAGAGGCAGCAGCGTCTTGCCTTGGACTTGGCCAGACACCACGAACACGTTGGTCTTGAGGGAGTGGACGTGGCGTCTGACATCCTGAGACACGACCTGGGGCCATTCACTGTGGTTCCTACTGTTAGACAGCAGCGGGGCCACAACCTGGAGGAGGACAAGGGAACATGGAGAAAATGTTTGCTTTGGAGTAAACTTTTAATGCAGAAGTATTCACATCTGTTACTTCAGTGAAAGTTAAAGTTTTGCATTCAATATTTTACTTTAAGTATCAACAGTAAAAGTACCTATGATGCAGCAGAATGGCGCATGTCAGTGTGATATAAGTCTATATTATCTATTACTGTATTGGTAAAAGAAAGAGGATGATCGTAGCTTCTCTTCACTGGAGTGACTGGTCAAATCACAAATACTCCACAATTCCAGTGAGTGTGTGTGTGTGTGTGTGTGTGTGTGTGTGTGTGTGTGTGTGTGTGTGTGTGTGTGTGTGTGTGTGTGTGTCCGTGCATGTGTGCATGTGTTCGTGTATTATCAGCCAAATATACTTAATGTATCACATGGCCCCTTTCAACAAAAAAGAAGTATATTTCAAGTTTATTTCACGAAGTAAACTTAATTATATAAAGTATATTCTCAAGTATACTTTATGTAATTAGTATACTAATATAAATGTACTAGTAGTATACTTGTAAGTGTACTACATTAATACCCACTTTTTAGTATATAAAAGTATAGTTTTAAGTATAATGCAAGAGTAGTAAGTTTTGAGTACACAACTAGTTTACATCCAAGTTGTAATTTGCACTGCAACTATACTATGAACTATTCTACCAGTGAACTTATAGGTATACTGTAATATACAGTATATACTTGTAGCCCACTTTTTAGTTATGAAAGTACACTTTAAAGTGTACTCTCAGTAAACTACTAGTTTAATAGTTTTTTACTGCAAGTATACTTGTAAGTTTTCTTTAAGTTAACTTATAGTACTTAGCCAAATATACTTATACTTTACTGTCAAGCCTAGTATACTCGGACTCTTCTGTATACTTACCAAGCACACTTAGACTTTTCTGTATACTCGTCAGTATAAGCCAAGTATACTTAAATTTAACATTGTTAAGTATATCTCTGATAAGTACATAAAAAGAGAACTGAAAGTATACTCTCTTTATTTTAAGTTTAAAAAAAGAAACGTCCTTTTTTGGTAAAGTTATGTAACTTTTGTATTTAAACATCTTAGGATGAAGCTTATTTGCTTGCTAGTAACTATAACTGTGAATATTTCCCTCTAAAATGTAGTGAAGTAGAAGTATTTAAGGTTTTAGTTACTTCCCACCACTAGGCCTAACACCACCAACTATGTGCAAATGAGAAAGTGATGCATACAATGCCCAGAGAGTGTGTGTGGGGGAGGGAGGGGTAGAGGAGTATAAAGTTCAGTATTTGCAATTATTAAAGTACAAGTTAAGTACATAAGTAGGTCTATAATACTTCTACTTTAAAGGTCCCATATTGTAAAAAGTGAGATTTTCATGTCTTTTATGTTATAAAGCAGGTTTAAGAGATATATAAATACTGTGAAAGTATCAAAACACTCAATCCATGGAGAAATACACACAGCCCGTATTCAGAAACTGTGCATTTGAAACAAGCCGTTAGGATTTCTGTCCATTTGTGATGTCACAAATCTACAATAATTAGACCATTTCACAGTTTTAAACGTAAACATACTAAATGTGACCCAGTTTATTTCCTGTTGCAGTGTATGTAAATAACATCAGCTGACAGGAAGTAAACATGGACCCAAGCTGTTTCCTAGCAACGCAATTCCGTTGCCAATCCGTTGAAATGCGCTAAAACGGAGCGTTTCAGACAGAGCATGAATACAGGTATATTCAGACAGACAGTATGAGAAAAATAATGTGTTTTTTTATCATTAAAGCATGTAAACATGTTCTAGTAGAAAACCCCAAATACAAACATGAACCTGAAATGAGCATGATATGGGACCTTTAACTGGCCCATAGTGACAGAGTGAAAGTCCTCTGCAGCTTCACAGTGGAGGACAGAGAAATGTCCTCCTCCATGCATCTAACAATAATTAACCCATTGTGTTGCTTACCTCCTCAACTAGAGCAGAAAACTGATCCAGTGGAGCGTAAGACAAGTCCCCGTAGACCAGGCTGTCCTTCATGGACTCTGGACGCAGTGCTGTCCTGCGGTGCTTCACGAAGTAGACGGCCTTGTTCCTGGAGCCGGTGGCCGTGAAGGCGGCGTCGGGTTGCAGCTGTCCCCCCGCGGTCAGAGACACCACCAGAGTCCTCTGCTCGGCTCTGTCCAGGAAGTCCTGCAGCACCTGCCTGTTGTCCTCGCTGCACACGCACTTCTGCCATTTGTCCTGTTTCAGCTTGAGAGTCCTCAGCACGTAGTCCGCTATGAAGTCCAGTCTCCTGTCCTCGGCAGGTGACTCCTCCGTGTCCATGTCCTGCTCTGCTGTCCCCGGCTCGGTGACTGTGTGAGCTGAACTGATTGTGTCTCGGCCTCCATAGTAACGCAGTGTTTGCATTAATCAGCACGTTGCTTAGGCGACATGAGCGACCTGGAGCTGACCCAGGATCAGGGCATCCCTCTGTCTGTCCCCCCGCACCGCCTTTTGTTTGACTTTCAGGAGGAAGTTGTTGTGTTAAAAGCGACACAGTGAAGGAAATAAAGCATCCTCATACTCTAAATGATTAAATGCATCAAAATACTAAATGCATTGTTGATAACAAGTTGATTGAATACATAAATATGTATGAAATATTTGAATATGCTGTCTATGAGCAGCTGTCAATCACTCACTAACAGATATGAATCAATATTCTGTTACTGTAATGACTATTTCTCTCCTCAGATGTTCTCAGAATCATCTTGTAGTTACTGTTTAGCTGTAAAATGAGAAAGTTTGTGATCCATGTGCAGCAGCCCTTAAAATCTTTTGAATGAACGCCAACTTCTGGTCACATGACCGGAGCACAGCCAATAGGAACGCTCTCTCTGAACTGACCTGTGATTGGTCAAAGTCTCCCGGCACGCTTCTTCTTGTTCTTTGGTGTTTATTGGCGGTTGGCAAACCAGATTAAAGGTGCATTAACCCGACCTACTGGACTGGAGGGTGCAGCAGTAGATTGGCAGGAAAAAAAAAAAGATAAAGTAAATAAATAAATAATAATAATAATAATAATAATAATAACTCAAATAAAATGAATAATAATAACACTACTAATAATTAAATTCTCTCCATTATTCCTGTTGCCCTGATGCCAAACATATACTGCCTACTGAAGCTTTCAGGGAAAAATAATACAAGAGCTGTTTGTTTTAAATCAAACAATAGTCCAGCTTTTATTTACATACATGTGTATCACTTTTAATAGTTTAAAGCTTCAGTAGGCAACAATTTTTTGGCATCATTGGGCAAAAATCCCATAATAAACTTTCAGCATATTGTAATTCAAGTGTTCTGAAAGAAAACTAGACTTCTGCTCCTCCTCATGTCTCTGTTTTCAGGCTTTAGAGAAATCTAGCCCGTGACCGGAGGACTCTGGAAGAACATGATTTTTTTCAGATTACCTGTCTCAGGCACTACTGTCAGGATATAGTTTTATAAAAATAACTTTTTTTAATCATATTTGCTCCTTTTCTACCCACTGCAGCTTTAAGCTGATTCTGTGAGACTGGTCGTTGTGGTTGATTCGGGAAAATGTGATTGCTGTAGTCGGCCACAAGGTGTCACTACAAGACTGAAAACATGTGGCCTGTTTCATGAAGCAGTTACTTTATATGTAGTTACAACAGATCTTTAAACATCAGAACATGTTTCATATATGATGGTTTCCTGGTTTTTATTTGTTTGAGTTTAGATTAGAATAATTAAAATGCACCCAGCTGCCAGTTTATTAGGTCCATCCAGGTAACACCAAAGAAGGGAGTTCTCTTAACTGTTTTAGAGAGGTGCTGATTCATCTTTATGGTCACTGGGAGGAATAATTTGTCCTCCTCATTTATTCAGTGGGGGGTGGACAAAATATTCCATATAAATATGAACTTTATTTCAGTTTTTCTTTATCACTTTGGCTCATTTTTCGAAACAGTCTTAACTTTCTCTAAACTGTGCAATCGTCACAACTGTTTGATGGGACATCACAACATTATTGCATGTGTGAAAAAGGTAGTAACTCTCTCAAAACACTTCATTCATGCTTCAAACACAGTTATTATGTTATTATGTCAGTAAACTGGCCATGAAAAGTAGTTTTGTCATGGTGTGAGCCGTACTGGTCAAAATGTTTCCATGTTTTTTCATCATGGCAGTCAACCTGGACATGTTTCTTATATACAAATCTCTGTTCTGTTGATACTGACTGCTCACTGTACTGTACAGGAATGTTCCATGATATTCATGCTATTGTACTTCCTACCTGTCACCAGCAGAGGTCGGTATAGTCCTTAGATTAAGGCTGGACTTTAGGCAGACAGCATCATGATAGTACAGATTTGGAGACAGTCTTATTAATATATTGTTAAAAGTTAAAAACACATTTTCCTTTATTAGGTTTTGAATGTTCTTTGCAAAGGAGACGAAGTTCCACTGAACCATCTGACACAAGACACAGTCATCTTGTCCTCAGGTCCTCTGACTCACATTCACAACATCTGTGTGCAGGTATAAGCTCGAACTCAAAGCATGAATATAGATTAAAACAGAGTATAACAATGTCAAAGAATAATTGTCCCCCAAACGTGTGGTAACAAAGCTTTCTTCTTTGTTTTGGTGCATCAGTTCATTGTGTAAAGTCGACCCTTTTTTCAGCTTCAAATAAAAGCTTGTAAACAGGTACAGTATAAAAAGGTCTTTATTAACTTGTTAAAATTCTTCATTCAGCATCTCCAATGTGCCGGTCCCTCTCTCTTCCTGGTTTTATTGCTTTCAGATGTGTAAGAGCACCAGTACAGAGAGAGAGCTGAGTTGGATTACATTCAGGAGAACTAACAGTGTTGGTATTTGTCCTAAACTATCCATCGACACATCCTCATTCGTCTAAACTGAGTTCACAGGCTGGAACATGGCCAAGCATCAGAAGAGCCAACATGTACAACACACTGTGAGTCACTTACCACACGTTAGCTTACTCATACAGTATCAACAGTCTGGGACATTCCTCTACGTCGAACTGAAGCTGCCAAATGATCCAGGTCCAGGTCTTCTGGTTGGACTCCAGGTTCACCTGGTGAGCTAACCTCTCGTTCTGTCTCCCTTCATGTTTTCAGGTAGGAAAGACAACAGCATGTTCTCACAGTTCCTAGATGAGTCCCGAACACGAAGGCCTGACATTAAACCTTCACTAGGAGCTTTAGTCTAAAGATCATTCTGTTTTATTCCAACCTGGGTTTTCCTTTTGCACCTGGCCATCATTCCTTTGGTGTGTGGTGTTGCCACACTGACCTATTAACCTCCAAATAAAGTGGTTTGAATAATCTAGCTGAACTATTAGCTTGTTTACAACCTGTCTGATGATGTGAACAAGTGTTTCTGTCCCGTCGACCTTCTTTTAAAGCAGCAGTGGGTAGAAATGGAGCTAATATGATTTAAAAACAGTCACTTTATCCTGACAGTACAGTGCATGAGACAGGTAATCTGAAAACAATCATGTGCCTGATCTGGAGTCTGCCGTCCAGCAGCCGTCTATGAGCAGCTGTCAATCACTCCAACTCCGACCTTGATGGGCTGTCACTAGAAACACGGCTCTCCCCACCTGATTGGACGAACACTTTCCCTCCGTGTGGCTGCTCTGCTGCTCCCAGCTTTCAAACCAGAAACAACATGGAGGCTCGTTTGGAAACTTTCTTCTCTTATTTCACAAAAATAGTTGAATGAAATGCGTTTCTGAGGCTAGAAATAATCCTGCAGTTGATGAATCTGTCTTTATTTTAGATCAACAACGCTTAGTTTAAAAGTTTCTCTGGAGTTTCCAGAGGCAGCGAGTCGCATCGGACGCCTGTGATTTATATAAAGACTAGACCTCAACTTAATGCAATGAGGAACGGCCGACGTGACGCTCCGTCTCACGAATCGCGCCGACACGCTACCAGAATGCATTGCACGGCTGCTTACATAGACGATGAATGGGGAGCGTGGAAAAGATGGACCCTTTGGACACGAACCATTACCGAACTCTGTTCGATCTGCAGAGTCCGTTTCCACCTTCAAGAAAAAGCTAAAGACCCAACAGCTCTTTTGTGAACACCTCCACACCTAATGACACTGATGATGTTAAGGCTGTTGTTGATGTTGTTAATGATGATGACCAAAAAAAATATATATACATCTGCTTCTTTAAACCCTGTGCATTGCCTCTGTGCACTACCTGTGTCCGATCAGACTTGAAGCTGTTGTTACTCACGTTGTTCCCTCCTCTCTAGATCAGCACTTGTGTTGTACGAACTCTCAGATGAACGTCGCTTTGGACAAAAGCGTCTGCTAAATTAAATTGTAGAATTGTAGAATTACAGGAGTATTAGGAGTGTAACACTTTTCTGCCTCAGTTTCAGAACCATTACAAGTCTAACCAGAGCAACTAACTGGTGTCCTGCTGATGTGTAAGTCACACTACTGTCAGTAACAACAGGGGGGGGGGCTGCTGCATAACACACCGACAGCTCCACACATGGCGTTGCTAAACTTCACACACAAGCCTGTGAGATGAACAGTTCATGCCTGTGTGTCTCACAATGACCTCATACATGTGACGGTGAAATGCCGAGATAAAACCCGCTCTCTTAATGATGATAGTTAAACACTAACTGGGCCTATTCCATGTCAAAGGAAGCAATTTCAACGACCAGCAGCCGAACGCTCAAAAACACCAAAAACCACGTGGAGACCACAAGTGGACATTATTGATTTTGCAACCAGTTTCCATCTGCAGTTTAATTGCACACACACACACACATTTACACAGTTGTGTAGCAGGATAGTTTTTATTCCAAGTCAAGTTCAAGTCCTGGCAAGGCCGGCTAACCAAGAAATGTGACGTTAAGTCTAGTACTGAGGACATGTCACAAGTCATAAAGGCAAGCATCAGTCTGAGTGAAAGCCTGGTTCCTGGTGCGTTTCCAGTTGCCGCTCAAACCAAATCACAGCGCCAAGCCTGACGTTCTTAACGATCCTAACCCGACACCGGCAGGACTGAAACAGCACCTGACACCTGACGCTGTTTGTGCATGAATGTGTTTGAGGAATCTGGCGAATACCTCAGCCTCTCGGGAATGCCAGTAATCCCGAACGCTTCTGAATGATGCTTTTCCTTCTCGGTTTGGATGGAGCTTGATTCATTTGTTCACTTCGTGTCAACAGCAGCAGCATTAATCATACTGGACTCAGTCTGAGAGAGGGGGGGGGGGGGGGGGGGAACCTTTTTCCTTTTGTAAAATCAGAGAATCACTTTGGCTGTTTTTCTCGTATTCGTCAGTGAGGCGATGCTGCTTCTCTTGAAACGCCTCATTGAACTCCGGTGACAACCTATTATTACGCAGCACTCCAAGCACAAGTGGTTCTCCTGTGACGGTCGGACTTTACACATTTAGGAGCCACTACAACGATAGAAATGCATACTATAGTAGCATACTACTCACATCCTCGCAGAAAGAGAAGGAGAGCTCACCAAGAGACAACATGTCAAGCTATTTCTGGGTCCGACACTCCAGAGGGATGTGACACGCTGAGTGAGTCGGGGGTAAAGCGCGGGCCAGCCAGCGCATGAGAACGCTGATAACAAGCCGAGAGGAAGCCGAAGCTGTTTATCTGGGCTTTCTGCATAACTGTAATCGCCATTCCTCGCGGTCGTTGAATTATGTGGCCTTACAAATGGCTTGAAATGACCCTGGTTACTTTGTTCCTGAAGGGTGGGGGGGGTGAGGTTTTTTGTGGTTGGTGGTGGCGGTGCTCAGAGTTGTGTTCTGCCAGTCAGGTCTGGCCTCCGGGCCGTGCGGAGGTTTGTCAAAAGGAACGCTGATGGCTTTTAAAGAGCTGCAGGCCATGACTGGATGGGTAATTTTCATACTTTGGAGATTTGGTGAGAGGCCAAGAGCAACATGCTGGAGGCTCACTCTCTCTGAAACAGGATATTGGGTTAGTAATGGCTGTCGGGGGACCAGCAGAATGACATAAATGTAGAAGGCTTTTTTCACACATATTACTGAGAGCGCATGAAACTTCTCTTTAAACAGGACAGTCAGACACATGTTGGATTGAAAATGGTTCAAAGTTTAGGTCACATTTGACCTCGCACAACATTAAACTGATTGTTCCCCAATATGGAGAAGAAGCAACAGAATAAAACTTTAAAAAAGTATTTACAACTTCTACTTCCTTCTTAACCAAATTTCCAGAAAAAACGGCCAAAAAAAAAGTGAAGTAAAGTGCATCTCCATCCACAGTTATGTGAATAATAGGAGTTAGTGCATGGAGATAGCAGTAGCTGGCGTTAAACCACAGAAGAAGACGGCACAACAAGATGAGCGCCAGTCAAATCGCAAACAATTGAAAACTGTGTGGAAAACGTGATGTAAATATGGCATTTATGTTTGTTTTACAGTCTTCATTGCTCCACACAGATCTGATATTTAAATCTGCCAACAAAATTCTGCCTACTTCTGCTTTAACTGCTTGAAATAGGCAACTGTTTGATAACAAGTTCACAATCAACTTAAAATATGTCAATGTTGTGTTCACAGCTTGTTTCCACCGCCTCCAAGTGGCCAAATAATGTTATAGCAGGTTTAAAGAGAAATAGATTCCAGTTTGAGTTAAGATGAAGTGATGACTGACACCAAAATCGATTGTAAGATCAAAGAATTTTATGGTTATCGGTCAAATTTTTTATACCTCTTCTGCCTCCAGCTGTTAAAAGTGTGGGAAAATGAACCTTGGCATGACTTTAGATGAAGATACTGTACATGGTAATTTATATGCAACAGATTATGTTTCCATTTACCAGTAACAAAATCAAAATCTTAAAAATTATCATAAATCTTACATCCAGGAGGATGTGTATGATTTCTAAAGATTATTCCCCGAACTGTCCTCGATGCAAAAGCAAAGAAGGATCTTATTTTTCCTGCTTTCACCAGATGAATGTTAAACATCACAGATAATATTAGTCTGTGTTTGTATCACGCCTGATCTTTTTCTAGATAACAGACGTTGCAGGATTAAATACTAATTATGATTAATTACTTTGAAAAGAAACATGGTATCTTGGGAGGAAAAGTTATTTCTTGACCAATAATCAGATCTTTTACCATGAGAGAAACGAACTCTAGAGAGGTAAAACTGTTGCTTCATGTTTGACAGTTGTTATTTTTATTTAGTTTCTTTCATATCTGGATGGTTTTAAGTTATTTGGACGGATAAAAAGAGAGTACAGTTTTAGAGACTACCGTTCTACAGCATGAGGTAGTTTTCAGTAACCACTCTGTAATCCTTTAAGAACATTATTTATTAAGTGATTATTCCTCTTTGTCTGCTTTTAAATTGCATAAAATTGTACTCATGAACAGCAGTAATGTAATAGCCTCAATTTCAGCTCTAACTGATGGCCCACTGGGTTTTAGCCCTGCGGTGACACCTTACCTGGGCTTCATAACAGTATCTGGCAGCGGCGTTAACCCCACCACGGGGCTCTCGGCCTGGCTCGGGTTCGGAGAACTCTTCCTAATAGCTGTGTAATTAAGACCAATTAGGAGCCAATTAGAGGCAGGGTTTCACCTATGAGGTCAGCGTCGGTCCTGGATGCTCACCAGATTATGGTTTTATAAATCATTTCTGGGCTTGAGAACTTTTTTCTCCAGTTAAAGTAAAACATAGAAGTAGAGCTGGCAGAACAAGACTGCTGGAAAACAGTGATGTCCTATAGCAGTCTATAAGGGCACAGACGGGTTATAAATCAGACAGGCGATGTACAGACTGTCGACTTCTGAAGATTTCCAAACAGTTTGGCCTTCTTGTTATATTATGCAACAGCCACAAATCAGCTCAGAGGCCACCAAGGCATACAGTAGTAAGTGTTCCTATCAGGCTAACAGAAAGTCTCCGCTGTTGATGAAAGGACACGACATGACATTAAAAGATACCGTCTCTGGCGTGGCTGGTGAGTGTCCTTTACCTCACAGATTCCTGTGATACGGCTAAAGTAAATTTGGGCCTTGTTGTATATGCCTTACAGAAGTATACTGTTTATTTAACATCTCCAGTGTGCTGAGTTATGACTAGTAATGATTACTCAAATGCCCAGTGTTTGGGCTATTGTACCAGGAGTGCCTCCAAACAGGCCCACTGGTGTTTATTTGAATTTTCCATTTTATATTGCCACGTGTCATTAGGCTGTTTAGAGTTTACTCTGAGTGATGGATCATTTCCTTCAACCCTCTCCGCTCGCTAAAAACCTGCTGGATGGAGCGTGCTCGTCCTAAAGGTGGAGGCTATGTGCACGTGGAGGCTATGTGCACGTGTGTGTCGTGTATCCGTGGCTGGAGATAATGGTACCCAGTAGAGTGCATGACAGATGTCTTATTTCATTACAATACAGCTTGCAAAAAAATGACGTGAGCATCTTTGCTTTTTATTTTTTAAAGGATACTTTGTATACTTTAACTTATAGTATTTAGCCAATGATAAAGAGACTTGCTCCTTTTATCTAGGTTAATAAATAAAATGTGTTGCATGCCTCCACGGTGAACGGAGAATCCAAAAATTTAGAAAATTCTTCATGAATTGAAGTAAAATCATATCAAAACATTCGTTTACTAAATCTCACACAATTTAATAGGCTACTCTATTAAAGAGTAACCAGAAGTACAAGCCAAGTATATACCATACTGTAGGCAAGAGAACTTAATTATAATTTTCTTAAGTATATTTTGATCAGAAGATTAAGTACAAGTAGGCCTATAAGCCAAGTATACTTTAACTTTTCTGTATACTTGTCAATATAAGCCAAGTATACTTCGACTTTTCTGTATACTTGTCAGTATAAGCCAAGCATACTTAAGTATACTTTTGTATCTCAGATAAGTACATAAAAAGTAAACTGAAAGCATACTCTCTTAAGTTTAAAAGAAGTATACTAATAGTACACTTGAATAAACTTCTCTGTGGTATAAGGGAACATCATGTTGATGAATGACGCTGCTCAGATGCATCATTAGGTGGATTAAGGAGTAAATCAAGCCTGCATCTGAGAGCAAGTGTAATACGCGTCGTAGTAAGTACAGAACATCTGTAAAGTGGTACTTTAAGTTTATATTGAATGTTTAATTCAGACCTTTAAGGGAATATTAAAAGCAGACTCAGTGTGACTACCTGCTGGCCCAGACATCAGGAGCTTTGCTGTGTTTCTCTTCAGCTCTGAAACTAGCGAGTCAGATGAGAAAGGCATCATAAATTAGCTTCTCCTGTAATC
Organism: Sebastolobus alascanus; assembly: GCA_916701645.2. Taxonomy (NCBI): domain Eukaryota; kingdom Metazoa; phylum Chordata; class Actinopteri; order Perciformes; family Sebastidae; genus Sebastolobus; species Sebastolobus alascanus. The sequence continues at coordinate 589,151 of CAKAOJ020000329.1, forward strand.
TCTACACCCTGGCTGGCTGTCCCAAGATGTCCTCCTAGATTTAAAAGCAACAGTGTAATGTTTATGTTGGCCGAAAAAGAATATGCATCAAACTTCATTTGATGTATTAAAGACGCTGCTGAACTGTTTACACACGCAGGTGAAAGCTCGGTGGATAAAATCCTATTTTCTCCTGTTTGATGTCAGCGCTTTGAAGGCAAAAATCAATCCTGAATCAAGATAAGAGTTTTTACATCTGGGGTTTGTGGAATCCCTCAATATCATATTTTACATATTTCTATGGAAAACGGGCTCTTAATGTCTGATAGCATGAGTTCATAACAGTTTGATTTCCCATGGAGCCTTGCATCTACTCTGCATCCATTTACTAACAGAAGGTCAAACAGGACGTTATAAAACAGAACGACTTACTGTATCTCTTGAATTCTCAGCAAAAACAAGTTTTAATTCATTGGTAATTTGATCATTTTCTACGACTTTGTCGTATTATCGGGGACATTGAAATGAGTAATCCTTTTGGCTGCCAGTGTTGCTGTTAGATAACCTCGTAGAAATCCTTCCACGGCTCCGTGTTTGAGCTGTTCAAGCCCCCCAAACCAGCTTCATGGGAAATGGGAGAATGCTTATTTTGAAAGTCATGCCTGATATAAGCAGCACGCTGTGGTGCTCCTCGGTTTCATGTGCGACTCAAGTCATGAAGTGTGATGAAATCCGTTGTGAACGCTCATTATACGAGTTAGGTCATGAAATATTCATGTCATTTATGGAACGTTGCTATTGTTCTAAAAATAAAAATATTTTACTCCCCTGAAATGAAACACAGCTTGAAATGTGCACGTTACAGCAGAAAGAAGTATTCCCAACATAAACATGGCGTCAGCGTACGTGTTAACATTGAATTCTTTCGTGCTATTTAAAGTGTGAGTAAACGTGATTAGAGATGAACCATGAAAACATGTTTGACAGAACAAGACCTCATATGTTGAATGTGCTAGATGTTGACAAAGCATGGATTACCACATTCATAAATCTGATGTCATGCCCCGGTGTACGACACCGTCTATAACCTGGAAACATGCTTTTCATTAGTGGATCGACCTCCTGCATTCATGTGGATGAAAGACATTTTCAGCTACTTACTACAGTTTGCACCTTCATCATATATACCGTAAGTCAGGTGGATTCTGAGGGGGAAATTCAACGCAGCATTAATAAAACCTTGATCAGTTAACTCTTTATGTACTTATCAGAGATATGCTTAACAAAATAATACTTAAGTATACTTGGTTTATACTGAAAAGTACACAGAAAAGTCTAAGTATATTTGGCTTAGTTTGTAAACGTATGTTTTGACATTAATTTACTTTAAATCTTCAAGAATTTTCTACGTTCTCCGAAAAACTAATTTTATTTATTTTATTTAATCTCATCACAAAACATCAAGTCAAATAGCAAAAGTATCTTCATGTAATACATAAATCATTGGCTAAGTACTATAAGTTAAAGAAAACTTACAAGTACACTTGCAGTAAAAACTAATAAACTAGTACACTTCAAAGCGTACTTTCATAAACTAAAAAGTGGGCTAAAAGTATATAACTAGTAAGCTAACAGCATACCTATAAGTTCACTTGTAGTATAGTTCATAGTATAGTTGCGGTACAAAATACAACTTAGATGTAAACTAGTAGTGTACTCATAATTTACTACTCTTACATTTAAAGTACACTGACTACTGTCCAATAATCTTCTTTAATCAACACCAACACAGCTCAGCGTTAAAACACCTGTGTACTCATAGTTTACTATTCTTAAAGTACACTTAAAAGTATACTTTTATAAACTAAAAAGTGGGTATTGAAGTAGTACACTTACAAGTATACTACTAGTACATTGATAATAGTATACTAATTACATGAAGTATACTTGGGAATATAATTTAACGATACTTAAGTTTACTTCGGAAAATAAACTTGAAGTGTACTTCTTTTTTTGTTGAAAGGGGCGCTGTGATACATTAAGTATATTTGGCTGATAATACTTCTGATCTGTACATTTTACATTGTGGTATTACTATTTTAACTTAAACTTAAATTGCATTAGTATGAACTTTTTTTACAGGGTTAAGCACTCATGTAGTGAGATGCACCATCTAATGTGTAACCTGGACTGACTGTGGGTAATAACCCGGCTACAGTTCAATAATCTTCTTTAATCAACACCAACACAGCTCAGCTTTAAAACACCTGTGTACTCATAGTTTACTGTTCTTACACTTAAAGTACACTTCCAAGTATACTTTTATAAACTAAAAAAGTGGGCCAGTTTAGTCCCAAGAAGTATTGAGGCAGTACACTTAAAAGTATGCTACTAGTACACTGATATTAGTATACTTACTACATAAAGTGTAGTTGGGAAATATACTTGAACTTTACTTAATTTTACTTCATAAGATAAACTTAAAGTATTTGTACTTCAACAAACACAAGTCAGTGTAGTATTTTGAAATCATTGGTTATTCCTTGAGAGTGAGAACAGATCAAACCGAGGTCTAAACTGTTGATAATGTCGTCTACATGCTGTGGAAAGAGAGACTTCTCAGAGACTTCTTCTATCATTAGAGCCGTCCTCGGTGTATCCGTCCCTTATAGACGGTGTAGAGACCGTGGAGAGATTCTGCCATCTGTATTTAGTTAGTGGGTTCGGGTTGAGTTTGTGGGAGGCAGCGTGGTTCAGTCAGTGTAAGGAGGAACATCAGGGGTCCAAATCCACACAGTTAAAGAATAATTCAGATTTATTACAACTTTGGTCTCATTTAAATAGTTCTGGCCTTCATTTCTATCGGTTATGATAACACTGTACTCACTAAAGCAACTGCTGAGATGTAGAAAGTCCAACAGGGGAAAAAACATCAGACATGTAAATGAGCTAACAGAGCTAAAACTGTGTGAGCGCAACAACCACGGTAAGTATGGTAGGTCAAAACCGGACCATGAAGTCGGTGTGTAAACTGTGATGGAAGTTTATAACAATCATTTTAGCATTATAGCTTTGTTTTATCTTCCAAGTAAGTTTGGCTGAACTGATGCTGCTTTCTCCCAGATCTCAGCAACTAACCTCCACAGTTTGTATTACTGAGAGGAATCATGGTAAAATATAAAGTTGTAGTAAACTAGAATTATTCTTTAAACCTGCATTAATAGATTTTTTTTGTTTTTTTGCCACCTGGGGGGGATGTTGTAACAAGCAAACAGTTATTTATTTATTTATCAATCATTTGGAATCATGTGAATGTGAGCCACCTTGTCATTATGTCAGAGATAATGTACAACGAGCTTGTCGTCGTTGTGAAATAAACCCCGACAGGGTGATGCTGCACCCCGACGTGGAGCCTTGAAGGGGTTTATTTCACAACAATGACCCGCTAGCTGTACATTATCACACTTATTAAACGGCTACTTTCTGAAGAAATCAGTAATTTGATACGAAAACGTTCCTCCAGCGTCCGACATCAGTCTGTTATAAAGAAATAACAGACCGCAGAACACCGTGATTGACCAATCAGAATTAAGTATGCAACAAAGCCATGTTGAGATCTACTGAGTAAATACCAAGCACCGCCCACCAGCCGGAGCACAGCCAATAGGAACGCTCTCTCTCTCTGAAATGACCTGTGATTGGTCAAAGTCTCCCGTCACAGGCTAGATTATCTAAACCCTGAAAACAGAGACATGAGGAGGAGCAGAAGTTCTGCTCAGAACACTTGAATTACAATATGCTGAAAGGTTATTATGGGATTTTTGCTCAAAGATGCTAAAAACGTGTTGCCTACTGCAGCTTTAAATGTGAGCTTGACTTTAAAGCATGTGTATCCGTTACTAAACCCAGACTCAATAAAGGTGTATGTCATCATCTCTCCTTTCTTTCTTCACTTACATCAACCTCCAGCTCATAACGTGGACTCCATGCACTTTATTCGCAACAACAGGAACATTTGTCGAAATGCAAATAAAGATATACGAGTGAACGAGGCTCTGAGGAAACCCAGACCACCTGGCTCCTCTGGCCCTCTTTACCTCCCTGCGTGAACAGGCACTAACACGAGCATGTTTTCAGTTTGCAGCAGCAGGAATAATATATCTGAATGTGAACAACTGTGCTTGTTTTGCCATTACACTCCAGGCTGAGCTCAGTTCAACATACCGATAGCTGCTATTTGGACTGGATGACAGCAGCCTCTCTGCCCAGTCTTCAAGCACACCGCACTCACTCAGAGCTGCGCGGCTGAGGTAATGCCTCGGTCGCGGGCCAGAAAGCCATGCTCAGAACAGGAATACCGAATCACATCTAAATTTAGAGGATTGTTAAGTAGACTCTGTAACAATTCCATCAATCAAACAGTCTGAGTTCTCCCTCTCGTGTTTTACAAAAGAGGATTTTCTACATTTTATTGCTATGTTTCATGGATTACGTCACGGCCGAGGCTCAGAGAGTTCTCTGGTGTCGCGTTTTAGATGCCTGACTTCAACGTCATGTTAGACATCCAGGTTTTACCCCCCAAACTTTTCTCTTTGTGCTCCACCCGACCAACGAGCGAACCCCTCGCTGATAAGTAACGGAGCCTTATCCTCGGAAGAGAGCTGAGGAGCTGCTTCACTGCTCATCCTCAGAATGTTTTGATACTCTGCTCTTGATCTGAGGCGAACGATACGAGCTTCTGGTAAATACCGAGCTGACTGTAAGATATTAGCCCTTCTCTTACAGGGTATCACATGAGCCTGCCTCGGGGCGTCGCTGAAAGCTCTTAATGCCTTCCACCTCGCTGCAATGCCACTTTTCCCAGGAGCTGGACTGTCAGTCAAACTGGTTTCTTTCAAAAAGAAAAATAATTGCATAAGAGGCGACGTTTTGACATAGAAACCTACATGTAATTATACATTTATCCAAAACAAGTTAATATAAATACACAGACAGATACATAGAGTACTTTATTAATCACAATAGAAAACTGAATAATTAAAGTTTGTGTGAGAGTTTGTAAACGTATATTTTGATATTAATTTACTTTAAATCTTCAAGAATTTTCTACGTTTTTGCGTTCTCCGTGGAGGCAAAAACTATTTTATTTATTTATTTATTTAATCTCTTCACAAATTATCAAGTCAAATAGCAAAAGTCTCTTTATGTAATACCTAAATATTATTATATATATATACTAAATATTACTGGCTAAGTACTATAAGGTAAAGAAAACTTACAAGTTAGCAGTAAAAACTAATAAACTAGTAGTTGAGAGTATATTTTAACGTGTACTTTCATAAACTATAAAGTGGGCTACAAGCATATAACTAGTAAACTAACAGTATACCTATAAATTAACTTGTAATATAGTTCACTTTATAGTATAGTTAATTTACAAAATACAACTTTGATGTAGTTGTGTACTCAAAGTTTAATATTCTTACACTTAAAGTACACTTAGAAGTATACTTTAATGAACTAAAAAGTGGGCCAATGTAGTCCAAAGAAGTATTGAAGTAGTACTCATACAAGTATACTACTAGTAAATTGATATTAGTATACTTACTGCATAAAGTATATTTGGGAAATATACTTGAACTTTACTGAAGTTTACTTCATAATAATAACTTGAAGTACTTTTTCATTAGGGTTGGATTTGGGATTATTGCAGAAAATAAGCTCTGTTTCAAACACACGTTAATGATACTTTTACACATTTTGTTCAGTATGATAATCTCCACTAATGAACACCACTTTATAATTTTTGCAGAGTGAATGCAATCAGCAGAAGTAAAATTGTTAACGCCTGAGCGCGAGTACACACAATGAGGATGTAAAGTCGGACGAGTCGGCGTGAAAAGTGTAAAAAGTGGGCGACTTTAGTCCCAAAAGGTGTTCAAGTAGTACACTTAAAAGTATACTTCTAACACATTGATATTATACTTGGGAAATATATTAGAATTTTACTTAAGTGTACTTCATAAAATAAACTTGAAGTGTGCTACTTTTTCATAAAGGTGGATGAGTGAACAAACAGTCTGAGATGAAGGAGTGGTGAAGCCTGAATGATTACTGATCCATTGAGCCACTGGAACTCATCTATTCACAGTTACTGCACACTCATTATGTAGAAATCACTGCATCCAATGACCTCACCACTCTATCAAATAACTGGGAGATAAGCGAGTGGAGGTAACAACCCAGTCTGCAAACAAAAAGCTGGATTATAAATAGCCTTAAAGAGTGCTTGAGACTGCTCGGAGGAGAGCTGTACATGTGGAGCAGCAGCCGGGTGAGGACGCCCTCCTCTCTGGATCAGGATTACCCCGCTGCTGAATCAAGCCTCCACCAACGAGTCAGTGTGAGTTACGCAATATATCTTCTCTCATCTTCCCTGTCAGGAGCGGACTCAAGCTCATTTACAACAGAGTCACAATACCGTATGTGTTCGGCTTCTTTTTATTCAGAACTTTCAGTGATATAAAGTGAAGCAATCTGGAAAAGCAAAGCTGAAAACATAAATAACAGTGAAATAACATTGTGCTGTGTCATTCATAAAGGATTGCAGAGCTCGCCTGTCCTCCGCTTGACTCGTTCAATTTCAAGTTCTCGTAACAGTTTTCTGTGCTTCACTCCTACTTAGTGATCAAAGTGTTTGAGGAAGGGATGAAGATGTTTCACTTAAGTATGCATCGTGATACCGGCTTCAAAGGCACGCAGTATTAAGATTCATAACTGCGGAGCTTTTGGATAGGTAACTTAAGAAGATGATAATAGCCTGAGCAGACGTTTCAGGGTGATAATGCAAAGGTGAACTTGTTTTTTTAACACGAGGGGAGAGAGTGGCAATTAGTCTGTGTGTAGAGGAGAGAAGAGGAACAGTGGAGACGGAGAAGAAGAATGGTGTTTCAAGATAGTAAATGAGTTAAAATAAGTGAGAGTGAGGGAAAGAGGGAGAAGAGGCTAGTGGCAGGTGGAGTTAAAGCTGCAGTAGGCAGAATGTTTTTGGCATCATTGGGCAAAAATTCCATAATAACCTTTCAGCATATTGTTATTCAAGTGTAGAAGAGTAATCTTCTTTAGATGTTTGCTGTTAGCTGCTCGAGCCAAACCCAGACGGTGACTACTGTAGTATCTCAGTCAAAATTTGACTGAAATTTTGACTAAAATGTGATTAGACTGAGGCTCTGAGGCCCCGTAGACCAGCTCTGAGGCCCCGTAGACCAGCTCTGAGGCCCCGTAGACCAGCTCTGAGGCCCCGTAGACCAGCTCTGAGGCCCTGTAGACCAGCTCTGAGGCCTGTAGACCAGCTCTGAGGCCTGTAGACCAGCTCTGAGGCCCTGTAGACCAGCTCTGAGGCCTGTAGACCAGCTCTAAGGCCCTGTAGACCAGCTCTGAGGCCCTGTAGACCAGCTCTGAGGCCCTGTAGACCAGCTCCGAGGCCCTGTAGACCAGCTCTGAGGCCCTGTAGACCAGCTCTGAGGCCTGTAGACCAGCTCTGAGGCCCTGTAGACCAGCTCCGAGGCCCTGTAGACCAGCTCTGAGGCCCTGTAGACCAGCTCTGAGGCCCTGTAGACCAGCTCCGAGGCCCTGTAGACCAGCTCTGAGGCCCTGTAGACCAGCTCTGAGGCCTGTAGACCAGCTCTGAGGCCTGTAGACCAGCTCTGAGGCCCTGTAGACCAGCTCTGAGGCCCTGTAGACCAGCTCTGAGGCCCTGTAGACCAGCTCCGAGGCCCTGTAGACCAGCTCTGAGGCCTGTAGACCAGCTCTGAGGCCCTGTAGACCAGCTCTGAGGCCCTGTAGACCAGCTCTGAGGCCTATAGACCAGCTCCGAGGCCCCGTAGACCAGCTCTGAGGCCCTGTAGACCAGCTCTGAGGCCCTGTAGACCAGCTCTGAGGCCCTGTAGACCAGCTCTGAGGCCTGTAGACCAGCTCTGAGGCCTGTAGACCAGCTCTGAGGCCTGTAGACCAGCTCTGAGGCCCTGTAGACCAGCTCTGAGGCCCTGTAGACCAGCTCTGAGGCCTGTAGACCAGCTCTGAGGCCCTGTAGACCAGCTCTGAGGCCTGTAGACCAGCTCTGAGGCCTGTAGACCAGCTCTGAGGCCCTGTAGACCAGCTCTGAGACCCCGTAGACCAGCTCTGAGGCCCTGTAGACCAGCTCTGAGGCCCTGTAGACCAGCTCTGAGGCCTGTAGACCAGCTCTGAGGCCTGTAGACCAGCTCTGAGGCCTGTAGACCAGCTCTGAGGCCCTGTAGACCAGCTCTGAGGCCCTGTAGACCAGCTCTGAGACCCCGTAGACCAGCTCTGAGGCCCTGTAGACCAGCTCCGAGGCCCTGTAGACCAGCTCCGAGGCCCCGTAGACCAGCTCCGAGGCCCCGTAGACCAGCTCTGAGGCCCCGTAGACCAGCTCTGAGGCCCTGTAGACCAGCTCCGAGGCCCCAACCAGCTCCGAGGCCCCGTAGACCAGCTCTGAGGCCATGTAGACCAGCTCTGAGGCCTGTAGACCAGCTCTGAGGCCCTGTAGACCAGCTCTGAGGCCCTGTAGACCAGCTCCGAGGCCCCAACCAGCTCTGAGGCCCTGTAGACCAGCTCCGAGGCCCCAACCAGCTCTGAGGCCCTGTAGACCAGCTCCGAGGCCCTGTAGACCAGCTCTGAGGCCCCAGTCAGCTCCGAGGCCCTGTAGACCAGCTCCGAGGCCCCAGTCAGCTCCGAGGCCCTGTAGACCAGCTCTGAGGCCTTGTAGACCAGCTCCGAGGCCCTGTAGACCAGCTCTGAGGCCCCGTAGACCAGCTCTGAGGCCCTGTAGACCAGCTCCGAGGCCCCAGTCAGCTCCGAGGCCCTGTAGACCAGCTCCGAGGCCCTGTAGACCAGCTCTGAGGCCCCGTAGACCAGCTCTGAGGCCCTGTAGACCAGCTCTGAGGCCCCGTAGACCAGCTCTGAGGCCCTGTAGACCAGCTCTGAGGCCCCGTAGACCAGCTCTGAGGCCCCCGCCAGCCCCAGAACCAGGAGGAGGGTTGTTTATAGAAGCACAGACGTTCAGGAGGAGCGTATCTTCCGGGCTGATCCCAGGAGCCGGACCTAATTAGAAACAACTGGTTGAAATTCACTTCAATGGCTGCACAGATCTCTCTTTTTATGTTGCTTGGCTGCTCGCTCACGTTCATCAGCTGCACCTCCAGGCTCATCTCCATCTCTTAAGACTCCCTGGCTGCGCCGTGTTTCTGGATTTCATGGATGGTAAAAAAGAAATTTGAGGCCCGCCACCTAACTCCCCCAGCGTTATCTCTCCTCTCTCTCTCACACACACACACACACACACACACACACACACACACAGGTCTTGTCTTGAAACAACAGGCTACAATCACACTTGTCAGGTCAAATCTGTTTCCAATTGGCCCTGGACTTTCATGTGTTTAGACCCCGCGCTGTTGCTTTTGAGCAACATGACATCATGGAGCCGGTTTACTGTAGCTGCTCTGTAGGTGCCTCGTAACATTTTTAATCTCTCACCCTGCTCGTGTTTGGACTCGAGTCAGTTATCATTAGTGATGGGATCACACTTTAGAGCAACGAGTGTCACTACCGAGTTGTTTGAATCCGACTATAAAATGCTGAGCTGGTGCACAGCAGGATTTCTACAACAGCACGTGAACCCAGACGAGAACCTCTCCAAGCTCTCAAGTCGATCTGATCCAACGTGATCTCACAGAAATACGTGAGATGACGACGACCTCTTAACATCACTTGGTGGAAGAATATTACGAATTAAATTTACACGCCGACACCGCGGAAACATTTAGGTTTAGACAACAAAACTACAGTACTTGGTTAGGTTTAGGAAGCCATCACCAAAGAGAACTTCATTCAAGTGTGCTATTAGTATAATAGTACTAAGAGAGTGTACTTTCAATTTACTTTTTATGTACTTATAAGAGATATACTTAACAAAATTAGACTTAGGTATAGTTGGCTCGTACTGACAAGTATACAGAAAAGTCTAAACTTGGCTTATACTTGTACTTCATTTTTTCATCAAGATATACTTAAGAAAAGTTAAGTTAGTATACTTGCAGTATAAAAAACTATTAAACTAGTACTTTACTCAGAGTATACTTTTAAGTGCATTTCCATAAACTAACAAGTGGGCTACAAGTATAAAACTAGTAAACCGTCAGTACAATACTTACACTTAAAGAACACTTAAAAGTGTACTTCTACAGTACAAACTAAAAAGTGGGCCTATTTAGTCCCAAGAAGTATTGAAGTAGTGCACTTACAAGTATATAACTAGTAAACTATCTGTATACTTATAGTATAGTTGCAGTACAAAATAAGACTTAAATGTAAACTAGTAGTGTACTCAAAGTTTACTGTTCTTACACTTAAAGTACACTTAAAAGTATACTTTTATAAACTAAAAAGTGGGCCAATTTAGTCCCAAGTAGTATTAAAGCAGCACGCTTATAAGTATACTACTAGTACATTGATATTAGTATACTTACTACATAAAGTATACTTTGGAAATATATCTCATGAGGGAGTTCCTCGTCAACTGGTATCTGGTATCAGACGAGCTCTGGCAGAAGCAGTCGCTCATATCTGAACCAGGTGATGGAGTTTCACATCAATATTTCTCATAATATAGACTAAATAATCACGGTGGCGGACTTATCGGTGCTTTTTACAGCACAGTTCAACCCTACGGATGGTGTTACAGCTAAAAATGCAGCTTTATTTTCTCACCTGACACTTTTATTAATGATGAGGTGTCTTGTAGAAATATATCGATGGAGAGAATGAGAGAATTTGAGAGAAAGGGCTGTTGTGGAATTGATGTGGAGATGTGCTGCATGCGCGCGTGAAGGATGATATTGCATAAGAAACATATACAGTACATAACAGAGCCGGTCTGTGCGGATCCTCCAGACAGACACTCGCTGGTTATTTGACTCATGAAAGAAAACAAATGGAGCCTCGGCTGAAAATAAACTCTTCGCTATTGACTGCTGAACTTGTTTGACATTGTTGTAACTATAATCCCCGGAATTCACACCATATTCTAACCCCGTCTCCTAAAAAATACATTTACTGTATACACCGTAGTAGTAATTTCCTCTTGCTGCCTGGATTACCTTCAACGGTTTGTCCAATCCACGAGATGTGACATCAGTCCTCAGTAGCAGGGATATAAAATCACACATCTACTACACTTGGTTAAAGCTGTACTAATCAATATTTTGGATCAAATTGTTATGTGTCCTGTCAAAGATGTTGAAGAAATCACTCAAAATCTCATTTGTATGTCAGAAGCTAGTAAGTGAAGCTAGATATATCATATGAAACTAAGACCTAAGGAATCCATCGGTACCAACCATGTCATGGCATCTTGGCTTGTCGATAAGGAGGTTAAATAACACTCCAAACTTATGCAAAATTTTAGTAAGGAAAAACTGGCATGGCATTTTTCAAAGGGTTCCGTTGACCTCTGACCTTCAGATATGTGAATGTAAATGGATTCTATGGGTACCCACGAGTCTCCCCTTTACAGACATGCCCACTTTATGATAATCACATGCAGTATAAATGTGTTATTGTCTCCTATTCTAAAATGGTGTGTCTGAATATTTCTGCATACTGGGGTCCCTAAACAATCTTGAATTCCATAAATTGTGTATCAGTGTAAAGCTGAGACTCTGGTGGATCCAATGAGCCGAACTGTATTCATGTGTGATGATGTTAGTCCCCATAGGAGACATTTCATTGACCTCACTGTATAAAATGACCTGTGGTGACCTCTAGGATAATCACAGCCTCATGAAACTTTACAGCCACAAACTAGAGACCTAGAGCATTCAGAGGATGGATGGAACAAACTAGAGACCTAGAGCATTCAGAGGATGGATGGATCAAACTAGAGACCTAGAGCATTCAGAGGATGGATGGAACAAACTAGAGACCTAGAGCATTCAGAGGATGGATGGATCAAACTAGAGATCTAGAGCATTCAGAGGATGGATGGATCAAACTAGAGACCTAGAGCATTCAGAGGATGGATGGCTTTCCTAGCTAGATTGACAATAAGGAGGTTTCTGAGCAGTTTACACAACACAAGTGCTCGCCATCCAATCATTGAAAAATGCAATTCTTGCAGAAATCTCCAAATGTCAAAAGTTTTTGATCCCAAATCACAGCATGTCTTTTTCTATGGTGTTCCTCAAGGTCTTGGTGTCTTAATGTGGTATTTTGGAGGGATTATTGATCATTTTTATCAATTCTCCAGTGCTGAAAAATGGTTAAATTTAGCACCAAATCTGTGTAACAAATGGTATCAACCCCAAAATTGCTGCAACAACTTATGAGACATAATAGAGCATGGGGATGGACATCATATACTTCTATCATCATGTTCTAAACCCTTATACACTTTTACTACTTTATTTCTGATTCATTACTAGAACAACTTGACACACAGTGCTGAGCTGCATCTTAAATGAATCTTCAGGTTCCAGCTTTCAGATGATGTACACCACTTCTTTGTGACATCTACTGTTGACCTGCTATCTCCCCCTAAAGACCCCCTGGACCCCCCGAAAAAAGATGAAAATGGGGTCTCAGGGGGTTAAGAATGCCAAGCTCGTCTTTGCCACATGCACTTTGTGTTGTTGTACTGCCCATAGACACACACACATGTCAGCTCATGTTGTGGGCTAATATCCTGCATGGTGGATTTAGTCTGTTTTGGTAAAACACACATTCCTCCGTCTGTGTTTGGGACAGAAAAAGGTTCGAGGAAGTTGTTATAGCTGCGAGGCTTTTAAAGGCAAGTCAACCTAAACAGGGGTTCCTTTAAGTACGGTACATCAGCTGTATGTGGACCAGACAGGGTGAACGGGGTGATGCTGGTGGGGGGGGAGCTGAAGAGGCTATACACTCGTCAGTTTAAGGAGAACGTGTAATATATTCATGTTGCGATGATTCATAGCCCTCCGTCTCCAACTGGACTGCACAAAAAGAATCACAATGAAAAATGATATAATTCTTGACCTTCATCGTAATCACGTAACGCACCGAGAGCTCAGCTGTAAGCTTAAACCTGCCGTTCCAGGCCGAGGAGAGCTTTCCCAGACAAATGGTATCAATTTGCTTCCAGTCATTAGAGCACATAGTTGACTGGGATGACATGTTGTAGAGCCAAAGCTCGCTGGGACCCCAGTCTTAAATCAAATGACCGGCTTTCCCACAAAAGGACTGTGTTTGCCACTGTAAGGGATGACTCATCAGACCGGGAGTTTAATGGGTAGTTTGCAGGGATGATTGAAAAGGTTCCGGCCTTCTCTCTTCTCTTTTAACGGGGAAAGAATGAAAAACAAAACAACACATTCTCTCCCTTCCTCCCACTCACATGCACACCCGTGGAGAGAGCGAGACCAGAGGCGTCCAACAGCAACACCAAACAGAAATAGAGCTGCTATTTTGGTCCGAACGAGCTATTATTTTTAGAAAAAGTGACACGCTCTACGTTGAATTACAACATCATAAGGTCACTCTTACCCCCGTGTTTCAGCCTCTACCCTCCAGCCTATGACTCACCACAAAGTATGCAGTGACGTTACCCCGTGCTATCCACCCCCATGTTCTCATCAAAAATCTGATCTGCGGCTCATTGACCTGATTCAATCAGAGGGGGGAACTCTTACTATCCACATAAATCTGCTTCTCGTTTAAACAGATGGTTTGATATTGAGGTCCTGCAGGTGAAGCTGAGCAGTCTGATCAGGATGCGTACGAGTTCAGTGTTTTACATTCACCCATCATGGAACAGCTCCACGACTTTCAGCAGCTTCTGACAGCACATCATTGAGTGAAGTTCAGCACACACACACACACACATATATATATAACAGGATAATGTTGGTCTGCCAGGCTGAGACATAATGAAACATGCAGAAAACACATGCTTCCAATTTGTGTTTGAGTGTTTGGTCCAACCAGTGATGTAGTTTTCAAATGAAAAGGTGGGTAATCTCCCAGCACTGGTCGATGATCACCGAGAGGCAGAGCATCGCTAATAAACAACAGGACGACCAAAGAATCATGACGACGTTCATCTAATAGGGAATAGTATTTATATAGTACATCTTTTAAGTCTTAGCTTACACTACGTTTTAAGAGGAAATCATAAAACTGTACGAATAATGAAAGACGGATACAAAAACGGGGGATTAAAAGAAGATTATTTGTGAAATAAAATGAGGTAAAAGTAATCAAAGGCAGGATGATAAAATGTGTTTGGCTGTAAAAGATGATAATGAATTCCCCACTTGATGCTCATATGGCAGCGACTTCTACCGTCTAGAGGCCGTCATCCTTCTGTCTGGGGAAACTAAGAGATCTGAAATATATCAGACAAAAGTACTCGTCATCATACCAGCGTAGCCAGAAAAAAAGCTGTGTGTGTGCATCAGAAAAACTCTTTAAACTTTGTTAAAGTGTGCCGCAGGATCCAGAGCCGGACTGGGACTGAACTTTGAGATGGAGATGCCTTTTATGAGACATTTTTTTCACTGTCTCTAATTAAAAGATGCTGTTTTACTAAAATTTTGAATTGAATTTTCTTGTGCAATATGTCTGGGTAGATTCCATTCATTCATAGATCAGTACATGACCGCTGCTTTGATTGCATTAGTCTTTGCTTTTGGTAACGTGAACTTTCCTTCAGCAGCATGTCTGGTAGAATACTCATGTCTCTCTAAACTGAAGGATAAATTATTAAACAAAATAAGTGTCGTCTTTGTAACAGAGATATTTCTGATAAATACAAGTAATGAATAGAACAACATTCGTTCTGTATCCACAACGGAGCGATTATATACGCGCTGCTCTGTTTTGTACCATTTGTAATTTCTTCATCTTCTCCATTATCGCATTAGACCGAGGGTGTCAAACATACCGCTGCTATTCTTATTTATACACTGGAGGTGTCGCTGTCCTAATAAGAGTAGCAGGCCCTTTGCTGTACGCTACTACAGATCCTATATGCTTACGCAGGAGTCGTTCCTCTTTCTTCACAGAGGTAAACAGGAAGCCAGTGTGCTCGGTGTGTTCACAGCACCTTTCAGTGCTCAAGGAATATAATATTTGGCGCCTCTCTTGGACTCATCATGGTGAAAAATACAAAATCATGTGAGGAGAACAGAGAAGATAAATGAGTTTTTAGTCGTAGCCGACCGTTCATCTCAGATTTTGTTTATTAATTTATGAACATTTCAGGAATGTACTTGTACGTCTTTACACTAAAAGAAAGGGAAAACTTTGGAGGTGTTGTTATTTATTATGCAATGGTTTTACTGGTCCGGCCCACTTGAGATTTAATTGGGCTGTATGTGGCCCATGAACTAAACTGAGTTTGACACCGCTGCATTAGACGGTACCGCTGGGCAGAAGTCAAGATTAGACAATATCAAAGCTTGAATCACCAAGAATTGTGCACATCTTTTAATAACAGAACTTCCCATCTTAGCAACTATCTTATTTATGTGTTTTGCCTCATGATTCCAAGAGACATTTAGCAATGACTCCAGTAACAGGAAGGAGGTCCCTGTCAGATCTGCATTATGCAAACCAGCGTGGTGGCCGGCCGGCTGCTTTGCATGCTGTACAGTTGTTGGACGTGGAGCAGGCAGCAGCCGGTGTGAGGACGCTCTCTCTCTCTCTCTCTTCTGAGTAATTACTGTACAGGATATTGGACATAAAATGTTTGAATAATCACGTATCTGAGGTGAGTTATGGACGGAGCCTACAGTAGTGAAGTTAATTAAAACAAGTGAATCCAATTACTGTATATGGGAAGCAGCTGTCTGAGCAGCATCTGTTGCTGAGTGAAACTATGAGTCGAGGTTTGTATCACACGTTGGCTATTTGAGTCTCTCATTTGTGCGTGAATACAGACCGACGAGCCAAAGACTTGAGAAACCTCACGACGTGTGTTTTGTTTGGTAGAAATTGTAATATTAGAGAACTGGAGTCGTTCTTTTTTAGTCTCGGTTAACTCACGCTCCATGAGGGCATTCTGATGTCATCACAATACGATAACTCGCCTCTATGGATTTACAGATAAACAAGGTTAGTGTTTGCTTACAGTCGTGAACAAACCCTCTTATCCGTGTGTTTATTTACGTACACTGAATCAATTCATCTGTGATACAGCCAACAGTCATGTACTGGATAAGCTTTCGTTTCAAAAACATTTGGATTTAATTATCGTGGGGATATGATATCCAAACAATCTGGTTTCTTCCATTAATAACATGATTGCGGCATGGCAGCGAGCGCTAAGGCCGCGGCGTTTTCATATATTTTCGTGGATTTGGAACTTGTTTACTTACTATTATGGGCATGAGGCAAAACCCAATTTAGAGTAATGATACAGTTTACGTTGTGGAGTTTTAAAAGATCTGTGAGGAAGTGTCCCGGTTCCACAGCCTGCAGTATCCCCACTGAAAAACAAACATTACCCGTGTGACTTTTCCACAATACGAGAAGTCTCACTCACTTCGGCCGTTTGCAGGTCAGCTCAGTTGACGTGAGGAAAAGGAAACCGGCCAAAGCTTTTGTGCAACTGATAACTGAAGCGCTGTGCATTGAGGAAACGTAAGCAGTGTGTTGCATTACAGATAAAACACTACAGAGCATGATGTTCTATTTATAGACGTTTACCACAGTGCAAAGTTTGAGGTACAGGCTCTTGAGAAGTGTTTTTCTCCTCCTCCAGAATACAGTTTTGGACAGCCGGGCTGAAGTGTTGGGAGCAGTGTTGGGAGCAGTGTTACTTTTGGCACCTGCTTTTGATTTAGTTTAGTCTTTTAAATGAAGATGTTTATTAGTTTGTTACATGTTATTCATTTAACTATTGTTGAAGTCTAAATTTATTCTACAAAAGCTGGTTTTCATCATTGAAATGTTAGTTTCATTTTTGTGGTGGATTTTCTGAGGCCACAGCTTGTTGCCATCATTCATGGTAATGATGTACATCTTGATATGAGCCTTCGGTGACTCCGGTGCATCAATACATTGTTTTCCAGTCGCCTCATTTTCAAACTGTATCGTTGCCTTGAGTGAAAAATTGCTACGAGGTAAAAAAAAGATGCCCAGGGCCGAGATCGAGCCGCGTAGTTGTCCCTCCATCGGTGTGTTCTGGAAGTCTGCTTTTCTTTGTTTACTTCCGGGAGTTTTCCAGCATGGAAATTCTGACCAATCAGAGAGCAGTTTCTTTGCACACCAACATTTTGGTCCTCTTGTAAATGCTGCAGTGTGAACACAAACCAAACTAGAGGCAACATGCAGCATGATAACAATCTGGTCCCTGATTCAGACCAGAGCAAACGAACTACAGGTGTGAAAACAGCCTTAGAGTCAACAATGAACCTGCATGTCTTTGGACTGTGGGAGGAAACCGGAGAACCCGAAGAAAACCCACGCTGACACAGGGAGAACATGCAAACTCCAATCTTGAATGTAATCATTCACTTCAAATATTTTGTCATTTTCAAACCTCCCTGGTTATTCTAGGAAAAATGCAATATGCAATATATCCTTATTTTAATCAAATAAGAGACCAAAAAACACACAGTTGGTCAGGTATACAAATAAATGTATAAATATTTGTACATTTCATCATATATTTTATTTTCAAGTGACTTTTTTAATTTATTTGTCATCTATTGTTTTCATGTTGTGCTATTTATTTTTCGTTAGAGTTTGTACAAGCTTTACGTACTCCTAATGACCCATCTTCAGGGGGTTTGTCTTTCTGATTTAGTGAATTCCTCCGAGTTAAAGTAACAATAATGTTATTCTTCTCAAGTCTAGAGGAAACATGATGGGAGACTCTGGATTTAGAACCAGTGTCTCTGAGCTATGAGGAGTTTTTATATTGAAGATATATCTGAGAAAACGGGCCACTAGCTGTGTTAAGTTCTTCTTTCCTCTCACGTTGTGACCTTCTGTAGATAAAAGCACGCAGCAGTCACAGTGTCGAGTTTCACGAGGAGGCAGATCATTCAAATGACAGGAGACAAATCATTTAAATAGACCGGCTATATTGTCAGTTGTTAGGCTTAGGTTGAGTGCTGTGCTCGTATTTCAAAGAGCTCTCTTCTCTAAACTGGCATTAAAGGGCGATACCACTTCAGTCCACAGCCTGTTGGTCATCTTAACCTGCTAATTAACCTGATAATTAACCTGCTAATTAACCTGCTAATTAACCTGATAATTAACCTGATAATTAACCTGCTAATTAACCTGATAATTAACCTGATAATTAACCTGATCATTTTGGCATGTTGTTTATTTCACTGTTGATTTTTAACAGCACCTATACATTAAGGACTGCATTTAGACCTACTGCTGTAAAGCCTCAGCTGCTCTGTGCCCTATAAAGCCATATAGTGTGTCCCGTTATCTCCCTCTGATAACTCTCTCTCTTTGGTTTCCCTCACGACACACTCATATTCACTTTACACTCACATTGTGCTGATGTTTCCTGCCTTTTTCCTCTAAGTCCTGATGTGCATTAGTCTGACAGTGTGTGTCTCACTGTCGGCTGTATGTTGAAGTATAGATGTTTCAGTATGACTATGGGACATGCAAACAACATGTTACTGATATATGGGTAATGGGTGGTCAAACTATAGTCAGTATTGTGATGTTTATTAATACACTGCATATAAAAACTACTCACTAAAACAAGAATTATTCATGAATTTGACGTTGTTCCAAAGAATTTTGTCTGAAAAATATCAGTAAGCCAAAACTTGTGATGTAAAAGGTCAACACTGTGTTGAGAGTGATCATTTACAGGAATGTCACACTCTTCAGGACTCTATGTTAAACAAATTATAGTTTTTCAGCTTGTATTTTAAAGGGCCGGTTCACCAAAATAACAACAAACAAAAAAACTTACAGTAGTTTCTCACTTACCTCTGGCATTTAGTGATGCAGATTTGGTTATTCTGAGTCTTTGAGGCTGTACTTAAATGCTAACATGCTCAAAATGATAATGTTAAGCAGGTTTATTGCACGGCTGTGTTGAATACTCGATTCTGATTGGTCAATCACGGCGTTCTGTGGTCTGTAATTTCAGAATTAAAAGCACTAGTCTGGATAATCCACAGATGTCACCTCACTATGACCTTGTTGGAACTAATTTCTACCAAATAAATAGAAAAACTATGAAAACTGTTCATGGTGAGGTCTGTGGATTATCCTGTCATGTTGCTGCTGAATTTGTGTAACTAAATTCACTGTCAAAGAGACTGTAAACCTCGAGAAATAAAACCAAAACTATGTGCATGGCGACTAGAGGTAAGTTTACCATTAAAGACGTATTGCATATGGGTGCATAGTCCACACTTAGTTAGTTAGACTGTGGTTATGTTTGGTGCTTTGACGCCCTTTATTTCACCTCTCATTTGCTGTTCATGTAGCTGAATGCCACCCAGACTGGCTGCATGTTACTGGTTTGCTCGTGAATTAGCACTTGGACGCATCTTACCACATGTGTCCAATTAGAGTTCCAGTAAACTGAATTGGCAAACGCATTCGACATAATTTGGGTTGCTGAAATGCAGCCTATGGGTTTCCTATGATGTCTAATTACATTGTAAGACACGAGTAATTGCAATAATAAGTAATGTGTTTAGATTATGCAGAAGTCGGTCCAGATGTAAAACATCTGTTTTCATCCTGCAGTTGTGCTTTTGTTACTTTACATGGTGTTGTGAGAGCCGCTGTCAGGTCCGTTCATATCTCTTATGTAAATGCCAGGATGTAAGAGTATATGCATGTGCTAATAACCACATCTCTCCTCTACCTCTATAACATATTGTAAATTCAAAGTGAAATGAATTGCATTGTCCCATGTAAAGCAGGGAGTGCTTTTGGCATGTTGGCAGGACGGAGTCACACAGTAGCATTATTGTACTGTGTGATAGCCACGAGGCTGTTCAAAGAGCCTTTAGATCTGACTCTGAGTCAGCACGTTATCACTGAAGTTTTGCTTTACATGTCTCGTGTGAACCAACACATGGAGCGTATAGATGAGAGAATGCCACCTGCCCAGTCAAGTAAAAACATCAGGATGATCCTCATGATGAACAGCAAAGAAGCAAGACGACTGCAGTCTAGACAGACGTTTAGGGATTCAGCTTCAGGAAGGAGAGGGAGAGTAATGATATCAAACTAGAGGTAATCCTCACACACCAGCGGCTGACCTGAGCTAAGCTTCTGCAACCACACAGGTACGTCTTCAGCCATTTCAGCTTATCCTATATGTGTTTTTGTTTCACTCTTTTCTCTGTCAACATGTAATTAAAGCTTAAATTACACCCAGGATGAGCAGCAGCCTTCTGGTGCATAAAATGGGCGCCGACCTTAAATAGAAGAGGTCAGATTTCGATGTACCGAATATTTGGAACGAGGCATCAAAAAGATGGGAGATAGATCAGGCAGGTTAACACCTTTACAAACTTTAATGAGTTTATTCTGCTGCTGTGAACAAAATGGTTTTAAGATGTCATTATGAATTCTTGAGGCGGAATCTGTCTAATACTTCTGTGGGTTTGTGACATGGCTTAAAGGGATTGAGTTCATGAGACGTAATCCATGTTCAGGCCGAGATGCTTTCTAGTCTTTTTAACCTTTCGTTGAGCGCTCAGCTTTCCGACCTTCACATTCATACCTGTGCAAAGCATCCGCCGCCGGTTCGCTTCGACTTCAAAGGCTCGGATGTGGAATAATGTTGCGCGGCAGATGACAGGATCCTGTTTGGTTTAGGAAACAGATTGGATGAGTTTATATGAAAAGATAAATACAGTCTGCTACTCTAATCAATCACGCTAACGCAGAACAGACGCTGTTTGTCTGAAGACTTTTTTATTTTTGTTATCAAGATACCGACACTGATCATCACGAGCCATAAAATATCATCCTGACACGGTGAAGTGAAGCTCGTGCAGCTGGTGAGCTGCGACATGAGAATGGTTTTAGACGATGGATCAGTCAACAGTTCATGTGCTTAGTATTCTTCAGACAATTATTCAAACTATTTGGAATATTTCAATGATGTAACTACAAAATGAAAAGTTGTGAGGTGAGGATATGTCAGCACTTTTCTTCACCCTGACTTCAAGTTATAATCATTGAGACTTCCATTAAATCAAACCCCACTTTTTATACTATTTATGGACGACGGTATTTACATGCACATGCATGTTGTAACTGCCTCTCTGTATACTGTAGTAACGCAGGCTTGGTACAAGAAGGACAGCCACAGTGACCTTTAGATCACGAGCTACAGACGACAGACTCTTGCAGTTTCAGTGGACTTATGGTCCACTTACTCTCCATTCCCAGAGCTTTTAACTCCATCTTACGGTCTTCCTCACAGTTGCCCTTTTTCTGTTGTAGAGTAGAAACTTGAGGTGTGTTTGCTGCTCTCAGTGGTTAATACACATCAACTGAACTCTTGGACCTGGGTTATTTATAGGGATGCACCCATCCGACTTTTTCAGTCCCGATACCGATACGGATACCTGGCTTTAAGTATCGGCTGATACCGAGTATTGATCCGTTACCAGAGTTTAATTAATCAGCTGTATGCCTCACTGTGAGGAAGTGACTGGGATCATTATTTCATTTGTGAGACAACATCAGGTTTGACTTAAACATTGTTTTCCTAACTTTGTAAAACGAAATGTAACAAATAAATAGATTGATATAAATTTACTGAATTGTTATTTATTATTAAAATAATAAATCGTACACAAGTAACTTGGTAAAAAAAAAATCTTCTAAATTAACAGGAATTCCAATTCAAGTGTAAACCTTTTTAATGCAGCAACAAATTGGTCAAAACTTAAACAGGAATTCAAATCTCAGTATATAATGTATATAATATATCGTAATAAACTTTATTTATAAAGCACTTTTCTAAACGAGGTTTAAAAAAAGCGGAAAAACAGCAAATAAATCAGCAAAAAATAAAATACAAACAACAGAGGGATCGTAAAAACAAGAACCATCTGGGGATAGAATACATTTTTTTAAAAAGCAGAATAAAATAGCCAGAGAGGGATGATAAAAGCCAGCATCATATTAATTATTCAAAACGCTTTCCTATAAAAGAAAGTTTTTAGAAGGGACTTCTAAGTTGGCGAGCACAGGAGTGATGTGTTCGTATTAAGTATATAGTATATAAACATAGAACTGAATTGAATAGATATCCGATCCGGTATCGGTATCGGTGCATCCCTAGTTATTTATTGAACACATTTTCTGTTACCTCCAATAACCACATGTGTCACAAAACCAACCAGGAGACGCAAATGACCTCATAGAATTTCACTGAATGTTCCTGAAAAGAAGAAGTGAAATGTTTACACTGCCTTGAATCTTTCTGACCTATAACAATATCTCCTTCTTTAAACGTGTCTGTTATCCAGACGATGAGGCTGCGTTAACGGTGACTAAAAGCATATTTGGCATAATGATTAAATAGCTATGACTTTCCTTCACATACGAGTAGATCAATACGATGATATTGGCTTTCCACTCTAATGCACTAGCACTTGTAATTGTGGGTTTTTCAAAATTTGCCGTCATAGGAATGTGCCCGACCATCTGGCCACGGTTAAACGGACTACACCGATGACTATCACATACGCTGCACATACATATACAATGTTTACAATATAGGACACGGTGTTTATAGAACGGGTTTTAATTGGATAGTGAGTTAACCTGAGTTTAGACACTGATCTCACTAATCAGATTTCTATGAAAAGACAGTGACAAGCTATTATTTTCTAGTTTTCCTGATGCCGACTTGGCAGAGCGCTGCTCACTGTGCCTGATTAGACGTTGGGTGTTGTAATGCAACCTTTCTGAAGAATGTAATGATCTCACACATCAAGCAGATGTTCTCAATCAATATTTGTTGATGTGAAAGCCCATTAGTTCACTAATTACATTTGCATAAACATTTCACCATTTCATATTTACTATGCTAAATTGGTTTTCATACAGAGTTTACGTACGGTGGCCCTCAAGTGCTTACACGTGTTTGGTGTAAATACTGTTTGGCCTAAGTAACAATGTGTACACATACATATATACAGTACAGCCAATCACACAGGCCTACTGTACTGTGTGTGTATTCATGGCCACACACAAACAAAATATCAGCAGCATCCCGCACTAAACAGTCTGCATTCCCCACCGATGACTAGCTCAGAGTAAACAAACATGTATCTGCTTGTCTAGCAAACCAACAGTGTGGTGGTGCTGTTTGTTTGGTGGACACCCCGGCCTGATGTAAACACGCTATTGAACCTTGTTTAATGAGAGGTATGATTTGGACATGTTTGGAGGGTTTTTCTGCTCGTAGCCTCGTGTAGCCACAGTTTAGAACATCGAAATTGCTGCGGTTTGGCTGGCCGTCACGGGGAGATCCAGATAATTAACTAATTGCTGAGTCTGCCCGTAAAGGACTCGATGTAATGAATGCGCTCTCTGGTGGCCATGTTGGAAGTCCTCAGGTTTTGATTCACAATGGCTGTGAGCATAAACATATATACATAGACGCTGCATTGGACGCTTCAGCCCGTTGCGGCAATACGTCAACGTGGGCGCCATATTGGACAGGGCAAGACCGGCCTGTAACCCTATACAAGTGAACGGGGGAGCTGCCGTTTCTCTGAATAAAAAGCACCACAACGTCTACATTTCTCAACCGATTTCAACCAGTCGTTTTTATATTAAAGGGTTTGTGATCTACAAGGATTAGAAAAATAAAGGTTTGTCTCCAGTTACTTAGAATCTGGATAGTTGAGCTCTAATCGCTGCTAGACGCTCAGGAGACGAGTGTTTAGCGTATGAACTGAATTACTGATGTGATAGAAAATAATTAATTTATCAGAAGGAATTATTAAAACTCACATTTGTCAAGTATGGCTTTGGTTTATTTTCCTTCTTTAAGGTTAATACTTGTAGAGAATAATATAATAATATATATATATAAATACTGATATTACTATTATGTACTTACTAATAAGAGCAATCAGAATAACAGGCAAATAGTAGTACATAAATAAATAATGGTAACAATAAATATTAGTATAATAGTATTAGTTATGATCTGAATTTATTGAAATAATGCTGTTTTTTTACAAGTATAAAAAAAGTTTTTATTTGTTTTATTGTTTACAATAGACATATTGTTTTTGATACACATCGATATGAACATTAATAAGCTAACATTAGCTTATATCGATTAGCTAACAATAAGGAACGTCAGCTAGCTCTTATTTGATGTTACGGAAGCGAACGCATTCAACTGAATTAACATTGTGGTACTCAACACAGGACAGTTTATCGATGCAGCAGAACCAGAGATTTCATCTTCCTGCTCAAAATCTGGCATCTACATTACCCACAATGCAACTCAACCACTGACTGCTCGCTCGGAGATTCGGGTGTATCACGCTGGCAGCGGCTAATGTAGCATTGAGTGACACATATCAGTGCTAACATGCTAATTAGCGGACCGTATTTACAATGTTAACCATCTTGGGTGTTAGCTTGCTAACATTCGCTGATGATGTACAGAATGTCCGATAGTTGCAGAGATATTTCAGTTTGAGTAGGCAAAACTTAATCAAATAATTAAAGAAATCATTGTGTCAGATTCTTACAGAAAACCTAGACTCTATTTTTAGACTTTCAGTTTGTATAAGAAAAAAAATGCTTTTCTAAGTTGTTGCTAAATTGAGGCCCAGAAGGCTATCTGACATTCCAGCAGCCTCTGTTGACGCCTCTCTCAGAGCAGACATTTTAACATGTCTTGGCTGGAGAGTCCCAGGTGCGACGTATAACATTAATTCATGATGGCTGCATTCCTCTCAGGTGTGTCGGTTCCAGAGCCCTAATTCTGAGCATGCTGTTTCACTGACAAGTCCTCCTGGGATAGATGGAACAGAGCCATCGTTAATGTTATTACATTAATATTGGCAGAACATTGACATTCATAGTGTTACACCTGTTCTTCTCCTTGTGCTGTGACAAGTCAAAAGTCTGCTGCATGTTGTGCAGTCGTTCTGAAAGGCTGATGTATACAGTATGTGCTGCTGTAGGCTTTTAAATAAGAGCACACTTAACAGATACACAGTGCTGCTCCCATCCGGGGCATGCTACAGGAGCGGTGAACGCTGACAAAATAAATGCAATCTTTAAATTGAAACTGCATATTTCTGCCATTTGAATCAAATGACTGAAAGAGCCACTCACAGTGACAAACCCACTGCAGTATAACACCCATCTTTGCTGCTCTATGCAGTTTTTACACGCTTTTGGCTTATTTTTCTTCAGCTTCATATAAATATAAAAAAACGTATCTGTATATAGAAAAAGTCTTCAAAATATTTTCAAATATAATTTCATTTAAATACAACTCAAATTTACACCCTCTTGTGTACATAACTGTACATAACATAACTGTAAAACTGTATTGTAAATTACGTTTTGTGTATTTTGTTGCAGATTCTGTTTGTTTTTGATGCATCACAAATATATTTGTAATGATAGTCCACAGAGGGAGGAGGCCGGGATGTTGTGTGGGTCAACAAATACCAGACTTTTGCCTAGGAGACCGCTGTTCGTGGCCCATGTGAAATCAAAAGTCAACGTTCACTTATTTTAATCATGATGTTTTTTTTTTTACTAAACCTAACCAAGTTGCGTTTATTGTTTCATTTTGTTTCACTTTAAACACCTTTTGTGTGTCATCATGGTGAAATTTGGTCCAGGCGATTCGGCGTCGATGCTGCTGTGATCCCATCTCAACAAGGTCTGTACATTATTTGTGCTCAGCCAGTTCTCCAGTTGACCTCTATGATGACAGGACACGTGGCTTCTTGGAGATTTGTTGTCATTATTCCTGTGCTCTAAGAACTGAAGTGTGGTATGAGTCTCCTAGAAGTCTGGTTTCATTTGTGTATACTGCTCATTTTTATACGTATAAGCCTTCATCATTTATCATCTTACACATACCTTCACTAAGCATGCTCTCTTCTCGTAACTGGTTTGTATTATTTGGGTTTTAATATGACAACAGTTCAGGGAAAGACAGAGGTGCAGGTTTCTGGAAAGTCTGTTTTAAAGTAATGAAAGCGAATTTAATCAATTCCAGGTTATGACAAAGTAGTAAATCTGGATGGACACTTTGTGGCTCTTTCATACCTGATGAGATCTTATTGATGTAGTTGTCAGTCTGCACTGTTTTGTCACATGTTGTAAGACAAACAGAATTAGATGATCGATTCATCTGTTTGCCGTATCACACACCTCCTCCTTTGTGTTTCGCCTTGTGAGTCCTCTCACCCTCGGTGGAGGCTTTGGAAGCTGCGCTGGCCCTCCGTGTGCTCACCACTCGGATTAATGGCTGTTTTGGCAACACATGAGCTCATGGGTAATTGGCCGAGGTGATGTTTCCTGTTGAATGCTACCTGGATCTTTTGTGGTCACTTCATGGTTGGTCACTTCCCCTGCCACTAACACTGGTAATTGAGCAGCACTTCTGTGACACCGGTTGTGAACCGTGATGAGGAAGTTACATGTTTCCTCAAAGTGTCATTGGAGAGAATGACAGTGGAGAATAGTTTTTGTCCCGAGGCATCGTGGATCTTTTTTAATGTTAGCTACTGCCATCATTTACCCTTTGATAAAAAATATCATGGCCTTGTTTTTACCTTAAAGGAGCTTAATAGGGAGCATTTCTACGCTCACATGGACGAAAAGCATGCACGTATAATGCATGTATAGATCACACATTTGTGTATATGAGTCATTGGGCTTCATGCAGCAATATTCTCTTAAATTTCTGTTGTAGTTACTATGTTAAGAGACAAAAAATAAGAGAAGTCCATGCACTAAACGTTCTTAACCATCCAAATCTGCTCTTACCCAGGTGTACTGAATGATGAATCCACTTGATCAAAAATTGGAGGTGTGTGGTCGGTTATTTATTATTAGCATAGGTAACACCCCATAAACACTATAAGGACAGGTATTAGCATAGTTAACACCCCCTAAACACTATAAGGACAGGTATTAGCATAGGTAACGCCCCCTAAACACTAAAAGGACAGGTGTTAGCATAGGTAACGCCCCCTAAACACTATAAGGACAGGTATTAGCATAGGTAAGACCCCCTAAACACTATAAGGACAGGTATTAGCATAGGTAACGCCCCCTAAATACTATAAGGACAGGTATTAGCATAGGTAAGACCCCCTAAACACTATAAGGACAGGTATTAGCATAGGTAACGCCCCCTAAACACTAAAAGGACAGGTGTTAGCATAGGTAACGCCCCCTAAATACTATAAGGACAGGTATTAGCATAGGTAAGACCCCCTAAACACTATAAGGACAGGTACTAGCATAGGTAACGCCCCCTAAATAATATAAGGACAGGTATTAGCATAGGTAAGACCCCATAAACACTATAAGGACAGGTATTAGCATAGTTAACACCCCCTAAACACTATAAGGACAGGTATTAGCATAGGTAACGCCCCCTAAACACTATAAGGACAGGTATTAGCGTAGGTAACACCCCCTAAACACTATAAGGGCAGCATTAGCATAGGTAACGCCCCATAAACACTAAAAGGACAGGTGTTAGCATAGGTAACGCCCCCTAAACACTAAAAGGACAGGTGTTAGCATAGGTAACGCCCCATAAACACTAAAAGGACAGGTATTAGCATAGGTAACACCCCCTAAACACTATAAGGGCAGCATTAGCATAGGTAAGACCCCCTAAACACTATAAGGACAGGTATTAACATAGGTAACACCCCCTAAACACTATAAGGACAGGTATTAGCATAGGTAACACCCCCTAAACACTATAAGGGCAGCATTAGCATAGGTAACGCCCCATAAACACTAAAAGGACAGGTGTTAGCATAGGTAACGCCCCCTAAACACTATAAGGACAGGTGTTAGCATAGGTAACGCCCCCTAAATACTATAAGGACAGGTACTAGCATAGGTAACGCCCCCTAAACACTATAAGGACAGGTATTAGCATAGGTAACGCCCCTAAACACTATAAGGACAGGTGTTAACATAGGTAACGCCCCCTAAACACTATAAGGACAGGTGTTAGCATAGGTAACACCCCCTAAACACTAGGTAACGCCCCCTAAACACTATAAGGACAGGTATTAGCATAGGTAACGCCCCCTAAACACTATATAAAGACAGGTATTAGCATAGGTAACGCCCCTAAACACTATATAAAGACAGGTATTAGCATAGGTAACGCCCCTAAACACTATATAAGGACAGGTATTAGCATAGGTAACACCCCCTAAACACTATAAGGACAGGTATTAGCATAGGTAACGCCCCTAAACACTATATAAAGACAGGTATTAGCATAGGTAACGCCCCCTAAACACTATAAGGACAGGTGTTAGCATAGGTAACGCCCCCTAAACACTATAAGGACAGGTGTTAACATAGGTAACGCCCCCTAAACACTATAAGGGCAGCATTAGCATAGGAAACGCCCCCTAAACACTATAAGGACAGGTATTAGCATAGGCAACGCCCCCTAAACACTATAAGGACAGGTATTAGCATAGGCAACGCCCCCTAAACACTATAAGGACAGGTATTAGCATAGGCAACGCCCCCTAAACACTATAAGGACAGTATTAGCATAGGTAACACCCCCTAAACACTATAAGGACAGGTATTAGCATAGGTAACACCCCCTAAACACTATAAGGACAGGTATTAGCATAGGCAACGCCCCTTAAACACTATAAGGACAGGTATTAGCATAGGTAACGCCCCCTTAGCACTATAAGGACAGGTATTAGCATAGGTAACACCCCCTAAACACTATAAGGACAGGTATTAGCATAGGTAAGCGCCCCTAAACACTATAAGGACAGGTATTAGCATAGGCAACGCCCCTTAAACACTATAAGGACAGGTATTAGCATAGGTAACGCCCCCTTAGCACTATAAGGACAGGTATTAGCATAGGTAACGCCCCCTAAACACTATAAGGACAGGTATTAGCATAGGTAACGCCCCCTAAATACTATAAGGACAGGTATTAGCATAGGTAACGCCCCCTAAACACTATAAGGACAGGTATTAGCATAGGTAACGCCCCCTAAATACTATAAGGACAGGTATTAGCATAGGTAACGCCCCCTAAATACTATAAGGACAGGTATTAGCATAGGTAACGCCCCATAAACACTATAAGGACAGGTATTAGCATAGGTAATGCCCCCTAAACACTATATAAGGACAGGTATTAGCATAGGTAACGCCCCCTAAATACTATAAGGACAGGTATTAGCATAGGTAACGCCCCATAAACACTATAAGGACAGGTATTAGCATAGGTAACGCCCCCTAAATACTATAAGGACAGGTATTAGCATAGGCAACGCCCCCTAAACACTATAAGGACAGGTATTAGCATAGGTAACGCCCCCTAAACACTATAAGGACAGGTATTAGCATAGGTAACGCCCCCTAAACACTATAAGGACAGGTATTAGCATAGGTAATGCCCCCTAAACACTATATAAGGACAGGTATTAGCATAGGTAAATGTCACACTCTGGCACTGTGCCAGAGGACATTGGACTTTTTCCTTTTTGTTGAGATCTTGTGTTCATCCTTTCAGTCTATTAGTAGTTCTGTAATAGTGATTTTGGTTTCTTGGATTTTGGTTTTCTGTTAAATTGTCTGCATTCTAGTGTTTCCTGTTTTATCTTAAAATCCTCCTGTTGTGTCATGTCTAGTTTTACTTCCTGTAATGGTCCTGGGTTTTTGTCATAGTTTGTTTCCTGTTTTATTTTGAAAGTCACTCACCTCTTGTGTCATGTCTAGTTTTACTTCCTGCTGTTGTTTTCCCGCCTTTTTGTGATTGTCTGCCCCGCCCTGATTTGTTTCACCTGTGTCTAATCACCCTGATTCCCTGGTGTATTTAGTCTGTGTGTCTCCTCTGTTTCTTGGTCAGTTCGTCGTCGCTCCTCCTGTGTTGAGTTTCACCTGTGTGAGTTTTTCCAGTGTTTAGTGTTTCTAGTCTCTATTGCTTTGTGGATTTGCTTTTGTTACTCTTCTGCCGGACCAGCTGCCTTTTGTTCATGGTAAGCTTATTTTTTGGTTAAATCATTGAACTCAGCCTACTTCCTCCTCATCCTTCTCTGCATTTGGGTCCACCACTGAAACTATAACCTTGACAGGTAAAACCCCTAAACACCATATAAGGGCAGGTAATAGCAAAAGTAAACCCTAAACTCTATATAAGGACAGGTATTAGCATAGTTAACACCCCCTAAATACACTATAAGGACAGGTATTAGTATAGGTAACGCCCCTAAACACTCATTCCAAGTCACGCGCAGCGGGTGGGCCTCCTATGCATTGAAACAGACATAGGCCCATATTACTAATGTTACTGTTGCTGTTAAATAAACTTACTTAAACAAAGTAAACATGGGATTTTACAGAACGTCAGCACTGGTATTTACAGGAAATTCGAAAAGCATTGCAGAGCAGATGTAAGCCACGCTAACTAAGCCAACTATTATAGTCTTAATAAGGATCAATGGACCGATAGTATTTGTTTAGCCCACAAATTTAATAATCCAATCATTATAATTACTCTAAAACATATAACAATCTCAGTTTGATAATAAGATATTCATGAATTTTTTTTTTTGTTTTCCTCAAATTTAAAACTTATGTTTCTTTGCATTGGATGAACAATTTGTTGACTGTGAAAACAAGACGTTTTTTTTCTTATCTTGGTTAGAGTGCTCTCGACCACTCGTAAAATGTTCTCTTACCAAAGAGACAAGCAAAAATAAGAAAACTGGTGATTTCCAGAAATCAATGGGTACCAACAAAATAAGAAGGAATTAGTTCAATTTTTGCTTCCAAAATGAGGCTCAATCTTTGCCAAATGACATCTACCTTGGAAAGAACCATTTTATAAAACATTTAAAACCAAACATTAAAAAAACATTAAACTCGGCCACCGTACTTGTCCTACACGCTTGGCACACGGGAGAGGTTTCAATCTGCAATCTCACTGCTAGATGTTGCTAAAACCTACACACTGTTCCTTTAAGGATAGATAGCCAGAAAGTGTGCATCGAGATCACTCAAGTCTTTGCAAAAGCTCCATGAAGAAGCCCAAGAGTTTAGAGATAATACATGTAGAAGGAAGAGGAATAATGAAACGACTGCATCCACAAAACGCACATCAGCGTACAGTATGCATATGAGAAACTAACAGAAATCCCCCATGGGTTAAAGTAGCAGAATCAGATTGCTCCGTTGTAATGGGAGACTTGTGATGTTTGGGTACACAGTGTGCCTGTAATAACAGTCTAAGTGGGAAGAGGTCTTGGGTTCTCTTGGTTTGAATCCTCTCGCTGTAGCTCTGCCTTCAGCTGCCTGCATACATAGATCAAAATAACAGGGCTGAAAAAGACCAAAGTAAAACTGTCAAGAATGGGCACTGGTCTGGATGAATGGACATGGACGAGGCTGTGAATTCTTCCACCGCGTTACAGCCTTGTTGTTTGTATCCTGAAACAGATGTTACACTAAATTTATCGCTCACAGGGAAAAGGATGTGTATGATTCCAAAAAAACACAAATCAGTCCTTTTAAAAAATATTCTGGGAGTATTAAAGTAATAAATCTGAAGAATAATCTCCTTCTCACGCTTAAGGTTACAAAAGATGCTCTCAATACGTGTTCAGTCTAAAGAGATAATGAAAAATAGAGGTTGTTGTGTTGTTGTTGGCTGTTTCCTCTTAGAGAATACTTGATGCTGTCATTAGTTGAGAGGAATGGCATGACTTCATGTCAGCGTCATTTCCTTGGAAAAGTTTTGTAGTCCTCTTATCACATGGGAAAGAATTATGTTTACAGGATCTATTAAACCATGCAGACTAGACTTGTTTCTCCAGTGATTCAGCAACTTAATGAAGTACTATACATCATGAAATACAGGTTATTATTGTGCCATTCAATCAGGGTGATTTTATTTGAAACCAGCAAACAGCTGATCTTAATTCATCTCAGTCTCTCGGCTTATTGAAAGATTTCTATCTGCTGACCTCTTATTCATTCTTCCAAGATACATAAAAGAATATGCATGCTGAGTGTGTGTGTGTGTGTTTTTGTGTTTGCTTGTGCAAGATAGTAAAATCAGATGGCTTGCAAAGCCCTCAAGAAATTAAGTTTGCGCCTCTGCAAACAAGCCGGCCTCCAGCTAGCAGGACGCTCCTTTGTTTCCTCTCTTTTAAACGTGTGATATCACTCTGCACCGGCTTCAAACGTCGGATCCACATGGTTGCGTAATAAGCTCAGAGTTTTGGCTCCGAGGTGCAGAAATCAAGTCCTCTTCAATTAACTGGAACATGGCCATTTCCCTGTTGTACCCCCTCCCAGATCCCTCTGGGATTGGCAGAGCTGTTGGCGCTCTGTGGAATCCACATTAACTGTGTGAACATTCTTGTCGTGCTGCTCTGGTGTATTTATTGGCTGCTTGATTACATGCGTGTTTACTTGGCAGCTTGTTGCCCCGCCAAGCATCGTGATCCGCCGGGATAGTCGGAGCTTTCAAAGGGTTGTGCTTCATCGCTTTGATGCGCTGTCAATCAAAAGGCAGTCACTAAAACACATGAGGCTGTTTTCAAATCCCCGTCCACCACTCTGACGGAGAAGAGTGATGTTGATGATGAGAGATGAGGTCGAAGGTGAAGTTGTTGATGCTGATGGCGGTGGTTAGGTCAATAAACATGACACAGGATACAGTATGTTTCTCATCAAATACTGTCTGTCTATCATGTTTAGCATTATAATGATATCTCTGTCTAACAGGTGGAGGACACCAGGCTGTGGAAACAGGAATGCCAAGTGACAACCAGTGAACAGGTAGGACTTCTGTCAGCCTCACATGTGTTTAATAGCTGTTTGTCTTATATGAGAATTATTGAAAAGGGAATTGGAGCCACAACAGTGTTATTTTAGTGTATTTTTATTACTAGTGCAGTGCCCGTTTGGAACGGGCCGATTACTTGGAATCCGGTATTACTGCTTGCAGCTTTCTGGAGAACAGCTCATCCAAACAACTCCCTGCACTCCTCCAGTCCTGAGCAATACACCTGCCATGACATACTGTAGTTACATCCCCTAACAAAACTACAGTATACGTCGCAAAATCTCCCACGGCGGTGTAACAATTACTGGCTTGCTGTACATTATCCCTTACTTATTTC
This sequence comes from Sebastolobus alascanus, assembly GCA_916701645.2. NCBI lineage: Eukaryota > Metazoa > Chordata > Actinopteri > Perciformes > Sebastidae > Sebastolobus > Sebastolobus alascanus. The sequence continues at coordinate 622,567 of CAKAOJ020000329.1, forward strand.
ATATAGACTATTTATTTATTGAATAATCAGAAATATATCGTGATATATATCGTTATCGGGATAGAAGTTCTTTAGAAACACGTGTAGTTTAATGCAATCCAATGCAAATTTCACCCCCATAAAGTAAAGTTGAATCAACACACAGTTGGAGTGTGCAGTGTGTGCAGCAGCCACTTGACATCTGTTATTCTAACTTCTACTTCTATGTAATCACATCTTTGTTTATGACTAATTTTTGTGAAACGTTTGTTTCTCTTTTAAAAAAAAAAAAAAAATACTAATTGAATACACAATCTTTCCATAAAAAGTATTAATTTCATATTTATTCACTTATGACAATAGACTGCACCTTTTAAAGTTGATTTGCGAATGCGATCCACCAATAAACACAAAGAAGAAGAAGAACCTTAATCTGATTGGTCGAGAAGTTACAGGAGACGTAGCTAACTTTTACCTGAGAGCATAGTTATAGAGCATCTTTGCTTTTATCTGACAGCAGTCGCCGAGGCTGGTAAGTAGCCTTCGACACTACTCCACCTGCACCGCTGCGTTTTCGGCTGCGACACACCGAGCTGATCACGGCCTCTCTAGACAACGCTTGTGATTCCACCACATTTTAGAAGTGTCACTCGACACTTCCTTGGGTCCTCAGCAATACACCCACAAAGGGTGAAGTCGATTAGATAAACGGTTGTCAAGAAAATCGAAGAACAGACAGAGACTTCTTCCATTTTAATAAATATTAATGTCTACAAATCTCAGACCTACAACAGAACCGTGTTAAAAATAAACGCAGCCTCCTCCTTCAGCTGTGTATTTTGTCATTTTATAAGCCTTTAGATTAACGTGTGTATTGCTCAAACTGGATCTCCTGGATCATATCTGATTGCCCCCCCCCCCCATACCATATATGTGTTAAACAGGGGAGTGCTGAGGTTAGGTGAAGACAAACGTACTTTAACTTTAAATGAATTAGAATCACATCAGACAGGCACAATGGGCCAGTTACCATCAGTGCTTTAAATGATTTGCAAGTGATGTGAGTATCCTGGCAAAGCCATCCAACAACTTGCTCATTATGTTCTGCCAGAGGCAAGAACTAGTTTGAGACAGATGTGATTTGGAGTAGCCTGTATAGTAGATGTGTGTGTGTGTGTGTGTGTGTGTGTGTGTGTGTGTGTGTGTGTGTGTGTTCAGACATCAACATTAAGCTTTGAGATTGTTGTGGAAACATTGTCAAATTTTCTCGCTAACCACCGAAATTAGTCGCTAATTTGAGATGTGAGCAGCATCAAGTTTTAATAGGTGTTTGGAGGATCAGGCCATCGACTTAATGTTCGCTGCGTCATCCGAGCAGAAGCTTTCCAGACTTAAATGTCACCGTAAAACTGAGCCGGTCACATGTTAGTCTGGGTTTCTACAATGTGAGCTGTGATTGAATGTGATCTGTCAGCTTCCAGTCGCTCACTGTTCTATAATGCTCTTCTCACTGGAAACATCTTTATTACACAGAGATTATCTTGCTTTCCCGTAGTGACCACTGAAGGTACCACATCTATTAGTTCTAACATTCTGTCCCATGTGAAATATAATATAGAAACATCTGAGAATGATGATTTTATGGCTAGTTTACAGGGATTTAAACATTACTAGCCCTCATTTTTCCAGCCCTTAAAAGTTTCCTCCCAACACACCGCCGACATATCAACCTGCAGAAGTCTGACTCTCAGTAGTAGCAGTTCTTCAGGCCTACTGTGTGCGTTACCTGCTCCATGGTGTGCCTTTTGTCTGTATGATAAAGAGTTCATGGTTGTGACATTTATTACAGCCTGTCAGAGGGAAGCTCGCGGGGCCTTTTTACTGTCGAGCCTCGGCGGCGTGGGGTTTATTTCCAAGCGGCCTCGTATGTCAACATCAAACTAGTGTCACTCAAACATCTCTCTGGTTTCTGTACGTGTATTTTATGTTTGCGTTTTTTCAATTTATTTTCCTGGAAAGAAGCCTCACAGATAAGCAGTATGTTCCCCCGACACACCCGACGACCACCCAATCTCACCTCATATTATGGCACCGTGATGTTTTCAGTTTAGAGGCACTTTGGATCTCATGCCAGCGTCGTTTCATGACCTCAGAGCAGTTAATGCCTTTTACTGACAGCAGATTACTCTGTTTACAACTTCCTCTGGGTCAAAGGTGAACGCAGAGGTCAAACAGAGGTCACACCGCCGTTCCCAAAGCTACGTACCAAAGCCATACGGCTACATCGGGAGATTCTGTCTTTGAAAAACGGCCGGTCCATGTCATGAGATCACAGCGTCTCCGAATCTTAGCGGGGATTATCATCTGACCATATCTCTGCTTTCTTTAATTCCTCTGCTCGGGGTGAATGTCTTGACCTGTGATGGAGGAGGACGGTGCTGTCAGTGATGACCGCGTGCACAGCGGAGGAATGATAGATGAATGGGTCAAAGGGATCAGAGAAATGAGTGGCGGTTGATGTGTTGAGAGTCTGATTTAGGAATCTTTACCCTTCTTTTCAGGTATAGAATTGCCTATATAGAACTTAACATATGGAAGCTTCAACTGCGTCTTTCATATACAGATTAAATTATGTCCATACAGTAGCAACATTATTTTGCTATACGCCATTTATTAATACTCAAAAGGAAAACTATCTCTCCTTTCCACACCCTTTACATTGCTGTAGGGATTGATGGCTATAAGGAGAAACTTGTATTGTTTCATTCAGCTGTATCATTTTGGTTTGGAGGAGTAAAATATACAAGCTAATAAAATGTAGTGATTGGTGCGCCATAGGGATGTGAAACAGTTTCTCTATATTTAACAGTTGGGTTTAATAGCTGTGAAACATTCTTGTTCAGGTAAAACATACAGTATATATGATAAGGTACAGCTTTGCTCTGATGATGACATTGTGTATGATAAGTAGCCTGTAACAGAACAATATCAGTGCCAGTCAAGATCTTGGGTAAGTCACAGGTTCAAGCCCGACTTTGAGACCCATGAATTATGTAAAAAACAGAAAAGATAGGAGACGTACCTACTGTAGTCATGAACGAGCAGAGTAATGAAGTTCAGATGTTCGACTAAAGCCCCGCGTCTTGTACCTCCTCCGGGCTGTGGGAGAAAACAGAGACAGAAGCCTGAGTGGAGAACAAAGTGTTTCGGTTTGATGCCCGTAAATTCCCCGTTGAAAGAAAAAGTCATGCAGAAGTTCAGCTTATAGTGAGAGCGAGGCTGAGGCACGGAGATAAGACTGTAGCTGTACTGGAAGGTGATCCTCCCAGCATGCAAAGTGTTAATGTTGTCTTTATCCAGGATCTTGGTGGCAGAAGGAATCAGTAAAATAGTACATGTGATTTCAGGCAACACAACTTGAGTTAAACATGACTTTGTTTCCTTCTGTGCTGTTCATAGTTATGGAGCCCAAGAACCGCCAGTCGAAAACATCAACTGAATGCATAGATAAATAATACAGAGCTAAATGATTCATATGCAGAGTTAAAATTAATATAATGCCACACCAGTTGGTAAAAAAAAGATAACTTGTTTTTTTTCTAATCATTTTAGACAGCAAGCTAACGCTAACACTACAACTAACGTTGTAACACTACAACGTAACACGCGGTTAACGTTGTAACACGCGGTTAACGTTGTGAAACTGTCGCGGTTAACATTGTAATACGCGGTTAACGTTGTAACACGCGGTTAACGTTGTAACACGCGGTTAACGTTATAACACGCGGTTAACGTTGTAACACGCGGTTAACGTTGTAACACGCGGTTAACGTTATAACACGCGGTTAACGTTGTAACACGTGGTTAAGGTTGTAACACGTGGTTAACGTTGTAACACGCGGTTAAGGTTGTAACACGTGGTTAACGTTGTAACACGCGGTTAAAGTTGTGAAACTGTCGCGGTTAACGTTGTAACACGTGGTCCACGTTGTAACACGTGGTCAACGTTGTAACACGCAGTTAACGTTGTAACACGTGGTCAACGTTGTAACACGTGGTTAACGTTGTAACACGTGGTTAACGTTGTAACACGTGGTCAACGTTGTAACACGTGGTCAACGTTGTAACACGTGGTTAACGTTGTAACACGTGGTTAACGTTGTAACACGTGGTCAACGTTGTAACACGTGGTTAACGTTGTAACACGCGGTTAACGTTGTAACGCGGTTAAAGTTGTGAAACTGTCGCGGTTAACGTTGTAACACATGGTTAACGTAACACGTGGTCAACGTTGTAACACGTGGTTAACGTTGTAACACGCGGTTAACGTTGTAACACGCGGTTAACGTTGTAACACGCGGTTAACGTTGTAACACGCGGTTAACGTTGTAACACGCGGTTAACGTTGTAACACGCGGTTAACGTTGTAACACGTGGTTAACGTTGTGAAACTGTCGCGGTTAACGTTGTAACACGCGGTTAACGTTGTAACACGCGGTTAACGTTGTAACACGCGGTTAACGTTGTAACACGCGGTTAACGTTGTAACACGTGGTTAACGTTGTGAAACTGTCGCGGTTAACGTTGTAACACGCGGTTAACGTTGTAACACGTGGTTAACGTTGTGAAACTGTCGCGGTTAACGTTGTAACACGCGGTTAACGTTGTAACACGCGGTTAACGTTGTAACACGCGGTTAACGTTGTAACACGCGGTTAACGTTGTGAAACTGTTGCGGTTAACGTTGTAACACGTGGTTAACGTTGTGAAACTGTCGCGGTTAACGTTGTAACACGTGGTTAACGTTGTGAAACTGTCGCGGTTAACGTTGTAACGCGGTTAACGTTGTAACACGCGGTTAACGTAACACGTGGTTAACGTTGTGAAACTGTCGCGGTTAACGTGAAACTGTCGCGGTTAACGTTGTAACTCGCGGTTAACGTTGTAACTCGCGGTTAACGTAACACGCGGTTAACGTTGTAACACGCGGTTAACGTTGTGAAACTGTCGCGGTTAACGTTGTGAAACTGTCGCGGTTAACGTTGTAACACGCGGTTAACGTTGTAACACGCGGTTAACGTTGTAACACGTGGTTAACGTTGTGAAACTGTCGCGGTTAACGTTGTAACACGTGGTTAACGTTGTGAAACTGTCGCGGTTAACTTTGTAACACGTGGTTAACGTTGTGAAACTGTCGCGGTTAACGTTGTAACACGCGGTTAACGTTGTAACACGTGGTTAACGTTGTGAAACTGTCGCGGTTAACGTTGTAACACGTGGTTAACGTTGTAACACGCGGTTAACGTTGTGAAACTGTTGCGGTTAACGTTGTAACACGTGGTTAACGTTGTAACACGTGGTTAACGTTGTAACACGTGGTTAACGTTGTAACACGCGGTTAACGTTGTGAAACTGTTGCGGTTAACGTTGTAACACGTGGTTAACGTTGTGAAACTGTCGCGGTTAACGTTGTAACACGTGGTTAACGTTGTGAAACTGTCGCGGTTAACTTTGTAACACGCGGTTAACGTTGTGAAACTGTCGCGGTTAACGTTGTAACACGCGGTTAACGTTGTGAAACTGTCGCAGTTAACATTGTAACACGTGGTTAACGTTGTAATACGTGGTTAACGTTGTAACACGTGGTTAACGTTGTGAAACTGTCGCGGTTAACGTTGTGAAACGGTGGCAGTTCTGTTTATGTAACAACACTACTTGGTTAGGGTTAGGAAAAACATCATGGTTTGGCTTAAAATAAGTACTCTTGTAACGTAAAGTAAGCTACAAACGTAACGTCAGTGGCGGAGCGTCATGTGACATAACGTCAGTAAAAATCTCTCAACTTTTGGTTTTACAAGGGACACAAACACCAGACTCCTGAGTAGTTTGTACGTTTATGTATAATATTGTTATCATTATTTTAATTGTGATGAAAACCGGGACTAGGGACACCCAGCTTGAAACCGGGACAATCCCGGACAAACCGGGACGTCTAGTCACCGTAGTTTACGTCGATCGGAGTTAGTTGAAAGTCCGGTGCGTTCGCTGAACGAGTCCGTCCCAGTCTGTCACTTTCTAAGCACCAACTGCTCGCTATCAAGTGTCAACAACTGCCTCTTTATACCCATAAGTCTTTGCGTTGGGTGCTGCTCCATGTGGCTGATTGTGATAACTTAACTCTGGACAGACTGCACCACACTTTGTAAGAAAGGCCTCTCAGGTGTAGGTATCCACAGCCTCCCAAGTCTTAGTGATTCTGAGCTTTGTCTTGGCCCAGTATTAGAACATTTTAACACCCTAGACTTCAAATAAGCTGTTTGTTGGCCCTAAGAACAGGTTGTGCATCACACTAAAAGGCCAACCTGTGACGGTTTCTCCGTGTTATCTGCCTGCCAAAGCTTCCTCACCAGCATTATCTAGGAATACACTCTGGGAATCACTCCAGCTTGTGTTTTTGATTACTTTAAGCCCAGATAGCTGAGAGCAGTACAGGATCTGAGGTCCCGTCCCGTGACCTCACCTCTGACCTCTGGTCTCCTGGTCTTGACCTGCACCCTAAAGTTCCCCAAAACTGCACAGACTATAGAGATTAAAGGGGATTCCCTCTGTCGGCGACCTCCTGTTGCTATTTGGAGGATAATCTCTGTTCATTTTTCAACTTTCCCCTTTAAAGTGACAGGCTCTAAAGTCCAGATAATGCAGCTGAGAGGGGGGGCTGTGTCATAAAATGGACTATTTGGCACAAAATCTGTCAATTCCTCTGAGAGTTTTATTCTTCTTGTGCGTCTCGGGGATGATTTTTGGAGCCTCAGCGGGTGAAACGCTGCCCACCCACGGAGGCCTTTCTTGTGGGGAGAAGCCAGGAGCGTTGTCTCCTCTCTGGATCTCTGAGCTGTCCCCGTGTAAACAGCCTCCCAACAGCGGGAGGAGGCAGACGGAGCAAACTGTATTACTCCAGCTGACAAAGCCATTCACTTCTGAAGAATGCAAATTTAGATTGTGAACGCTCCCTTTGCTTTATCACATTGGACAAACAGTGTTGAGTTATTGGGAGGATTATGAATAACTTTTTTTCTACAGTGGAAAAAGGGAGATGTGGCCAAGACGGAGTCATCAGAGGTCCCTAAAATAGAGTGCAGTCTGAGAATGAAGCAGAGAAAGGTGAACGCCGCCGGTTGGTGTGCTTCACTTAAGCCGATTCTGCTTCAGCGCCCCAGAAAAACCTGATTCATTTCAGTGGAATCCTCCCTTTTCTCTGGTGGATACAGCCTGTTTGGGTTTTCAGAGATGCTTCAGCTTTGTAAGTTGTGAAGCATTATTGTTTTCTTTTAATAAATGGTCTTTTGTGTGCTGTTTAATGTAAATGTTTTTGTTGAAGCGTGCTGCGTGAGTGTGTGTGTGTTTACTTTGGCGGTAATGGCTAGCATGCCCTTTTGTTGTTTACAGTCTTATTGGCTCTTCACTCACACACTTTTAATGTGATTTGCTTATTCCTCTTCTCACTCATCGCGTCTGAGACAAGTCAACAAGGCATCTCCACGTGCACGAGCACATGCTGAACATGCGTGCAAGCACTGGCTCGCATGCAAACACACACACACACACACACACACACAGAGAGAGAGAGACGTAGCCTCCGTTCTTTCTCTGCTGTATTTATTATTTGCTGAAGATAAATGAGGATTTGCATTAGTGATGTAAATAGAGATACTCAGGGACGGCGGTTTCATTTATTCTGCTCAAATCTCCACAGACAGTTTAGCGTGGTTCCCATGACAGGGTCGCAGCAGTGCGCTGGGCGGCTCCTGCCAGCCCCTTTTATTTTATTTTAGACCAGAGGCTCATGGGAAAGCTATTTGGAGACCTTTTCCTGTCGGCCTCAGAAAACAGTGCCAGTGGTTTGTTAACAGGTGCGATACGACCAGAAGGACTCTGTTTTCACCCAACAGCTTAATATATATGCTTCTGTTTGTTTGGTTTCTGTTTCAGCATGTAGAAGAGAAGGTTGGGGGGGGGTCACGGTTTTCTTTTCTCTATAGAGGCAGTAATCATATATAGATTTAATGTATGTCAGGGGACCTGTTACAGCTGCTGAATAGTTCACATCAGCTGTACTTAGTCATTTAAAGTACCACTTTCACTCTTTATGAAGGGTTTGTAGCCGTATTTATGGTCAATAAATGATTTACTAATGCTTTATAGAGCAGTTATAAGCCCTAAATAATAAAAAAGTTCATTAGTGAGGCTGCTTCAATTTTCTAATTAACATTTATAACTGCAGACTGGATGAATTATTAAAAATTGAGGAACCCACGGACATTTATTAATGGATTAATTACAATTATTAACACATTGGTACCAAATAGAAAGAACAAGCTAAAGAGATTTTCCAATTAATAACCCAAAAGGTAGCTCATATCTGATCTATAAAGTGTGAGTAAATGCATGATCAATCATTAATAATAATCAATCAAATCTAGTTTTGATTAGATAGTGTTATGAGTTCTATAAAACAATTAAACTAAATACTTAAACTCTTAACCCACTGACGGTTTGTCTATGTGGTTTACTAAACTGTTAGTTGTTATGAACAATTATGTTTCTTCTAAAAATACATAAAATACAGTAAACAATGTGAAATAAACAAAGATTAAAATTAAAATACACACATAAACACATGCATACATGCTGTATAGTGTATATATATATATATATATACCCTGCACATACACATGTACTGTGTATCACACACTCCATCATACAGCATTATATTACATAATATTATGACACATCTATTCAGGTACTGACTACATCCTAATGCACAGTAACGTTAAAACCAATACAATAATAATACTGTGTATTGTGTGTAATAATGGAAATACTTGTTATAGAATAATACCTTAAGAAAGTGTTAGACTATTAGTACTAATACCACACTGTAAAAATACTTAATTGCAAGCAAAATTCCTGCATTTAAAATACAAAGTATGTAAGTATAATCAGGAAATCAGGAAAATGTACTTAAAGTAATACAAGTACTCATGCAGACTGATTATTATTATTATATCATTGGGTTATTATTACTCATGCATTAATGTGTGAGCAACATTTTACTTCTGTTTTGAACTATTTTGATTGGACTGCAACTATTAATTATTATGGATTAATCTGCTGATTATTTTCTCCGTTAATTAATTGATTGTTGTGTGATTAAAAAAAAAAAAGTGAAAATAGTCATAATTACCTAGAGCCCAACGTGCACATTAAACATTACAATTATTAAACGAAAAGCAGAAAATCTTTTCACATTTGTGAAGCTGGAACCTGGAAATGTTTTTTTTTTTTTACATGAAAAACAACTTAAACCATTAGTTCATTTCCTGTCAATCGACTAATTGATGAATCTACAGAGCTCTATATGCTGTTGGATAGTAATAATTTATAACTCAGCATCATATATTATGTGTTTTTTTATCCACAAATTTAATTCCTAAATGATCTATTAACTAAAGTTATCAAATAAATGTAGAGGAGTAAAAAGTACATGATTCCCCTCTGACATGTGGGAGAGAAGAAATACTCAAGTAAAGCACAAGTACCTCAAATCTGTATTTAAGTAGCATAAAGGCAATTAAGCATAAATAGAGAAAACAATGGAGGAGAGAGAGAGAGAAGGGAGGCAGGCAGGGAGAGAGAGACGGAGAGTGAGAGATTGAAAGGACAGAGAGAGAAAGAGAGAGAGAAAGTTGTCGTCCTGTCTTTGGGAGCAGGACGACCCATGTGACTCGGCCTGCCCTTCTTTGTGTTTCCCACACAGTCTGCCATGACCGGAGCTATATCCACACCATCACATTCACATTCTGTCTGAAACCCCCCCCCCCCCCCCCCCCCCACACTTATGATTCATAGCTCAGTGAAGGGCACGATGTTTGCTCATGGTACTGCCAGCTGCACATGGCTGCTCTCCCTCCTTCTACTCACAGAGCATCCAACAGCTGATCCTTTCTCAGGATGATGGAGATGTTTCATTTTTTCCATTATTATCTTCTATATTTTAAGGTTATGAGCATGCTCTCCATCATTTTGTTCATGTGTTAAGTGCACTTATGGTTATGTTGTCTGTAGCTTATGGTTCTGAACGTGAGGGACTGTGGGAATTATCAGATAACGTGGTCTCATATTATGGAAAAAGTACCTATTCTAGATGCGGTTGCCATGGGAACAGGTGTACTTGGCGTGCATGTCCAGTTTGTATACAGCGCAGCCCCATACTACACAGAAATAGTGAATGCAGTTCAGCATTAAATCAAAGCCTGTTTGTTTTTTATTCTCTGATTGAATAAATGTCACTACACATGAGCTGTAGGTCTACTGGAGTATTACTGTATGCTAGGATTCACACACAGTATTCAGCACTTGTCATTCAGAGTTGTTGAAGGTCTACTTTATCAGTTTAGGTGATGTTGTGCTCATGTGGTACAAATCCCTGAATGAAACTATGTTCAGTTCAGTGTCACTAGACATCAAATTCTTTATACATCCACGTACTGGTAAAAAAATACAGCATGAAATCCTTCTTAAAGTGTAGCAGCACACATGATGTCTACTTGCTGACATGTTCCTGTGTTCTGGTTTGATGGACAAACTAAAAGAGCTTTAAAGATTTGTATATCTGAACGATTTGCGATTTCTTTCTTCTAGTATGGACAGGCTAACCACGGCTCTGCAGCATCGTTAAAGTGTCTGGGGAATAGAAGAAAACTGACCCTCTCTTAGGTGGTGATAGTGAGAGGCAATGTTGGATTCACACTCTGAACACAGTTGAGCCTTTTGGCCTAAATGATGAACTGGATTTGTCATGTTTCCTTTAATTTATTACACGTGATGGATGCAGTGGGCGACTTTGTAACTTGAAGAGATAAACTGTGTTCTTTTGGTCCTGATGTGATTGTGGTGTATTGGCTGTGGCACTTGGACCTTGGCAAAAGCAAACCCCAACCTTTGGATCCACTATTCAATAGATTTGAAATGCTGTTCAACCAATTATCCAATAAGAACTGCTCACCTGCTGTGGGTTGACTATACAGTATGTGTTTGCCCTTTTTGACTCTGATGAAGACACAGTAGTGTTGAAATAGTCTGTTTGCATAAAATAAAGGCTGCAAATTCAACACATTCTCTCTCCCGGACTATCGTGCTATTAATACCACGTCACTTGCTCTGCGGGGTTTACAGTGGAGTTAGTTGAAAGCCCGGTTTGTCAACAAATACGCCTCGGTATCTGAGGAGTTATAGGAGTGAGAATGTGTTGCAGACACACCTGCAGAGATCTGAACTCTACTGAGTTCATTATTCTAGTTTACTTTGTTATTAAAATGTCAGTTTAATAGAAAGTGAGTCACTCTGTTTACCATTTATTTATTAGCCAGTACGTGGCACTGTGACATTATGAGCTATGACTGTCATGAAGGTTTCCTTTCATTGACCTCTGTCACAGTCCGTCCCCGTGAGCAGAACTAGCTTGACATAGACAGCATGTCATTGCTTCAGTCTTGCCAATCCAACATGGCATCTTGGCAGAACCTCCTCCCTCTGGTCCTCCGCTCCCCCAGGACCTCTGGAGAACATGGACCTAGCTTGTTTCCCATCTGCTGGGCCACAAACAGAACCAAACAAAAATATGTTGCACAGTGCTGCCAAAAGGCCCGTCACTTAACGTCAGTGAAACAACTACAGCTGTGTGTCCGTCAGGCGGGCCCGTGGTCACGGTCCCAGAATTTACGGGGGCTTTCCCCGCGGTCTGGACGGCTATTTCCATCCACCCCCCCCACACCAGCCGCCCCTGGGAGCCCCTCACTTTGGCATCAACCCAGAAGCATTTTGTTTAGCCTTTTTCAATCATTACTGGCCGTCACATAAATAAGATAACTGGATGAGCCGAGTAAACAGACAGTGTGAAAGTGGACGTGGAGCCGCTGGACATCATGTTGGATTTCGAGTGCTGATACTCACACATGTGATTTGTGGGTCCCCGGACTCTCGGCCTCATGGCACAATCACTGTCTGTTGAGGCAGAAAACATGGGATTTCCCATACATTCATCAGCAGAGAATCTGATAAGGGAATATTAACGTCCTTCATCAACCCCAGAGTGTCTCGATATGTTTCCCTCCTTTTCAAACGTGTGTGAAATGTCTCAGTGAAGCCTGTGATTTATCATATATGTTGTCTAGTTATATTACAAGAATAATAGAATCGGCTCTTAATTTCTCTGTCTTCAGCTCTTGGCTCCAGCTGACTACAGACACATCAGATTGTGACATATATCAAAATGACTCTTGGGAACGTTATTGCCATTCAACAGTTTGTAGTAGTATTATGTCATTACACAAATCAGTGAATCACTTCCTGACTGCAGGCCAGACCGCAACCGCTGCTTCCAGTCGACCCCGCTGAGACTCACACATACAGTACACACCCACACACACTGAGGACAGGAAAAGACATGGACAAAGTGTCACAGCCGGGGGGGGGGGGGGGGAGTGAAGTGAGAGTGAAAGTCCAAGGCAATGAGCAGGAGACAGAGCCAGAGGGTCAGATCTGGACAGAGAAGAAGAAGAGGAAGACTCAGTGGAGGTATTTTGAGGAACACAGTGTGATTCCCCCGTCTGTCTCTCGTCCTTTAGGGGGGGGGTCTGACCACGGGAGACTGTGTTCCCAGCCTCGGATCCGGGGCAGGAAACCTCCCCTGCATTTCTTGGAGGTCCTGGCTGCTCAGTCGGTCTGCCTTTTGGCCCCCGCAGACCCCGGGCCTACAGACCGCAGCATGTCGAGCGTCGGACCTTGAGTCATATCTTCGCTCTATAAATGAGAGAGGGAGAGGCCGGCCTCCTTGGCTACTGTTGCCATGCCGGTCAAGCTTCGCATCCTCCAAAGATTTTATCAGCTGTAGCTAGCTAGCGTTAACCAGCGGTTAGTGGGGGGGACATCCAGTTTTGGATGACGTAATACGGTGTTTCCTACAGGATATTGTGAGACTGTAGTGGGCGAACCTCGGACGGCTAGATCTATGAAGAACTTTGTAATCTAGTAAACAATTTAATCATAAACACATTAGTTGTACGCATGGTGGTGACACGGTAAAAAGTCCCACCTACAAAGCATGATCAACAAGACAGGGTCCGTGTTTCAAGACGGGTCGGTGTCAACATCGCTGCAGAACCGTGAAGCACTGGGGACAGTCCGGCCCGGTTGAGAGTTTCCTGCGCCGATGTGCAGGAACACCTGGCTTTTAAAGGGAATGGGAAGATGACACTCTGATTGGTTTAATTCCTGTTACGCTCAAAATAATAATAATAATAATAATAATTTTATTTGTAGAGCACTTTTCAAGCACAAAGCACAAAGTGCTTTCCAAAGAAGTTCACATCAAAGACAGCAGAATACAATGAACCATAAATAATGAAATAAAAACCAGTAAAATACAAAAATAAAAACAGTAAAAAATAAAAACAGTAAAAAATAGGTAAATAAAGAAATAAGCATATACATATTCATACAATTACATGTGCACATTCATACACATCAGCACACAAGCATACAAAGGACTCAAAAATTCAGCTGATTGGAAAAGCCATTTTATAAAAGTGAGTTCAAAACACACTGATGATTAATTAAGAGACTTATACAACCCCTTTGCCCCTTGTGCCTTACTTTGCACCCAGATTAGTGGAGTTGGACACGCCCTAAATGCACTTTACACCATGCGCTATAGATCAATAAATAGGGCCCTACGAATTAGACTTCCTACTTGCGGGCGTCAGCGGGAGAAAAATGTTTTTGCAGCAGTTTCAGCGTCATCGGGAAAGAGTTCCTACTTACTCATGATTAAGAGCAAGTTTTTTATTTCACTCCTAGACTCTGATTTGTCACTTCTCTAAGCGCCAAGAAGATACCCATAATTTAATTTGGGCTACATTTCTGCAGGGTTTCTGTATGTAAAAGAAGGAATATTTATCTTTAATTTAAGGCCAGAACAAAAAGTTTATCAAGTGTCATTGTTTGTTATGTGACAAATGCTTCAACTGTAGCTTCAGAGCTTCTAATCAGAGCTGTTTGCAGCTACTAGATGTGCAGCTGTTGCTATTCACTGCTACATACGTGATCCATAGGATTGTTTCCTGATCTATCACCACCTTCAGCTCCGGTGAGGTTTAGGCACATCTTGGTAGAGTTAGGGGAAATATTGTGGTTCGGGTTAAAAACTACAATTTCAGGCCGGTAAGGGAACTTCTGTTGTCGTGGTTGAAAGAATAACTCCTTAGTTAAGGTTGTGGAAGAAATGTTGACAGTTGGTAGGAAACAGGAAACATCCATCCACCCTGACCACCTCCTTACAAAGGTTTTAGGATCTTTAACAACGTCACACTGCTTCCACCTTTGCTCCTGACGGACTTACAGGGTCACTAGAAGTCTAATTCATGTCTAATTCATATTAAGACATTTGCACAAATGACTGATGCTGTCATTCTTCTTGGGAGGACAGTCTATGATTTATTTTACAGTGAATGAAATAAAAGTAAAGAGGGTTTAGGAGGGAAGGGGAAAGAGCGATGTGCGTAACACAAGGTCAGGGAGAGCAGAATATGCAGCAGAGCGTCGAGCCTCTAAAGTCGAAACCACGATGTGCAGAGGCCACGGAGCGGTCCAACACAAGTGGAGGAGTGCAGGAGAGAAGTCGGAGAAGAGGTCCAGCTGAAAGAGGCTGAGAATCCTTGAGGGCAAACGAGGGATTAAAGTGGACAGCTCTGGACGGGGCTGCGGAGCGTGTGCGCCATAATTGAATTTCACGCTCGCTGCCTTCTTCTGAAGTCGTGTAGCAAAGCGATCATTTGAAAAGAAAGCTATTAGTCAAGCCCTCTGCTAAGCTCAGAGCTGTGCCGTAGGAAATCTGGGATTACCCAGGCAGCAGGCTTCGGTGTACTCCGTCAAAACACAAGTGTCACGATGAGCCGCAGGAATGGAGGGACGGCGTATTACAGCGGTGATGAACACACATCGCCGTGGATGTTTGAGCTCCGTTTTTCTCATCTTTCATCCCTCTTTTGCTGTGGTTTAAGTTCACACATTTTAAACGGGGTTTCCTTGCCTTCAGAACCATCTATGTTCCAGATACAGAAGTAGAATTAATCGCTCCAGAGCTCTAAAATCATTAACATTATTGTTGATCATTTTGTTTATCAGGGTTTGTTTTTGTAATTCTTTTCTAAAACAATATTATTTTTTCTAAAAGTTGATTGACAGGAATGGGAGCGGAAAGACCAGGATGGAGCAATTATTCAGCTATTTACAGATGTTCTTCCATCAGGTTCTCACTGAGTACTGACTGACGTGTGCATTGATTCCAGCCTCACTGTTGTTGGGATCGGACTTTGATTCTGAGCTCACATGAAGTGGAGCGATGCTGTTTATTTGGTTGTGTAGAAGGAGAGAAAATAAACAGTTGTAACGGGACATTAATCAAAGACACAACTGTTGCTTTTCTCTTCCATTGTCCCAGAACCTACAGCAGCTCAGATCACATTGTTACATGACAGCTTTAAACACAGTTATATTTTAATATATGCTATTAAAATAGCTGGCATTTTTTGATCAGCTGGGACCAACAGTACAGTCGGGGGATGGTGGACATTTGAAGCTGGGTATTATACTCAAAATGTCAAGGCAACAAATTAACAAATACAACTTTAAAAAAGTATTAAGTTTAAATATCATAAGATCTGCTTTTGTTTTTGCCCAAATTAGAATTTCCACTTGTATTAACTCACTCCAAGTTAATTTAGGATTTTCAAGTTAAAGTAACTAAATCTATTCTTTGTTCAATTTATTTGAATTAACAGTTTCTATTTAGGTTAGGTTCAAATCACGCTTGTATGCTATTTGTTTTGCCAGTTATGTTTTCAAAGAAATGTAATTATTTAACAGGTAATGTTTTTTGCAAGTGTAGAAAGCTTTCGCAGAGTGCATGGAGGACATACAGTATATGACACTAGAGATGGGATCGGCCTCCTTAGTCCTGCTTGTGGTTACGTTTAGGCAACATGAGCACTTTGGTTAAGATCGTTGTTTCAGTTAAATATCTATAAAGTAAACACATGATGTCTGATTTGCTTCAGTATTCAGTTTTGTGATTCAAGTGTTCTGAGAGAAAACTAGACTTCTGCTCCTCCTCATGGCTCTGTTTTCAGGCTTTAGGACATCTAACTCGTGTGGGGAGACTTTGACCAATCACAGGTCGTTTCAGAGAGAGAGAGAGCGTTCCTATTGGCTGTGCTCCGGCTGGTGGGCGGGGCTTGGTGTTTCCTCAACTTGATCTCAACATGGCTGCCGCGTCACAAACTTTCTCATTTTACAGCTAAACAGTAACTACAAGATGATTCTGAGAACATCTGAGGAGAGAAATAGTCATTACAGTAACAGAATATTGATTCATATCTGATCAGCGCTGACTAGTTTGACCGTCTGATCAGAGTTCACGAGTGATTGACAGCTGCTCAGAGACGGCAGCTGGACGACAGACTCCAGATCAGCTCTGATTGGTTGTTTTTCTCCGGTCTGTGAAAACTTGCAACTATTTTTAATCATATTTGCTCCATTACTTGAATTTCCTTCGGGATCAATAAAGTTACTATCTATCTATCTATTTCTACCCACTGCAGCTTTAAGAACGCACGTTAACAGAACTTTATGACTTTCTAATAAAGAACTAAAGATTCTTACTTATCGCTTCAACTTCATTATTTTTCTTTAATGCTAATAATTTATTTCTTAGTCATAACAAACCGTAATCCCTGTTTTGATTGGTATTTTTACAGTGACATCTCGTCATCCAGTTTGTAGTACTTACAGAGTGAAGCTCAGAAACTACCTCATTTGAGCTGAATGTTTTCTAAAAGTGAACTTTAAAAAATGCAGAAATCCAAGTGCAGCAGACTGCAGTCAGCAGACGGTGTGTCGGCCTTTGGACGCTGATCTGAACGTGTTTTCGACGTGCTGCTGAGACGAGGCCGGGTCCAGACACTCAGCACTTCACACATCAGACAGAGAAAAGAGCTTCCTGTGAAAAATAAGGTGACAACAGGCGTTCTGTCTGTTTGTGTTGAGCGCTGTGAAGACGGATGAGCACGTCTTCAAACACCCTCAACAGACGCAAGAGTCTCCTTTGATTTCGGCGTGTTGTCGGCTGATTTTGTTGTCTCTGTGTTTAACTTTGTGAATTCATGGGAACACATGGAGACCAGTAACATCTCTCCTCCCTCTCGCTGGCCCGCCTCGGAGGACTCTCAACACCAGAATGTTATACACAACATTCTTCCACGTAGGACTATGTGCATGTTGTTCTTTATAATTCTGGCCTCAGAAGGGGACAGCAGAGCCAGATACTGGACCATTACTTAGAGTAAGTTGTTGAGACGCTGTGTTCCAAGCAGGGGCTTTGAAATATTTTGCACCCTTACATGCAAATCTAAACATCTTTTTTTTCGTCGATTTATGTTGCTGTTAAAGTGTAGTTGAGCTTGTAGGACTTGATATTACAATTCCGAGTTTAATGGGCACTTAGAGTGGGGATATGGGTAATCCCTTCATCGGGGTCATCAGGTGAGCGCCCTCCTTCATCGGTGTTTCATTGATCGGCTCACTACACCTCCAGAGGGCGTCCCCAGGTGTCGCTCCCCTCCGCTTTCACACTCTTGCTTGTCATTTTGCAGCCCAGCTGGGATCCTTTCTCTTTTCTCTTCGCTCGGTAGCTTCTGATAACGATCTGACGGCTTGTTGGAAGACCCGTCCTCGTCCTCGTAGCCTGGTTGTCGACGTGGCTACGAACCCTCGACACCCTACCTCTACCGGGAGCATCTGGCCCCCCCTTCCATTTATGGACTAGATGCACTTTATGATGCACTTTTTTTACCATGCACTTTAAACCCTTAACCTGTGACTGCATTGCACTTTAAAACTGCATTACTTGAACGATGCGGACTGACTATATCTATTTATTACATGTAACTATTTTTTATAATCGCTGTCTTTTATATTGTTTTAGATTGTCTACTTACTTTTACTGCCCTTTAAGACAGTTTGCATATACGACACGACACTGGCCACTAACCTTATAGCTGTCGCTTGTATAGTACCCTATATTTATTTATTGACTGTCTTTTAATGCATCGGGTACGTGATGGGGAGTTGCAAACTCAATTTCGTTGTACCTGTACAATGACAATAAAGGAAATCTAATCTAATCTAATCTAATCTGGGTACGCCGGCCGCGTTGTTCTGCCTCGGCTGCTATGTCTGCATACCTCAGACTTCTGCGTTCATACGCTTCATCAACTGCTGCCTCCCATGGCAACAGTTAACTCCACGATGAACTTCTGAGAGGTCGACCACAAGATCAGACTTACCTGAGACTAGTTGTGATAATCTCTGGTGGAAAGATGAGCTACTGCTTTAGATCAACCTGCATCTTCCAGACACGGTTTAGTGTCCAGAGTACGAAGGGGATGATGTTTGAGATTCCGGTCATCAGGGCAGGGAGTGCATCGGAGGTAGATCTCCTTCCTTCCACGGTAATCGTCAGTTGTTGTAGCACCTAATTGTGCCTCCAGGTGTAGCCGCCTTGGGACAGACAGGTTTTGCACTATAATAGTATTTGTAATATTATATTTCCTTGCAATCAGCTCAACTTAGCAAACACAAAATCCACGTATTAATGTGAAGGACAGCTTGAAGTGGTGTTGTGATGAACGTGTGTCAGCTCTCTCTGACCGGGCTCAGCTGGTCAGACTCGTCTGCTAATTAGCAGCCAATTAGAAGGCCGAGGTTGCAGCGTGACACCCGGTGTTTGTTTCCTGCTGGTGAGTGTGCAGCACCGATATGACCCCGCACCAGTATCCATGGTTATGCTGTGGATCGCTGCTCACTGGCCCTGTAAACACAGAGGGCCTTCACATGACACGCACACACACACACACACACACACACACACACACACACACACACACACACACACACACAGAGAGAAGTACTTAGTGTGGTTTAATATGCTTCAAATGCGATAAATCCAACAGGAAAGCTTAGATTTAACTTACTCCAATAAGACTGCTGTTACATGATTTTTCCAGGCAATATTAATTTGTCTGTTTACTTGTGTTTTTCTTTTGTCATATTTGTAAGTAACATAATCACATTATAATATAATCATCAAAATAATAACCTTTATTTAACCCCTTCATTTATTAAACTTCTGAACTTTAACACAATTAAAAAAGTGCAACACAGTAAAGGACGTATAAAGATTATAATCTCATTCTCAGTACGGCCTTCAGATTACTTCAGAAATGTGAGTTTCAGAGACTTTGTTTCGCTCATTCTGGTGACTTTACATTGTTCACTGCGACAGCACTTTTATGCTAAACTTTAGATTTTACGTTTAACTCCCAGGAAAGAAAACAGAATAATTCTCCCCTCTGGTGTGAACTTGGCGTGTGAATCTCTGGTATAAACTAATATTCATGCATTTTTATTTATTTTCACTCCTGCTTGATTATTTATTTCTTAGTTCTCTCCATTTCTCTCTCTGTCTCTCACTCACTGAAGGTCGTTTCAGACACAACGCGACAACGCCAAAAAAAAATCTGGTCCTCTCTCTAGGTTCCATGGTGGAGAGGATGTCGTGTTGCTCTGGCTCTATCTATCTGGCGTGGAGAGGATGTCGTGTTGCTCTGGCTCTATCTATCTGGCGTGGAGAGGAGGTCGTGTTGCTCTGGCTCTATCTATCTGGCGTGGAGAGGTGGTCGTTTTGCTCGGGCTCTATCTATCTGGCGTGGAGAGGAGGTCGTGTTGCTCTGGCTCTATCTATCTGGCGTGGAGAGGAGGTCGTGTTGCTCTGGCTCTATCTATCTGGCGTGGAGAGGTGGTCTTGTTGCTCTGGCTCTACATGTATGGCATCGAGAGGAGGTCGTGTTGCTCTGGCTCTACCTATCTGGCGTGGAGAGGTGGTCTTGTTGCTCTGGCTCTACATGTTTGGCATCGAGAGGAGGTCGTGTTGCTCGGGCTCTACCTGGTTGGCATCGAGAGGAGGTCGTGTTGCTCGGGCTCTATCTGGTTGGCGTGGAGAGGAGGATCCTCCTCTCACATATGTTCACAACTTTGGGCGCTGCACGCTGTAGCGAGCGCAGCTTAAACACGAGCTCAAACTGCACTGTGTCGCGAGCATAGACTGCTCTCTTCCGCCGGGAAACGACAGCTGGTGTAGCTCTATTGTGGTCCGGGTGCAAACAGTAGAGATTATACACACTGTTCAGTTCCAGAAACAGGCTGAGAAGACGAAAAGGAAAAAAGAGTGTGAAAATTTGCCATAAATCGAGAGAAAGACGGGAGAATTGTGACCCTGGGAGGAAACCGGGAGAGGGCGATGAAAACCGGGAGGGTTGGCAAGTATGTCACCGCTAGATACCGACTACACACTGCTGCTTTAACAGTGACTTCACTGCGTTTTTCTCATATGATATCAGCAGCCTATAATAGTATAGGGACTGTCAGTGGGAGAGATTTTAGATAGGAGTTTCTGCAGTAGTAAAAGCATCAACACACACAGCACATTATACCATCAGCTATTATCTAGCTATTATAAACCAGTTGTGTTCAGGTGCGTTACTATTAGCTATAGAAACCGGCAGATTTAAAGAGGAACTGCGTCAACGTCTGTTTACAGGTGTTGGGGAGTACTGTATGAATGCATGTGAAGAAGGTTGAATGTAAACCTAAAACGTAAATGAAAGAATCTGGAGGAGTGGAGCTAGAAAGATGTGATCTGACCAGGTTTTATTAGTGTATGCTCTACTGTATATGAGGAATTATGTCTTTAACTGTAATCTCAGAAACATTCCTCTTTTGTAAATGATTGTAATTTCTCATCATCACAGAACTCTGGTGACTTCTCCGTGTGTTTATCCTCTAAGAGTGAATTTCTCTCTGACATCCTAAATATCATCGCCACATCTCATCACAGCTTCAGATAACAGCTTTCCACAGCTTCATCCGATCGCTCTTGTCTCGTCTTTTCCTCCCTCCCTTTCTTCTCTTCTTTCCACTCATCTTCTCCCCTTGTCTCCCTCCCTCCTCCTTCCATCCCGGGCTGAACTCCTATACCACCTCGGGGCTCGGAGGGCTTATTTGGGTGCTGCTTCCCAAGAGGGCCCATCCAAAACTGCATCAGATTCCGCTGGCGCTGGCTTTGCTTGTCTTGGAAATACGACAGAAATCACAAAGGAAAAGAGCGAAGGAGATAAGATGTTACACGCGTCAGAACCCTTCTTTTATTTTCCAAATAGCGAGAGCTCATTAAACATGTGACAGCGCGTCAGGCCCTCCTCTGTTTTTATGGGTTCCTTTCATAAAACCGGGTCTTTCTTCACACCCTGCAGCTCCAATGTCTCTTCTGCTGTGTTCTGGGACGTCTGTCCTCATCGGGACGGTATCACTGCTCCACAACTACCTCCAGTGTTACGGCGAGATATAGCGGGACACGGCGTAAAACAAAAGAGGGAGAGAAGCACATACTTTACAGTTTGCGAATCTTTGAGCCTTGCCAATTAGACACAACACAATCACCATATTAGTCCTGCACTCATCACAAATAGATATTTTTCAAGCTCTCAGTCCAGACTACAGCTATTTATTATATTATACAATTGAAACAGCAGGCTTCAATTTAGATGACATCATTCATTTGAAATTCGTACTGCACTTATCTGCATTAGATCTCTCTAAACACTGATGCAGAGATGCAGAATTATTTCCTCTTGAATAAATAGAACAAAGTGATTCAGTCAATGAGGTTTCTATTTTGAACTATTTGGATATGTGAAGGCATGCACTGAATACTGAGCAGCCACACACTCATACACCAAGCACCACGTCTTTGACAAAAGACATTGTCTCCATGTTTCTCTTACAGTCTGTGCTTTTATAAAACAGTGAAAGTACACAGGCTGCATTGATCTGGAGCCTCTCGGCTGTGTGTTTCTAGTGTTCTGAAGCCGATGTGACACCTATTAAACAAGAACAGCATTTAGTCTCCTTTGGGGTTTTTTTCCGTGTGTGATGAGGCCAGCACAGACTCAGAGACACGCTGCGCTCCGAGAACCAGACCCATCAATTCCTTTTTTCACCATTTGCAGATATACATCTATTCATAACCTCCTGGAAAAAACAGGACATTTTGGCAAAAAATGCACACATGGCCCTCGTCAAGCAGCAACACGGAGCGGCGTCGGGGCGAGGCGCTCCTGCAGCGTGTCACCTTCCAGTGTTTAGGTGCAGGAATGTCCTGCTGTGTATCTCTGCTGCTGCTCTGCTCGTGATAAAAGGTCACAGTGTCATGAAATGCTGTGTCGTAGAACAGGTTGTCACGCTGGGCTCCAACTGCATGAGAATGAATGTGGACATGGGGATAACGTCAATTTATCATCGTCAGATTCACTGATTAATTCATCTTATATGATTTGTTATTTATTGGATCACGGTGGAGATGTGTGGTTGACTGTTAAAAAGACCAAAGGCCTTTATTCGTTGAGTTTATAGGCAGTAGTGGATGCTTACCATTAAACAGGTGCATCATCCCACACTTGTACTTTTAGCTGTTGTTGGATGTTACTTTAAGCGTACGTTAAAGATCGGGTCGACGATGTTGGAGAGCTAGCATAATCTGAAATCGCCTCAGGAGCTCCGTCTAAACCCCCCCCCCTCCCCTCGGGACTCCTTCCAAGGCAACGCCCCCCCCACACACACACATGCACGAGCACCGCCGCATCGTAACTACTTCACAGAGCGGAGAGAGGACCTCAACTCAACAACGCTACCTCATGACAAGTAACCTGTGCTAGAGTTTTCTCTTCCATTCTCCAGGAAACGTGCGGCGGCGACGCGCTTTGAATTCAGGCTGGTGCACGCCAAGGGTAGAGCACGAGCAGGGAGGCATCTGATTGGTTCTTTCCAAGCGGACCTGGAGGCAGTGATTGGTAGACGTTTTTACAGGATTACAGCAGCTACAGATGACGGATCTTTTCAGGTCCTTTTTCAGAGCTCATCAGTAATGGATCACTGTCGGGGGGGAAAGACCATTTCAACCAATATAACAAATACTGGAGAACATCGTCAACCCTGACTTTAAGTTTACTCAGCAGATGCATGAAGTAGCTATTAAGACAACGTAACCGTGATCATTTTTACAATTTTAAAACTTCATGCAAGCATGGCGTATTTCAGAGTTGATCCCAAAGTGAGTAGAGGTCAACCATTTATGAGTAAAGCGACCTCAGAATGAACATTAGTGGGGAAATGAGATTGTCTTCTGAGAGCCGTGTAAAAGCAGTGAGGTAACGGCTGCTGAGCTCCGGTGGAGATGCCAGGTTTCGTTGTGGAGCTCACATCTTAACATGAGGGAACCTAAGCGAGCGGCGAATGTGTTCGCTGCCACTCATAATTACTGTCACCCCGCCGCTGCCGTTTCCTGGACCACTTCACTTTGTTTTCTCCACTAAATGCATTTCAGAAGGAGCGTTACATCATCGCCCGGGGCCGCGAGGAATCTGCACGACGCGCGCTTCGTGTTGTAGAAGTGACGGAACGAAAGCACCGAGGTCAGAGTGACATTTCATATTAGTGCAGCGAGAGGGATTTCTAACATGGTCACGAGAGAGAGAGAGAGAGAGAAGCCTTCATTCTCACAAAACATCAGCTGCTACCACGGTTGTCATGAGGGTGTCACTGAGATATTCACATTTAGTGAAGTGTCTATGTTATAGACTACAGTTGACATGAAGCAGATGTTTACATTATGTCTGGGATTTCAAGCTTTCTCATTTCTTTCCATACTCAAAGGTAGTTATATGAACTGAATGTGTAATACTTCACCCACTATCAGGCAAAGTGGAGCAGTTCTCTACAACAACAACAAGAGGAGTTATACAGTAGGAGGACGACTTCAATGTTAAAGGTGTTAACGCAGTCTGTGTTTACCTGTAAATACCGATGGTTTTTTTTTTCTGAAGAATAATTTATTTAAAGTTTGTATAGAGAGGAGAAGTCCCGCCCCCTTCTGGTGGACCTCCATGGGACCTTATTTCGGAAAAATTATGAACGGTAGTCAACGGAGAGAGATGAATATTTTTTTGATCTACGCCATGAATCACACAGATGATGTTTGTCAATTTAAAAGATAATTTTTCAAGTCCAGAAAGTCTCAGTTTGTCGTAGTATCATTTAGTTTAGTGTGAAACCGCTCAGTGAACTACATCTCTCGTCTCGGACAATATACGTCACCAACACTAGCTAGCTAACTTAGCTGTGTTCCACACAGAAATGACCCTTCAACCAACCCACTCAATAAATAAATAAATAACAACAAACAAAACCAAGACAGTATGAACCCCCCCCCCCATGATCATTATAGATATAAATCAACAGCATTCACACTCAAAGGCATTAATAAATGGATGTGTTTGACTGGTAACCACATCTCTATGTAGTTATGTGATCTCGTCATTTCTCTCCTGTTTTCCTTCAGCAACAAAGCCACTGCCATCATTACCCAGAATTCTTTTTGACTCCCAAGCTGACTAATGTAATGTAAATATTGCTTCTGAGGGATGTGGCTTCCTAGAAGTGACCTCATGGAGCCGCGTTATTAATAGAAATATCTGCGATGAGTCAAAATAACAGATCGATGATGTGCTACCTCCTCTCGTACTCTCTGAGCTTTACTACGTCTGTTCGTCTCGGTCACAGAGTGCATGTGGAGCATTTTGGACTATTTCACTTCCAAACACAAACAAAACATCGATCACATTCACTTCAAGTAAAGACGCAAGAAAACTTTATTTGAATACCAAAATCTTGTTAGTCATACAAATGTTTCATGAAATATCCTGCGTCTGTGAATATGACAGTTGGCATGTTTTGGCTAGAGGTCAGTTTATAAAAATATTAGCTTGAAAGAGACAAAAACTAAAGACTCCTGACTCTTTAGATATACAGAGCAATATATAAACAACTATTCAATTTCTTACAAGAAGCCTGTCCTACAGTATGTCATTACGCTACTGCGCCTGCTCTATGGGCCAAAAGGATGCGGAAGATCGCCGGAAGATCCAGGTACTTTTCCAGTCGGAAGTCGAGCCATTTTGGCTTCATGCTCCACTAAGCCTCCGCCTCCAACGCTGTATCCGGTTCTCTTAACACATCCATGATGGCTACGGTTAACAGAAAGTTTAACTATTAGCAACATTTTCTCTCCATCTCTGAAATGCTTCGCTGATATTGTAGCTCGCTCGAGTAGTGCTGTGTATTTGACTTTAAACACTTAACTTCACACACATCTTCTCACTTACCTCATGGTATCTAGTCATTACAGATAGTGTTGTTATTTGTCCAGGGTTTGAGATTCCTGTCCTGTAATATTCATTACAATGCAGGTGAAAGGAGTTTTTGCTTGTGGTGCTCGAAGCTCAAGACAAAAAAACTGGGTTTAGACCATCGTGAGACAGGTTAGTTCTACCCTACTGATGGATTACCCAGAGTAACGGGGAGAGTTTGTCTGAAACGAGATGTTTCTAATTAATTTTCCAAATGTTTGTAATCTCGAAAGACTTGGTCAAATAAGTCAAAACTGTCTACGTGTGTTTTTTTTGAATATTTTCGTCACACAAAAATGAATGGAAGCCACTGGTTACCCCGAGGGAGGGGGAAACACTTCTTCTCTTGATAGATTTTGTCTTCAGATTGCTTGTATACACAGTAACAGTCATATAAATGTGAGATGCTGGAACCAGCACATTTTTGGCATTTTTTGTCTGACAAGTGTCTAAAACAATAAATCAGTCATCAATATTGTTGGCAGAGTTAGTTTGAGAATGATGAATGTCTGTTGGCAGGCAGTTCACCAGCATTATCACCACAACTGGGACTATTTCAAATTGATAAAACACAATGTTATTTCAGATCAAAGGGTGGCACGGAGGTTCAAATCCGGCTTGGAGTCCTTCTGTGTGGAGTTAGCATGTTCTCCCCGTGTTAGCGTGGGTTTACTCCGGGTGCTCAGGTTTCCCCCTACAGTCTAAAGACATGCAGGTTCATTGTTGTTGTTAATTGACTCTAAATGTCCTGTAGGTTTGTGTGAGTGTGTCAGTGATAGTGTGATAGTCTGGAGACTTGTCCAGGGTGTACTCTACCTTCACCCAATGTCAGCTGGGATCGGCTCCATCCCCCCCCCATCTTATAAAGACCTTCACATTGGCTGGTTTACATTCATTTTGTTTCTGAAGTGGCTCGTTAACGTGTTACATTTCTTTACATCAGTCAAACTTTGTTCACAGCACATGTACAGCACACTGCACATGGAAAAGGCTCCCGAGGAACCGGGAACCTTTTCTTTTCTAACATGTCTGACTTGACTGTTTGCAGCAGAAACTGTATCTTCTTTTCCAACTTGGATTAGGTGTAATTGTACATGGTGACACACGGCAGGACAAAAGAGAGGTAAACACACAGTAGCCTCTTAGCTTGCAGCCTGACAAACAAAGCCAGTATTAATTGTCAACACGGGTTTTTTGAGACAGCACACTGAAGGAAGCTGGGGAATGCATGGAAATGCTTGAATGGAAAAGTGGCAGAGTGGATTCCAGGGAGGTCTGTGGCTGTTTTGCTGCTGATGGGTATGGTGCGTTAAAGCTTGTCACACAAAGCCCAGCAGAAGTACACTCTCTGTAAACTTTCCGGGAGCTTTTTAAACACAGAGAGTGCCAGCCTACCCGACCAGAGACGGAGCGGGAGGCACAGCCAAAATGTCACAGTCGCACACACACACGCTCCGCACACACTCGGAGTACGCTTCCTTTGTATTTATATTGCCTTATGTATTTAGATTACATGGCTTCTTTGTATTGAGCAAGTTAAACACACAGGCTATTATTCATGATGCCAGCAGGGAGTCTGTTCAGCAGCGTGGAGGAGCGCTGATGTCACAGAGGTTACAGCAGGATAGGTAGGAGTGTTGGCAACGCAATAACAAGCAGCGGCACCTGTAGAATATAAAGATAAATAAATAATCAAAGCTGATTGATGATTTCTTGCAGAGCTGACAGTAATACTGATGCAGAACATCACACAGGACCAGTCGTGCTGCTGGATCATCTGCAGAGGTTTGGATGTGCATGCAGGGAGGTTTGAGGTAGTTGCAATAGTCAATGTGTGATATTACAAGAGCCTGTACCAGGAGTTGAGTTGCGTGCTCTGACAGGTACGGTCTGATCTTCCTGATGTTGTTCAGGGCAAATCGACACGACCGAGCAATTGAGTGAACCTTAAAGGTTGGCTGGTTGTCAATCATGACATCCAGATTCCAGGCAGACTTTGTAGGTTTGAGTTTGGTTGGTCCAAGCTGGATGTTGATCTGTGGTTGCATAGATGGACTGGCTGGGATGAAAGGAGCTCAGTCTTAGATAGGTTGAGCTGAAGGTGGCGTTCTGTCAGTCATTTAGAGATATCAGAAAGGCAAGACGAGATCCGTATCGAGACTGTAGCGTCGTCTCACGGGAATGATATAAAGAGTTGGGTATCGTCCACATAGCAGTGGTATGAGAAACCATGGGAGCATGTGAGGTGGTGTATATTGAGAAGAGAAGGGGACCGAGCACTGACCCCTGAGGAACCCCTGTGGATAAGTAGTTCGGTTTGGACACTTCGACCCTTCCAAGATCCTCTAAAAGATCTCCCTGAGAGGTCGGACATGAATCACATATGACATAAGGGACAAAAATACTCACATTTTAGGAGCTGGAAGCAGTAAATGTAATCACAGAAACGATTATTGAAATAGATTTTCTTTTGATGGACTAATGGTTGCAGCTCTAATGAATAGTATGACTGGTCCACTGAGCCTCTCTCGTCCCACTGCACCCCTCAAATAGTTTTTAATAGTTTTATTTCAGCAGGCCTTAAGCCTTCATGGTGTGATCCTTAACTTTACTGCATTGTTGTTAAACTTTAGTGTACTGCTGACGTGGTGGGCCCCTCACACTCCCGTACACCCCCGTACACCCCCTCACACCCCCTCACACCCCCGTACACCAGTGCAGGCTGTGCTAAATGATATGATATGTCATGAACAATTAATATGTAAACATGAAATAAAGATTGTCATGGTCCAGACAGCAGACCTCGATATTAACTGATGCTGACTGAAGTACCAGTTTCCAGGTGATAACTTGAAAATGATCAGAGTTTGGCCAAGAAACTGTTTCCTGCAAAATCCCCCAACGCTCTTTAAACTGGTCCTCAGTGTTCCTGTGAGTTGGACCAGTTTAAACCCAGTTCAGACGAGGTCATGGTCACTTCTCCTCCTCCTGGTTTCTATTCTTCATCCTGTAGTTTAATCTATTATTCTCTCTTAGTTTGAGAAAGACAAAGAATGTGATGAATTTTAATCAGACTTTCCTTCGCTACTATTTTTACGGTGGCAATAAAATGTTTAAACTTGCACGTAGTTAGTTGTAAATCCTCTCTCAGCATGTGTGGTGGAGAACATTTCACACACAGACCATTTAACTCGCTGCATGTCTGCCTTTGTGTCTCGGTGTGTGTGCATGTGGGAGCTCCAATATTGATATTTGGTATATTGAGACCTTTGACCTCCTCCGGTCGCCTCCCTCTGCAGCGCCGCTGGGTGCTGTAACATCTCTTGGCAGCATGGTGAGAGGGACACGGAGGGGAATCTGCTCTCGGCTCTTAATGTTGAAGTAATATTTCCTCATCCACCGCGTGCCACATGTCTTTGAAGTATTCGGTGAGTTCTGAGCACCGGGCAGGATCGGAAGATGATGTATTCATAGAAAGCGTGTTTTTCTTAACACTCTGGACACATCTGGTGAACTGTAAAATATTAACGGATCCTCTTCTCTGGAATATCTTAATCTCTCTTGGCATGTGCGACCAGACAAGACACGACCCGAGCCCCCCCCCCTGCTGCTGCACACCATCCCAGTTCATTTCTGTTGAATGTGTGCGTAAGTGTGTCTGGGACATCTTCCACTGTTTTCACTGTGAAAAGTGTTGATGAAACGCCCGTGGCTCGATTCCTCGTGTGATTGATGTGGATAAAGGCCGTCAAGCTAAACAGTTTGAAGGAGGGGAATACTAGAAGCCCGGCTGCATTGACGAGAGCAGAAACATGTCGGGGCTGACTGCAGCTCCTCACTTACCCTCTCATACTAATCACTGGATTCACACACTCACTGCAGCCATGTGACAGAAGTTTGGAAGACGTGTTGGAGCCACGCTACGCACGATTTTTAAAGTCAAAATAAACAAATTATCAGTCTGAATCTTAAAGTAGCTCTGCAACAAAGACGTATCCATCACCACACTGAGACCCTGCAGACATATGCTGTGTTTGCACAAATGTGTTTCTCCCCATAAAGAGAGACAACATGGAATAAAACTTTAGAGCTAAACGCAAAAACTTCCTTCTAACCAGTAGACAACAACAACATCCAGTCCAAAGGCATGATGTGTGTAGTTTACTGTGTATTAAAATGTTAAAAACATCTTAAACCTTTTGCTGCGACTAACAGACTGAATGGTTTCCTTTAGCTGCTCTTTCAGTTTTACTGATTATACCAATAGTTACTAAAATACTAAGTATTATTGTACGTTTACATTATGTCTGTTGATACTGACTGATATACTGTAGAGAGCTGAAGGAATGAGTCTTAAAGCCCAGAAATTAATTAACATTTTATCACTTCCTGATCCCTCGTCTGGAAGTCAGTGGGTTTCTATCTTAATATGATTACCACGAACCTAAAGATTCTTGTGTTTTCCACTGTAAGAAGCTATAAAAAAGTCCTGATCAGGTATGTTGTATTTTATACAACCCAACAATACAAATTACCTAAAATAATAATAATAATAATCGTAATTTCCTGATTAAAACAAAAGAAAAGCAGTGAGCCTTATTCATGCCCCTCAATAGATTAATGCAAACTGTTATTAATAATTAAGAGGAGCTGTGACATTCTACCAATATTCGTTGATGTTGCCTGTCTTTCACAATGTGCAGTTATTGGAGCCGTCCCTTGTTTATTTGAATCATCTGACCTTTGACCTTTCTCCACCGCTCTATCTGCCATAAGTTACAGCAGCTCTGTGTATGCATCGACTGTCACCCGCTGCTTTTAGGGGCCTTCTAGACTAAACCACATTGGTCATAAAACAGGTAAAAGTAACAGAAAATGTTGGGCTTGTTTAATGCAGTTTCAGATGAATAAACTTAATAATCCCGTGTCCTATAATAAATCCCAGAATGAGCTGTGGCTGATAGCGTGCACCGTTTTATCTTCATGTCTTATTGTTTTGTTTAGATTCTGATTTTTTGTTTTTTCCTTCCTTGTCATCGGTGTATATTTCTGCTAATTCCTTCTGAGCTTTTTTAGTTTGCACAGCACTATAACACCGTCATCGTTTATAAATCCCATAAATGGGAGATGAAAAAAAAGGCCACTGAGCTTTTTTGGATAGTTCTTCAAAAGGCCGTCTGTGTGTTTACAGGTTGAGGAGGGCCGGGCTCGGAGACGTGGAGCCTGCTCTCTTTTACAGCGTTGTCTTGTCTGTCACTTGACAGTTGACTGCCGTACAGCTACCCCCCCCCCCCCCGCCCCCCCGCTTAGCAAACAGTCCTGTTATATTTTCCATTTGAAAACTCCTCGGGGTCACCGGTGTGTCTGACTGTTGGCTGAAGCCAGATGGGGGTTTTCCTATAAACAAGTGTACAGGCAGTATTTACACAGACTGTGGCACCTGACGCCATAACACTCATGACACTCTGTTTAGTGGCCAAAGTTGCCATAAGTCACTTTAGAGAATTAAGTAAATATTTTCATTATGGCCATGCCATTGTTTATTATAGAATGGCAAAAGTTCTAAATCTTGCCAAATCCTCTGTTAAAAAATCATTTAATAACAACTTGTCTAAAGCGGAGCGCCACGTACATAGAGCTGATTTCTTTTCATTATTCGAGAGTCTATTTAGTTTCAAACAAATCCAGAAACACCACCTGTTTCAACAGCGGTGTGAGTAAAGGGCTCAGGTTAGAGCGCAGCCTTACACAAACCATAGAGTGGAGACGCTGGCTGCGTTCACAGGAGGATAAAAGCATACCTCCGGCCTGTTGAGGAGCACGTTGTCTCATTCAAATACAGTATGTCACCCAGCAGCTCACATTCCACCCTGCTAAGTATTATCATGCTGCTGGATTAAAGCAGACATGAGACGTGAGGATGCACCGTACAGCGTTGGATGCTGAAATTATTGGAGATTACCGTTTGGCGGTTGATGATGGTGTGAGGAAGAGTTCAGTCTTGGAGAAAAGCCTCTACGATAAAAGCATTCCAGTAAAAAGTGTTGGTCAGTTCGGTGGAAGTCATAAACAAGTGGACCTTTATTATCAGCTGGAAACAGCCAATTATGGTGCTGCCATCAAATAGTACAAAACAAACGGCATTAAGAGGAAGGAATGATCGTAATGAGCTCAGCGGGAGGATCCCCCGTATTGATTGCAACATAAATTCACAATCATCAGTTGGAGATCCTGGACTAACCCCAACGTAAATATCACAGGCATGAAAGCCTCCCAGCTCGGCTGGTGGTCGCCAACAAGCCCCGCGGAGTGTGACAGGAGCAGGAAAGAGACAAAAGGAAAGAAAACATACGAGACGTGACCGCTCGAATGAATAATCTATCAATGAAAGATGAGCAGGACGATGAAGAGATTCAGTGAAGGCGACGTGTGTGAATCTTTGGCTGGAAATATAAAAACCTCAAAATAGAAAGTGAATTATAATTCACCGTGAAATACTGCAATCTGTGTTCTGTTGTCCAAGTTAAATAAAACAGATGCTCAGTTACAGTAAAGCTGCTCATGAATGCCACAAGAAAATGTGAGATGACTTTGTTAGTGCGTTAGTTTAGTATAATAGGAAGTCAACCACTAGTAACCAACAGCCTTCCCTTGGTGCTCTTGTAATGTTAAAGTAGTTCCTGCAGATGTTTCTTAACTATGTCATTGAATGACATGAGATAACCTCACTGCTTTATGGCGCCAGAAATATGTTTTGTCTTATTTTAGTCTATAAATCAGCAGCAATTAAAGCAGCAGTGGGTAGAAACAGAGCAAATATGATTTAAAAAAAGTTATTTTTATAAAAACGGTCACTATATCCTGACAGTAGTGCATGAGACAGGTAATCTGATTCTCCGGTGCTCCTAACGGCATCTGCAGGATTTATTCTGTTACTGTAATGACTATTTCTCTCCTCAGATGTTCTCAGAATCATCTTGTAGTTACTGTTTAGCTGTAAAATGAGAAAGTTTGTGACCCGGCAGCAATGTTGAGATCAGTTGAGGAAATACCAAGCACCGCCCACCAGCCGGAGCACAGCCAATAGGAACGCTCTCTTTCTCTGAAATGACCTGTGATTGGTCAAAGTCTCCCGTCACAGACTAGATATTCTAAAGCCTGAAAACAGAGACATGAGGAGGAGAAGAAGTCTAGTTTTCTCTCAGAACACTTGAACTACAATATACTGAAAGGTTATTATGGGATTTTTTTTTGCCCAGTGATGCCAAAAACGTGTTGCCTACTGCAGCTTTAAGTTCCAGATATTATCTAACACACTTGGGAACGTTTCATTATGATCCAAGAAAGACAAATAAACAACTTCTATTTCTTCTTTTTAATATATACGATTCTGACCGAGTAAGTACACAAGTCACGATAAACACCAACGACTTAACGAACTTAAGTTCAACTTTAAATGTTCCGACAATAAATCATATATTATTTCGCTGCCTGACAAAATCTACAACATGGCATCTTTAAGTGTGACATCACGAGCACTAACTTAAACAGTGCCAGGTCATAAAGATTAACATCCCAGCATGCAGAGGATATAGGAGCGGTCGTAAACATGCAGAGACGAGTGGCCGTCTACCTTTCCAGTCACTCCTTAATCTGTGAGTCATTAGGGAGAAGGGCAGATAATACAACGGGGCGATCAATAAGAGGACAACTGTTAAGTGGATCCTCCTATCAGCTCATCTTTTGGAGCTCCGAGTGCCACGTGTCTTGGCTCTTATTGTGTTGACACAGAGATACGGGCCACCATTCACTCAGCAGCGCCTCCGATAGCATCAGACTATAACCTGCCTTCTTTTGAAGACAGCCTTGTTTTCCTTCCTCTCTTTCTTTCATCCACACTTTTCCCTTCAAGCCTCTCAGTAAACGGGCATTTTTCTTCAGTCGATATCGTGTCGTAAAAAAACCAGCAGATACTTATCGTAGTATGAGCTAATATGAAACATCATCATTGTTGTCCTCTCTTTGTCTGTGAGGTTTTCCTCTGCCTATCTCCACATATTCCCAGTGGGGGTTGTCACTGTGGTATAAATTGTCAGAGAAAGGCCCTATCTGTCTCTGGGTGGGCTTTAAAGCCAGGCCCATCAGTTAAGACTTCATTAAAGTGGTTCCTCCTGACGCTCCACGGAGAAGTCCCAGTCTCCTCCAGTCCTTTAACAGACTATGGTTTACTGAAACTGTTGTCTTGTTTCGGAGGTAAACGCTGATGTTTATGTACAGTACACCGTGCGACCCCCTTTTTGCTCCTTAAAACCATGTAATCTGTGTGTCAAGATATGAACTGAGGAGATGCAGCGTCTTCAATGTTTGTTTCCTGGAAGAGGGGACTGGAATCTCAGAAAACTACCAGTGCATCCTCTCCTCAGGTCTTACAACAGAAATAAGTGAGTTCAAATTCAGGTCCTGAGAGGGTTCAAAGATAACGGAGGGCTTCCAGGTGATAACGCACCCTTTGGTGGCCATGTTGAAGGCAGCTGGTTGTTTCTAAATATGCTTTATGGACACAACATAGCTGACCTCTCTACTGGATTTGACCAAAGACTGTAGAAAAGGATGAGCATCACCCATATAGATTTATGAAAGGAACTTTTGAATCCTAGATTTGGGTTTTGGGTTTACCACCATCTTAGCAGTTTATGGAGCCAGACGTTACTCATATGGGCAGATACCCAGTTAGCCTGCTTTAGCCTATGAATGGCTGCCAGACTGAGCCAGGTCTTTTTTGGTGGACTGAAAATCACCTTGAGTTAGCAACACTCGGGCTAGTTTTTCAGCCCAATTTGACAGATGCAGAAATGCATCTGCTTTTTATAAAGGACATCAATGGTACAGTTTGTTCCCATGTGCAGTACAGTATGTACAGTACTCTCACCAAATAGATGTTTATTCAAGTGTGCTATTAGTGTACTTATTTTAAACATTAAATAAGAGAGTATACTTTCAGTTTACTTTTTATGTACTTATCAGAGATATAGTATACTTAGCTTATACAGAGAAGTATACAGTAAAGTCTAAGTGGTTTATACTTTTATCTTTTTTTTTATCTTTTGATCGAGATATACTTAAGAAAAGTATACTGAAGTATTCTTGCCTTATAGGCCTACAGAAAGGTTTACTTGGCTTGTAGCCGTGCTTTCTTTTTAATAGAGTATCCTATTAAAGTGTGTGAGAGTTTGTAAACGAATGTTTTGATATGAATTTACTTTAATTCATCCAGAATTTTCTTTATTTTTGGATTCTCCGTTCACCGTTTCTCACCGCGGAGACATACGGGGAAAACAAATATATATTTTTTTAATCATCACAAAACATCAAGTCAAATAGCAAGTATCTTTGTGTAATACATAAATCATTGGCTAAGTACTATAAGTTAAAGTATACAAAGTGTACTTTCATAAACTAAAAAGTGGGCTAACTAATTAAACTAACTAACTAACCAACTAGTATATCTATTCATTTGTAGAATAGTTCATAGTATAGTTGCAGTACAAAATACAACTTACATGTAAACTAGTTGTGTACTCAAAGTTTACTATTCTTACACTTAAAGTACACTTAAAAGTATACTTTTATAAACTGGGCCAATTTAGTCCAAAGAAGCATTGAATTAGTACACTTACAAATATACTACTAGTACATTGATATTAGTATACTTACTACATACTTACATAAAGTGTACTTTGGGGAAATATACTTGAACTCTACTTAACTATACTTCATAAAACAAACTTGAAGTATACTACTTTTTCGTAATGGTTGGCTATAATACATCAGATTATAGATATACATGGTGGGCCATTCAATCCAATTAAAACTATACAACCATCTTGGTAGCTTTCACAGTATACCTAATAAACCTAACGATGGGTTAAGTTTGATTATTTAATACCATTAGCTCTACACTGGGAGCGTTCCTAGTTGACCCGGGATGCCCTCAACATGTTTCTATATTCTGAATACTCGACTGAAATACTTTGATCCCAAAATGCTGTTTTTCTCGTGGCAGATATTCTGCAGTAAAACCGTGACCTTGACAATGACCCGACCTTTACTACTGAAGCACCTTTTTTTTGAAAACGTGCTATTTTTATAAGAGAGTTTTATTGTCCTGTAAGCATTTGAGCGGCTCTCCAAACAGAGCTTATTAAAGAAAACAGTCATGTATGTTTGTGATGTCCTGCGGTTCGGCCTCGGGATGATGAAGGAGTGTACGGAGCGACGGGCTGCACAGAAGACTTGGCTCGTCTGGGATCTGAGCAAGAGGCTCATTTTTCACATCGACACCTTGTGGGGGGGCTTTCTGAGCTACTGAATCCACAGAGTCGATGTGTTTAATATTTGCTCAGGAGGTAGGACGGTCTGCTCTTTGTAAATCGTGTAAATTGATAAGTTGGCAGCGGCGGAGGGATCGTGATGTCTGATGGAGAGATGCATCCGTGAGGTTGAAAGTGGGCTTAAAGCTCTGTAAACAAACAGACACGCGCTCTGCGTCTGCCTGAGCCGAGATGGACCTCTGAAAAGAAACAATACAAAATCTGGAACCGGCGTCGTGTTCTGCAAACACTAACATGGCTTCACTCCAGCTCCCGGCACCACCGAGGAGCTTTTCAAATGCAAACATTCAAACGTCTGTTTGCTGCGTCTTTCATGCTCGTTCAAACTCAATTAATGTTGGCTCTCAAACTGCTACAGCTGACCGAGGTGGTAGTCCGAGTCTCACTTTGATGTGCACGGAGTATGCTCTCTCATTGGGTCACGTTCTCTTTGAAAGGGGAGTCGAGGTGACCCGAGAGGAGATGAAGTGTGGACCATGAATGCTGTGAAATGCTCTGAGGTCCCGGTCCACGGTCCAGAGGACAGACGGTGTCCCGGACACCTGCAGAGGGCTACACCGGGTCACGGAGACGCCGCAGAGCTGACGGAGAGACGGAACCACCAAGTGAAGAAGCAGTCAGCAGAGGGCCAGAGCGGTAAGCTTTCCTTTTGAAATCCCAGCATCCAGGGAGCTGTGATGTCACTCAGATCATCTGCGAACACGTTACCAACACTGCAGGATTTAGACTAAAGGACAAACCCACCATTAGCTCTCATACGATTGTCTCACTTCCATGGCAGTAAAGGTCAATACGCTTCTTACTCTGAACACACAGGTTCAGCCCGTTCTCATTCCCAGCACCCTTTAGCGTCAGTATGAAACGCACCAGTTAATGTAAACCTGCGATAGCAGACGCTCAGGGAAAGTGTGGAGACGTAGTTTAAAGAGCTTAAGACACACACTGGGTGGGTCCAACAAACACAAGGCTTTCATCCAGGACAGGAGACCGCTGTTCGAGTCCCGTGCGTCTCATTACAATCTTTTGTTCATCCGTGTTCACAACGTTCAGCGTCACTTTCACTGTACAAACGTAGATTTAAGCCCAACCATGTTTCCTAAACTTACTATAGTGGTTTTGATACCAAAAATAAAGTGACACCAAGCGGCGGTATGTAACGAGTTGAGATGAGAACGTGTTGACAGTTGTAGTTGCTTAGCTAGAGAGAATATTTCTATCTGTGTCCTCTTTTATCATAATGAAACGTTCCCGGTTGAATCATCAGTACAGAAGATGAACAACAAGTGTTTTAGATCATATATGGGACTTAAAGCTTCAGTAGGCAGTATATATTTTTTGGCATCATTGGGCAAACATCCTATAATAACCTTTCAGCATATTGTAATTCAAGTGTTCTGAGAGAAAACTAGACTTCTGCTCCTCCTCGTGGCTCTGTTTTCAGGCTTTAAATTATCTAGTCTGTGACGGGAGACTTTGACCAATCACAGGTCATTTCAGAGAGAGAGAGCGTTCCTATTGGCTGTGCTCCGGCTGGTGGGCGGTTCTTGGTATTTCCTCAGCAGATCTCAACATGGCTGCCGGGTCACAAACTTTCTCATTTTAAAGCTTAAAAGTAAACGTTTTATAAAAATAACATTTTTTAATCATATTTGCTCTGTTTCTACCCTCTGCTGCTTTTATGTTACAGATAAATACACAGGATTTAAACTCGAAGCACTTTAAATACGCAAGAAAAATCAGTCAAAATCTCTCATAAAGCAGATTTAAAGTTTAGACATTAAATTGTTCATTTTAATTAAAAAAAAAAAAAAAAAGATTAATCCTACTTTTATAATTTACCTGTACTTTAAGAGACTGACTCAGATATAACTAAAGCTATTGTTTTTCAAAAAGTTCATTCTTCACAATGGAAAGATATTTTTGTCAAACATTTCATACATCTTAGTGTTTAAAGTCAAACACCATCTTTTCTGTTTTTAATACTTGGTTGAATAGATAGTTTTTGCTTCTAGTATCTGAAACTACATTTGAATCTTTAGCAAAAGAAAGGTTTATACACAGTGTTCAGGAAGGTACACATGCTATGGATTGTCATAATTCGATTTTATTGTATACCTTGATTTATTTATATAGACTGATGTTAAGAGATTTGACTCTTTTTGGAATGCCGTCCGACTTTAATGAGGTCTCAGTAATTTGCATGTTATCACTGAAAGTGGTAATTTAAGCACCGTTGTTCCATCGGGGACTCTACACTCAGGAAAGGAATCACTTGGATGTGAAAAAGAGTTCATGTTTGCTGTTGACCTTCAGAAGTCCTGATCCAGCTAACTGTGAATAAGCTGCCCTTTTGGAGGATTGTTGTTGTCTGGGACGATCAGTGTGAAGGACATTAATGGAAAGTTATCTAAATCAATTAAAAAGAGAGTCAAAGACAAACAAGCTCAGTTTAATACGAGCATTATTGTTTTGTATTAAGTATAATTTCATCCAACGTACATCCAGCAGGTAAATAGAGAAGTATGCAAGTCACACGTCTTTGCCAAGAAAGTCCCCGAGCCAGATGAAACAAGGTTGTTTGAACATTTTATTGAATCCATCTGACGATTAATCCATTCTGAAATATCTCTGCTTTTCAGCTCCGCAGCCCAAATCAAGCTGGCTTAAATGCCACTCGCATCACAGGGCTGAAGGTGAAAGTATCCGAGGAATCCTGTGATTTAAATGGGTATTTTTAGACTGATGTATCCCCGCGGACTCTCAGGGTAGCGAGAGCAACACACAGCGTTTTCCCTCTGCACTCCGAGACCCGACAGAGTTTTCCATGATGTCATGTGTGGCGCGGGAGTGAGAGTAATTGAAGAGGCAGATGAACATAAACTGGAATCTCCTCAAATTCAGCCATTCATTCAATCGCCTTGTTCTTCAAATCAGCCGGTTAGACGTCAAGAGAAACAAAACAAGTGAGGAGCCCAGACTCCTCGTGTTCCTGCCAAAAGACTCCAAACATAAATGAAAAAGATAAGACTGTTACTGACATCATTTAGTGCTGACGGATACAGAGGACACGCAGTATGAACAGTCTATATCTATATCTATAGAGCCGGGCTCAAAGGGATCCTGATGTATACATGATATAACATTAACAGTCTATGAGGAATACAGTAAAGTATTGTAAAAGATTCAGTCAATAAACGTTTACAATAAATAAAGATAAAGTGGCTACAGGACAATAAAGGTTATTTTAACAACCTGGAGATGTTCTATAGTTAAAGACATAAACATGGTGGGCATTTAAAAGGATAATTACAGTTTTCTTAGACTCAATATATTTAAATTTGACCATTTAAGGTGAACATAAATAATTTTATTCCTGGCAGTGTGGTGAAGACATCGAATCCCCATTTAGATCTGAATAAGGTGAAATAAAATGTACAGAAAATATAATTTGTACTCCTTAAAAAGTATTTCTAACATTTCTAATTGACTGTTGTTAGTTGAAATAGCCCGTCACCAATGACTTAATGATTTTTATGTAATAATCTATCCTTCAGCAAAACTTTTTCAAAGCATTATTTTGATTTGACGTCGTCTCTCCCTAAAAGAAATGAAAAGAAATCCTTATTTCAGTAGTTCTGTTTCTGTTAATCTACTTTTGTAACCGGTAACTGGTGATAATGACCATTCATACATCTCCTCGAGCTTTATAAGAGTCCACATGATGGCATCACTAACCAGGTGTTACTAGTCTACTGCTGCCCACTGACACTTTCAAGGCTCAGAAGATTGATTTTCATCTTTGCTTTCATATTTCCACGATCATGTCAATGAAAAATTCATTTGAAAATATTTTATCTACCATCACAGGCAGGAATGAAATGAACTACAATATATTTAAGATTGACTGATTGATCAGTTTGTCCCTGATGATCTAAAAACCTTTTAATGAACAAGTGGCAGTAAACATGCGATCAGACTTCACTGGCCTCACATCACAGATGTTGATTGGGTAGCGTTCCGATTCCTCTGTTGAACCAACGCCGCTGTAATTCTTCACTGAGTTTAACATGAACACAGAGATTAACCTGATTCAAATCTGGGCAGCGCTCTCTTCACATAGTCAAATAAGAGCGGAGGAGAGGTCCGAGCGGGCTAGAACGCTGTTTGGCAGCTCGGGACTCTCCAACACCTGCAGTAAAAACAACTCTTATTGCTCCGGTCTGGCTTTTCGTGCAGCACCTCGTGGATTCCACACTGATTTGATGGTGGCCTGCGTTTGTGGAGATTACTCTCATCTGGAGGAGATTAGTCAGTGATGCTGATAGACATGATCAGCCCAACACTTGATCATTTCATGCAGTTTTAACATCTTGTTTGTGCAGCGCTGAGCCCTTAAACTGACTGATTTTCATCAGAGGAAATTAACTTAGCTGTCTGATTATAGACAATCATGCATCGTACAATAGCCTGAACTCCATGCCTGATAAAGTTTGAACTTGAATGTAATGAACAGATTTGACTGCAGACATGATAAGAACGGCCTGTTCTGTAGAAACAGAGACACAAATGTTTACCTTGCTATCCTCATTATCAAAAGCGTTTTGTGCAGAGCAGCCAGGCCTTCTATCTCAGCCACGATCAGCAGAAAAAAACTCAACGCCATAACAAAAAACAGCGTTTTAGCAACAGGTGGAATGTGTGCCGATCTTTCCTGCTGTTGTTTTTAGCTCCTAATTCATCCGTGAAATTACTCACATGTTCATTCATCATCCGAGCGAAGCCGAGAGCGCCGGGCCCCGAGAACAGAATCAGTTGATGGATAGAACATTTCTGAGGGCAAATATTACCTCAGTCCACACGAGCAGTAAACAGATTTATTATTTATCAAACCAGTCTGTGTGACGGCATAAAAACCAAATGGGAGAACATGAAATAAATACTTGTATTCAATAGGAAGGAAAAAAAAAAATGTTTGTAGTGCCGACCCAAGTTTGTAATTGGTTTCATATTTAGTTGTACTACAGTAAAACTTATTGAAAGGTAGACCAGGGTTCTGTGAGCTCAGACACATAAATAAATCTGTTACCTTTGTTACAAAAAGCTGCGCACGTCCTCATGCCAAGTGCTCTGTTGACTGGACATTGATGGCTGATTTCTTTTTTTTTTGGGTTGTAAGCTTTGAAATATTCGCCTGCCTGAGCCAAGTGCTGTTCACCTATCTGGAATGTACAGTTAAAATTGCTTTGCAGCTAATATAAATACAGGCCGCGGCTGCTGTAGTGCAGAGAGATGGCAGGCCCTTGTGTGGAGTGCAAGCGACTCTTAGTCACGGGCTCTTCCAGTGAAGTAAAAGGTGGTCATGTTAGCTTTTATGTTGATGAATCTGTAAGTGAGCGTGTGTGTTCCTACTGCTGCCCTCCATCACTGACAAGTAATTAAGAAGATGAGGTCACCACGGAGATCCTCGATGACACTCGCACCTCCCAGAGAGCATCTCTCTGCTCAGCTATTAAAGACACAATGAAGTCATTATCATATAAATAATCACATGAATGCATAGTGTAAAATGTGCAAGTAGAACCAATAATTTGGTTTCTATTTATACGCTTTAGTTCTTTATTTGTGCATAAAATAAAACATAAGAAAAGAGATATACAATAACATTAATAAATGCACCCTTGAGGGTTTGTAAAAGGAACCCACCTAACAATGAAATTAAAAACAGCTGTATCACAATTTAAAAAAGACATAAATATTTTTTTTTAAATATCTAGAAGAAAGAGAAGAAAACTATTTCCAAACAAGAAATGCCAGAGATAAAAAGACAGGAAGGAAAAAAATAATAATAATAAAATAAAAATAAATAAAAAAAACAGGATAACATAACAAATGTTTGCACTGCTTTCATAAAAAGATGGAATAGAGACTGTTTTTTTTGCCCATGCTATATTGCCGTAAGATATGAAAGGATAAATCATAGAGTAATATAGATAATATAGATCCTGTGTGAGGATCAGCTGCCTCTCAGCAGGCTGGTTGGGTTCATGATCTCTGAGGAGAGGCAGCTGTGGAGCCTCATTGTTCCTGATGAGGATCAGGTGGATGAAGCCTATATCTACTCCTGGTTTCAGTCCTGATGAGGATCAGGTGGATGAAGCCTATATCTACTCCTGGTTTCAGTCCTGATGAGGATCAGGTGGTTGAAGCCTATATCTACTCCTGGTTTCAGTGCTCAGGTGCTGACTCAGGTGTGAATCCTCAGAAGCACCAGGTGAACCTCTCTCACCATTTAGGTTCTTCTCTTCTCTGGAGTCTCTCAGAGTGGGTCGGGTCTGTGTGGCCTTCACTGGTTCCTTTGGTTCCTTTATGTTCTAGTCAGCTGATCGGCAGCGCTGGTTTACTTTTAGTCTTTTCAACATATATCGAGTGTAGAGAGCCTTACTTTTAGGCCCGTCTTCATCTGCTGTTTCCCCTCTCCCTTTGTTGTTTTCCTTCAGGATTAACTCTTAGATTCCCCGGGTCCTGGTCCTGGTCTCCCCGTTCCCCTAACATCCTTGACAAGATATCTCTTAAATTCCAATATTTTTTGCAACTTTGTTGGACGCAT
The DNA here is from genome assembly GCA_916701645.2 of Sebastolobus alascanus. Lineage (NCBI taxonomy): Eukaryota > Metazoa > Chordata > Actinopteri > Perciformes > Sebastidae > Sebastolobus > Sebastolobus alascanus. Next base: position 665,019 of record CAKAOJ020000329.1, read on the forward strand.
AAGAGATGTGTTTTTTTCCAGTTAAGCTGATCATCAATGATTACACCTAAGAATTTAACATGGGAAACATATTCAAGTTAGCTCTGAGAGTGATGATCTGATAGGGTTATATTCTTCAGCTCTGTGCTCTTTTTAAAAGAGAAATTATTAAAAATTAATAAAAAATAGCAGCGAGCACGTCTCCAAATCTTGAACAGCATTGGGTGCCAGGTAGTAGTAAAAACAGAAGAAACAAATAACTGGCATCTACACGCAGTCTTGCCCTGTCCAATATGGCGCCCACGTTGACGTATCGCTGCAATGGGCTGAATCCCCAGTCCATAAATAAAGAAGTCCCTTAAGATGAGAGAAGGGTAAGGTTTGAGTTGATTTTTAATAAAATGCTGAATTATATCACAAATTACTGGTGCAGTTGTTGGATTGTACACAATTAATTAAACACATTGGGGCTCCTTATTTAGGCAGCAAGAGAAATGGCATCGTACAGTCTCGTTGGTTGACTCACATTTGGACAGTTTTTTTAGGAGGGAAAATATAGATGTTATTATGATTTCATGGCTTTTATTATTATGAGGAGGATTTTCAGATTTGAAGCTACTGTCCACTGGAAACAAAAACTCAGCTGGGCAGCTATTAAACTTTCCGTGATTGTCGCTAATATGCGCTGTGGATATGAGTACAAGGACAAATGTAATATAGAGGGAATTAAAGGGCTTAGTTCAGAAGCTTCCATTCAAAGTTTTCATTATTCGTTAGAGTCTTCACGAAGGCAGGCAATTAAAGGAGTGCCCTGTTTCATCTGTCACCACAGATACCAGCCATATTTAACATACAAGCTTTAAAAGCTTCTCTTGAATTAAGACAGTAACTATATATACTCCGCGGTATCGGTAATCAGTGCACTACCACGTGATTTAGGTTAAGAACAACACTGACAGTGATCTTATCAGTGGTCCTCTGTAATAATTCATTCATCAGCTGTTAGTCAGAGAGACAAAGACCCTCTAGGATTATCTATCTCACCAAACTCCGGAAAAGATTAGGTCATTGCATCCAGCGGGGCTATTTTTAGAGCCCTTTAACGGTGGCATATTAAACAAAACGCTTAGAAATTCAATTAAGAAACCACTCGCCCACAATGACCTGAAAATAACCCAGAGTTATTCTAAAACAAAGGCTCTGCCGAGCAGCCGCTGCGCCGCCTCACATGTGGTTTGGAAACAGGAGTGCTTAAAACCACAGATTCTTAGGGGCTGCGGAGATTAATGAAGAGTTTCTTTTTCCAGGTGTTGTATTGTGGATACAAGAGCTTTGGGTGGTGAATTTTTTACCAAGAGGAGAAATCCTCACGGTAGAAATGAAAACAGTAACACAATATACGGCTCTGATCCGGCTCACGGCTCAGATGCGAGAGCAGCAGCGCATTCCTGACCTGAGAGAGAAGGAGCGCGAACAGACGGCTCCGGATCGGTCTCTGATATCGATCACATGGATGGCGTTTAATGTGTGAATGGGGGCTCCGGAGAGTCAAAGTCATAGATTCCCACCGGGAAATCACTACGCCTTCACCCCCCCGAACCTTAGTCTGTCTGACACCCTGATATAAATATCAATGAAAGAGACATCTTGGTCCATCCTTTATTGTTTTTACATATTTGTCATCACTTCCTTCGGCTGTTCGTCATCTACTGTTGCTTTCATTGGCTCAAAACTGCCACATGCACTTTTGATTTTTATGTAAAATTATTTGAACTGTTTCATTCTAAGTGGCGCTGCAACAGTGAAAAGTGTAATCCCTACAAATCAATTAGTCATATTATTAGTTTAAAGAGATTAATCATTGAAAGACTGAAATATAAACTAAACACTTCTGAGTTAGTGCTGCAAACACAAGGCTGTCATCCAGGAGACCGCAGCTCGTGTCCCGTCTTCACAACGTTCGGTGTCATAGTCATTGTACAAACATTGTAGTTTTAAGCCCAACCATGTAGTCCTTTCCTGAACCTAACTGTAGAGGTTTTGTTGCCTAATCCTAAAGTGACGCCAAGGGGCATGACAAAGCAGCGGCATGGTAAATGGACTTGCATTTATAGAGCGCTTTTCTAATCTTCCGACCACTCAAAGTGCTTTACACTACTACTTTGACAGACTGCAGCTTTAAAGGGACTGTTTGTTCTTACACATATAAATCATTGCGCGCTCGCGTGTGGCTACGCTGTTCAGACAAAGGTCTCTTCATGAATCAATGCTGATCCTAGTGTTGGCTTTTCCTGCCTCAGCCTCCCGACCGCGGTCATAAGGAACAGGGGAGACACCAACACCCGGTCGGAGACGATAACATTACTCTCTCCGGAGCTCCGTCACTACACGGGTTTCTGTTGGTCTGGAGGAGCTGCAGCATTTATTTCTGCACAAACTTCCACCGTACATTCACTAGATATTCTCAGAGCTAAACTAACTCTTCTGCAGCGTGTAGTGTGCGCGCGAAGGCAGGCAGGCAGAGGAGCAGAGTACAGTAGAGACTCCGGCCCTGTAGACCAAAGCTACGGTCTCCCCCGCGTCCTCCGACCGCGGTCTGGAGGCTGGAGCAGGAAGAGTTAACACTGTTTTACAAGACGGGCTTCACTAGATATAACTTTGCGGTTTTGGTGCTTCCGTGTAGTTTGTGTTAGAGTCTGAGTCTGAACAGCGTAGCCACATGCGAGCGCACATGGGACACCGACCCGCAATGAGTTATACGTGTAAGAAGTTACAAACAGGACCTTTAACTGTCTTGACTTGAGCCAAGACTAGAGACGTGCTCGTGACTCACAAATCAATGACATTGTCCCATCTCTTGCATGTAGGAGCAAGAACCCGCTGTGTGCAGTGCACTGATGCCACATCTGTGGAGTCTGTAACTCAGCGGGTAGAGCGGGTCGTCCTCTAATCATGAGGTTGATGGTTCAATACCTGGCTCCTACATGTTGTCTACATGCTCCTTAATGCTTAGAATGGGTTAAATGCAGAGGTCACGTTTCATGTATGTATGTATATGAATAAAGTTGACATTCAGACTTTTTCCTCTCAGTAACATTTGCAGCTGCTGAAGCTTAAAAAATGCAGCTTTGTTATTGTTAACATAGCTGTTTAACTGCAATCGCAGATCATGAAAATATCACATTAAAACCTCTTGCGCTCTTCAAATACAACCAATAATACAAAAATGAAAAAAAAAAAGAATTTGGATCAGTAAAGTATAATAGGTATTACTTCTAATAACTCATGTCTAAATGTACAGAATACCAGCAGAGGAGGTGAAATCATTCTCAACTCTGTTCCACCTTGTTCTCTCAACCGTCCTCATGTGCTGTGAATAATAAAAAAAACATTCATTTTACGGTTTTACTAGTCAGCAACCCAGGTATGCATTTGTCAAAATGGGGGGAAAGTTAGAACCACATGTTAATTTGAATAGGAGGCACCTGGTTGTGATTATGGGCCATGTTGCAGATGATAGAAACACACACTGGGCTGTAGTGGGGGGGAGTCAGTGGACAGGACAACACTGGCTTAAATCAGAATAAAGACATTTATAAGATCTAATGGACAGGCTTACTGGGGACACATATGCTGTGTTTATGAGCAAATCAGTGTGGTGATGGACAGGGCAGACAAAGTCAAAACAAAGCACAAATCTTCCATAAATTATAATGTAATTTATTTTACTGCGTCCCTCTCAGTATGTGGGCTTCTTTTCTTCTCTCGCAGAGGCCTCGGCAGAGCTTACGACACTGCGTTTTTCAGGTGTTATTCATTTCAAATTTCAGGTTTTTGTCAAACCTTGAACAGGTGTTGGAAATAAAAGAAGGAAAAACATATTTTTTTTTTGTCAAACACCAGCTTTTTGTTTTGCTCTAGACATTACAGAAATATAAAGTACAGCAGCTAGAAAGTGGGAAGAGGGGAAGTTGATATAGAACAACCTATTTAGTATCCAATAACGTGTTCAAAATGACCAGTCATCAAGCCCCAGGTATCTAAAGAGCAGCTTACAGGTTTATTTTTTTTTACTAAATTTATGCTCAACCCTTCCTGAAAATTACAATTTGAAAAGTTGATGCAGGAGTTTATGTTTTACAAGACATAAGGGCATCATTTCAAAAGGGAAAGAAGCTGTTTTGAGCGCTGCTCCTAAAAACTTTTTTTTTTAACGGCCTACGTGTAAGGCATCATAATGCTTCACAGGGGGAAGCCTCTGTCCTTGACTCTGTCTCAGCGTAGTAGTAAGTGTTAGTAGGTTTGAACGGTTGTAGTAAAGTGAATCTGGCTTTTTTTTTCAGTAGTTAACTCCGCCAAGGCCGAAGGAGATTATGTTTTCACCGGCGTTGGTTTGTCTGTTTACAGGATTACTCCAAAAGTCCGCGATGTGTTGAGGAGGGGTGTAACGGTACGTGTAATTATATTGAACCGCTCGGTTCAGGACATTCGGTTTGTTCCGCGACATCCTTTCGGTATGATCTGTGAGCCAAAGCAGAAATTCTGGAGCGTAAGTTTTACCTGGAAAGTTTTGGCAGCGCACCAGTTGTTCTCTATCAGCTGTAACAACGGGGGGGTGGGTACAGCGGGTTGTCCTTTAACCACAAGGTCGGCGGTTTGATCCCCGGTTCCTACTGTCTGTATATCGACCTGTCTTTGAGCGAGACACTGAACCCCAAGTTGAGCCCTGCTACAATGTGCCTCCACATGTGTTTTTCAGTTTGTCTGTTGTGCTGCTCTGTATGAACGAGAACAAGCTTCAGTTCAGGTCAGGAATTATCAACAGGTCAGAGTCTGATGATGAAGCATTACACAATCAAAATACTATATTGATCCCCGTTGGGAAACTGGGTTACATTTATATTACAGACATTTTTATACCCCAAAGACATCGTAGCCGGGGGTATATAGTGTTCCGCGTGTCCATCCTTCCGTTTCGTTTCCGGAGCAGAACTCAGAAAATATTTAACTTAGAAACATCAAATTTGGTATGATGGTTGGCAGGGTGGTCTAGTTGTGCCTTTTGGGAGTTAGAAGTCCAGGGTGCCCCAAATCTTTGAAATTTTGGCCAAAAACTGTGATTTTTTTTTTTTTTTTTACTTCAACTTCTTTTCTGGAGTAGAACTCGGATAACGTTATCTTCACATTAGTTTCTGTTATTGGTAAGTAATACTCAATACTCCTGCCAGTACTTTATTAAATTTATTACCAATACTTAATTAGTTATATCCTGATATACTTTATGATAGAAAACTTTATAATGTTGTGATGCTATCGCTAGCTAATGCCGATCTCTCGCGGAGACAGCTGTTCAGCTGCTTCTCACACTTTAACTCAATTTCTCCCCAGTATCCATTATTTCTCCTTGGCTGCCCCTGGTCTCTTGGACACCTACTGTCAGCCGCGGGCCACACTGGATGCATTTTCACTTTACAAACATAGTAGTTTTAAGCCCACCCATTTAGTTCTTTCCTAAACCTAACTGTAGTGGTTTTGTGACGCCAAGGGGAAGTGACAAAGCGGGCGAATGTGACGAGTTGGGATGAGAATGTGTTGAACAGGCTCATAATTAAGACCGCGACCCGTCATATACTGTACAGTACATACACATTTTACATTGTGATCCATCCTTATTAATATGTTAGACTGGCCACTCGTTGACGTTCAGCAGGTCTTTATTGATGCGGAAGTAAAAATCCTTACAAAAAGGACTCCAGATGTCCCTGTAGTGTCTATTTCTCTAATCTACATGCTGCTCTTTAAGGAGTACGCCACATTTTTGGGATGTTGGCTTGAGACTTCAGTACATACAGCTCTTAAATGTGATGGAAATAAGCGACGGAAATCATGTAGAAACTAGGAGGGCAATCGAGCGCAGACCTCCGCGCAAGGCCGTTTTAATAAGAGAAAAATAATGTCTGTATCCGCGTGATTCAGACCTGCTCCAAAATTGACTTGGTTCTTCCTTGACCTTCCTTGCTTCCACCCTTCCACCAAGTCTTCTGACAATACGGCGTCCCTCGGTCCAGCCTCGGTCTGGGAAATAACTCTGATTTCAGCTATTAGTGCATTTTACAACTTTTAGGCCCTAATGATTTAAATAAGGACTATTAAGAGTGTTACAAGAGCAAAAAAAAAAAAGCAAGTAGCAGGAGTCAACCACGTGCAAAGTGAATAATATGATCATAAATTTGGGAAAAAAAAAATAGTTGCATGTGGAGAAAGTTGTACGAGAGCCAGGAAAACAAGTCTGATTTACATTGATGTACATTTAAATCTGATTCCATATGAACCTGAGGTGTCGTTGGGGTGGTTATCAATACATCAGCTCAGTATCACAAAGAACTACTGATGTTCTTATAAGTGAACGAGAATGATGGGATGATCTTCTCTGTGCCACAGTCACTCCATGCACTGACTGTGACTGAATGTTGTGTTAATGACGACCAATCAGGTGATGACAAACAAGGATCATACCATCAAGCAGGGAGGGGCGGGGGTGCTGAGGTCTACAGGTACAGAGCAGGAGGGAGGAGGGAGGAGTGCTGTGCTAGAATAGCAGAAGCAGCATGTAAAATTATGGTATTCAGTAAATAATAAGGTTTCGTATAATTATATAGAATAATTTAAGTGATATATGTGCACACATACTAATCATAGGTCAAAACAGCGTTAAGTTTGGCTGAGGGCTCGGTTCATAACCCGGGCTGTAAAGTTACACCTGATCATATGACTTCAAAGTTTCCCACAGGTCGCCCTGGTTACCTCCAGTTTCCTGTATCCACTTCTGTTAATACATCAATGGGATGATGTCGAAGTATTTAATTAGAATTCAATTTAGTGCTTTAGCCTGCAGGAAAGCAGTCAGTGGTTGGTAGTGTGGGTCTCACTGATCTCGGTATTACTCCACGTATCTTGGTGGTTTTGATTGTGGTGACGTGTGATGTTTTGACTTGGCATAGGTTTGGAAAGTTTGAACAACAGTAGGATAACATGACATATTCACATAGTAACTACACTGTATGTCATTATAAGATTCATTATGGCAGTAAATTACTGTCAGGTGGTTTACTCCACCAACCAGCAGTGTCTGTAATCAACCGATGATATAGCTGTAGAGATCGAACCACATCGGACCACAGCACCAAAAGCTGATCCCAGCTCACCATGAGATGGTGCACTTTATTCACAGATAAGCCTCTCTGTTCTCGATATGCTCTTCATTAAAGTGCGGAACAGAGAATCCATTGAGCGTTACCTGTAAATGTCTCCTAAACGCTGCCCCATCCTAAAGGCCAAGTACAACATGGCACCGAGGGTCATATTTTTAAAGGTTTCGGCTGACATACCAGAAGCTATGGGAACCGGCTTCAGCAAAAACAACAGAATACCATCTTTTATATTGCGATCACGCTCCAGCCGATTGTACGGAGATCCTATCAGGGTCAAAGTATGTGTTCATTACAGATGTTCTTCAATTAACGCCCAGGACAGCAATCTAGTCTGATCATTCTCTGTTTATGTACATTGTCCGTTTTCAATACACCTTGGAAATTTCATTAAAATGAAGAGGAGCTCCGTCAGGTATCTGGCTTTTGATCCACTGTTTGCTTTAGTTTGATGTAGACGGCTGTCGAATGATACTAAGCATTGTGCTGGTTGGCTTTACTGGGAAATTACAAGAAGGAAAGAGACTTTACATCTAATAAGAAGGGCAGAGTGGGGTGAGATGAGTCCATTTGATATTTTTTCTTAATACAGAAAAATAAATATGATGTTCATTCTCATGTAACAGATATTTTTCTTTCAAATCTCGTCCCAAAATTAATTTTCATCCTCCCCGATCATTTTTCTACAAGAACATAGATGTTGGACGATACTGCAAAACCTCTGATTTTGTTCAATCACAAAGTATTTTTTAACCAACATTTTTTTTTTTTTAAATTATTATATAAAGTTCCTTTTTCAGAGCCATACATTTATTTTGGGTTTGTACTAAAAACATGTTTAAATGAAAATAAAATAAAATATTTTTTTTCATGCTTCCTACATACACGTATAAGACTTAAGACTTTCTTCACTTGCAAAATTATGTTTTAAATTGACAAACATCATCTGTGTGATTCATGGAGCAATTCAAACAGGATAAAAAATATACAGTATTTATCTCTCTTCGTTGACTACCGTTCATATTTATTCCGGAATAAGGTCTCATGGTGGTCCACCTATGTGACCTATGATTAGTATGTGTGTACATATATCATTTAAATTAAGTTAATTAATCCAAATGCTGCTAAATTTCCGACTGTCACTCATCTTCTCTGCAAGTGGCACACCGCACTCCTCTCTCTCCTCCTGCTCTGTACCTGTAGACCTCAGCACCCCCGCCCCTCTCTGCTTGATGGTATGATCCATGTCTCTCATCACTAACACAGCATGCAGGTCATTAAGACAACATTCAGTCACAGTCAGTGCATGGAGAGGCTGCATGGAGAGGAGAACATCATCCTATCATTCTGCCTTGAATTAATTAACAAAAAAAAAGACACATCACTAGTTGGTTGGGATACTGAGCTGATGTATTGATCATCACCTCAACAACAGCTCAGGTTCATATGGAATTAGATTTAAATGTACATCAGTGTGAATCAGACTTGTTTTCCTGGCTCTCGTACAACTTTCTCCACATGTAACTTTTTTTTTTTTTTTCAAATTTATGATGACATTATTCACTTTCCACGTGGTTGTCTCTTGCTACTTGCTTTTTTTATTTGCTCTTGCTCTTTGAGCTGGCTGGTTCGCAACCGACACATCACAAGAACACTCTAATAGTCCTTATTTAAATCATTAGGGCCTAAAAGTTGTAAAATGCAGAAATAGCTGAATCCAGAGTTATTTCCCAGACCGAGGCTGGACCGAGGGACGCGGACTTAGCAGGCTGTGACCGCGTATTTTCAGAAGACTTGGTGGAAGGGTGTAAAGCATGGAAGGTCAAGGAAGAACCAAGTCAGCTTTGGAGCAGATCTGAATCACGCGGATACACACATTGTTTTTCTCTTATTAAAACGGCCTTGGCAGAGGTCCGCGCTCGATTGCCCTCCTAGTTTCTACATGATTTCGGTCGCTTTTTTCCATCACATTTAGGGGCTGAATGTACTGAAGTCTCAAGCCAACATCCCAAAAATCTGGCGTACTCCTTAAAGAGCAGCATGTAGATTAGAGATATAGACACTACAGTGACATCTGGAGTCCTTTTTGTAAGGATTTTTACTTCCGCATCAATAAAAATAAATACATTTGTTTTCCCAAATTTATGATCATATTATTCACTTTCCGCGTGGTTGTCTCTTGCTATCCACATGTCTACTAAGGGTTGGAAATTAACTTTTTTTTTGTCCACCTGCCACTGAAGAGATTATGATTGTTTTGTTGGCTGGTGTGAGAAGCAGATCTAGCAGCCACTTGTATATTTGGTGCTTATTTCCAGCCCTGTAAGTACTGTAAATGAAACAGTGGAGCCAGTTTCTCTACCATGCTGTCTCTGAGCCAGCAGCAGAACCTCTCCATAGACCCCCCCAGGCCCCGAGTGTTCCCGTCTCTGACAGATAGGAATGATAAGAGTCGCCAGGCAGCACGTTCCCAATCACCATGCAGCCAAATCCTGCCGTGCGATACAAGGTCACACTCGGGGAAAAGGCTCCTCGCCAGATTCAGTCTGCTTATTTTTCCCAGCAGACGCTCTGACATCCCACATACAGTATGTCCAGTATTCCCTGCAGGTTATCTGTGAAGCTTTTACAACATGGTGACATAAGGAATAATGTTTTTTTATATCATTAAAACCAAAAGAAAAAAAGGATTTTCCCACGCAAGTGAAAATGTGAAATCACTCAGAAGCCCGGAGAGAAGGATTCCTGTTATCTGCTTCACTAATGGGCTGATTAGTGAGAAGGACACACTGACGGAGATAACACCAGTGACCTGTCTGTATGCATTCACTCTCCAATCCGCTGTCTTTCTTCATCGTCTGACAGGCCCGTTGCCGTTTGCTTCTGAGAGTTGTTTATCTGACAAATCGCGCCCTCGGACATGTCGAGAAGCCCAAACATTTCCGAGCTGTCCGTCAAGCTGATGAACGGTGGACGGTTTGCAGGCTCGTGTGAAGTATGCAGAGAGGGAAAGTGTCAGCGTAGTGCCGAGGTGTCTCCCGTCACACGCAAACACAGAGTCCGGCTGACAGGGAATCTGTGTGTGTGTGTGTATACATATACGTGGAGGTGTGTGAGTTTAATGTTAAACGTCTGTTTCTACCTAACGGAGGCTCTGCAGACAGCTGTCACCTATCAGAGGACGGAGATGTGACTGCTGTCTCTCCTCCCTCTGGTCCTGTTGACTCCGTGTTTATAGGTATTATCTATTTAACATGAGATAACTGTGACGAGATTGTTGGAGATTTAGTCCATTTAAAAAACTTTACATTACCACTGACAACTTTCTAAAACATACCATATTTATTTTCTTCCTGAGGCCTGTACTACGAAGCCAGTTCATCATACCCGGGGTATATCTTCTCTTTATCTGGTTTAACTAACCCTAACAAACGAGATCCCGCTAAGCGGTCCTACGACGCCGTTATCAGCTCAGTAAATCAACCCAGGGTTTCTCAATCTGGCTACGAGCGCGGTGTTTGCAGCATCTGACCAATCACAGACAGAGCGGCACATTTTACAAAGGAAGCGCGAACAATGTTAGACAAATACGAAGAAGTTAAACACATAATAAGAATAAAATGAACACAGTTGAAGCTGCCAAATGCAGGAAGGACGGCTGGCAAAAGAAAAAAAAAAGCCGATGTGTGAATGCGTAAATTAGCAGACTTATTAATTTAACGAAATAATCAAAAGTCAGATACAGTCGTCTAGATATAAATAGCTTTTACGAGTTAAATAGATGAATGGATTACACCTCATTATGCCCTTTCATTTCAAAATTTATTTCGAACATGTAAAATAATAATAATAATAAAAAAAAAGAGAATCATCATACAACAAGTGGACTGCCAGAAAAAAAGCAGTATCCACATACAATGAAAATCATAAGCGAAAGAAATTGTCAAACACTTGATGCCTTGGTTTACATATTAGAAAAGGAGTGAGAAGAAGTACAAATTTATTTAATCCCACCCCTTCTCCATAACTCATTCATTAATAAGTAACCAGCCTCCTTATTGAGCTAAACATATGACGTTAATGAACATATTACGGGTGTCACAATTTCGATTCTAAATCGAAAATCAATAGAAATTGGCTTCTAATCAAAAGCAAGTTCAACCATTTTTTTTTTTTTTCGTCCACCTTCATACATGAGACAGAAAATAATAAAAAAAAAAAAAATTGGGCACACTGGACTTCTAACCCCCAAAAGGCACAACTAGCCCACACTGTCAACCATCATACAAAATTTGAAGTTCCTAAGTTAAATAGTTTCCGAGTTCTTCTCCAGGAACTAAAGTGTGACACGCGGAGGGTATAATTAGCCTAGCAGCTAGCAGACTTTAGTTAGTTAGTTTCCTTCCTCATGGCTCTTCTACTCTTACTTGTTTTAACATTAAGTCACTGCATCTCCTGACAGAACAACACCACGGTTGAATTTCAGCCTACATGCACATTGTTTCAGCTCAACATTGTTGAATCAGCAGCTGATAGTAGCAACAAGCTAACGGGACTGTCTGCTGTCTCTCGGTGCACAGATTGTCCAAAGCTCCGCTCCCGCTGACAAATAGAGGAGAGAAACAAACACGACAGTAAAGGACAACAAAACTGTATTTTTGTAGATTACAGCAGACTTGTAAAGCACTGCAGAAGGATTTATGTTTAGTCTTTGTACTGATTATGTACTGAGGTGGATCACATAGATAAAAGATGCAGCTTTTCATATTGTAGACTGTTGTAGTCTAATTTTTTAAACACTTTCTATATAAAAAGGGAGTTCAGTTCTCTTTGTAAAGAAGAATTTGAAAGTGTAAATGACAGTTGTCAGGTCATAAAACCAATGATCTGTTGATCTTTGTGAATCAAGACTCCATCGTCCAACAATGGCATGTTTACATCGAATCAAATCGTGGATTTGGAGAATCGTGACACCCCGACAACATATGCATCTAGGCGTGACAGTTCACTCTTGACTTCAGAAATACTTTGGCAAAATAAACCTAATTATTAGGTTTTTTCATGGAGCTTTCAATCACTTCTCAGTCTTCATCAGCAGATGGAGCTTTGCCACGTCATGATTGATGAGATTCCTCAGTTGTCACATGACACAAGTATGGACTTTGGTGGTCGCAACCCCAGATGAAGACTGTGAGATGTGCTTGAAAGCTCCAGAAAAAGCTAGTTAAGTGGACTTGAGTTCAGATTATTTTGTCAAACATAGATAACTCACATAGCATGCACGCCAAAACACAAAACCTATTCTAGTCTATTTTTAATACAAGAAGCATCTAAATGGATACGATGCTTTTGTTTCCAGATGTTTCATTAAAGTGTTCAGCGGTGATGTAATGTACACATGTAACTGTACTCATAGTTAACATGATAACACATCATGAGGGATGGACGACAGCAGTCTCTCTGATTCCAGCATCATTCCTCTGCAGTCGAGGACACTGTGAAGTTGTCTTTCCTGCCGTTTAGCGTCCCTCCCCCCCCTCGTCCTCCCGGCTCGCTCCGCCTGTGAGTCGTTCAGCCTGTGATCATGGCCGCGGTCCACGACTCAGCGGACAGGCAGCCAATGACATCATACTTCACTGTGGAGGGGGGGGGGAGCAGAAAGTGACACCACTGGTCACTGTGACACACTATCCGTCTCACCCACCAGGTCCGCGCTCTGAGTCACGTCTAATTGTGGTTATGAGTGTGTGTTGTACTGGTCATCCAAAGACCTGCAATACATCTTATGTTTTCTTCTTTGTTGTCATCGTACTTCAGTCCGACACTCATTAGAACGGTACTGAATGCAGCACGGAGACTATTTCATGACAGCAGACTTATTTTTAAACAGATTCTTGTCATTCGGAGCATTTCATTCTGTACCAGAACATGCACACTGTACACAAAAGCAAACAAATGAGCCGACCCTCTCATCTCTAATCTGTTTGAGTGTGATTTAGAGTTATTTGTAACAGAACAGCGGTCATTAAATCCATCGACTGTGATCTGAGCAAACACTTTGGACACTGTGACCGTACACGGGGTGATTATCACAGCATATATACTGTAGGAGCATTTTGTCTTTCAAAGCTGTCTGCAACGCGGTGAAGTAAAGTTCAGTTTGGTGTAAAAGCTCAAACAAACTTCTACTCAACTAATTCTTCAGATTCACGTCTTGCTTGTGGCGGTGTGTTTCCTGTGAAAGAAACCTGAGTGCAGATGTTGGTTCTTGACCTTGGAAACAGTAGTTTGGCAAAATAAACTTAACTCGCTAACGTCCAACTGCATCTTGAGGTCTTCCTCAGTAGAAGAGGTTGTTTCAGTCACATGATATACTGTACTAAGGGTGCACTGATCTGATCCGCCGGATCTCAGTAGTGCTGAAGTGATAGAATTTTAAAATATTTTTTGCACTTTAATTTGGGTATTCGTAGTAGTAGTAGTAGTAGTCATTTTTAGTACAGCTCAACAAAGAGTCTCCATATTTACATCTCACAGTTGAGAAATGATGTGAAGTTACAGCCTTGTTATACCACCGCGACAACGTAGTCGTAGCGTGTCCGTCCGCGTGTCACGCTTTCGTTTCCAGAGCAGAACTCTGAAACTATTTAACTTAGGAACTTCTTGTACATCCAATTGTTTAGCAGACCCTAAATGTTTTTGGTTTGTTTATTTGGTTTTGTTTTTATTCCTCTTTTTCCTTTCTTTACATTTATTTGTTGCAATTTATTTTTATATTATTTTTATACCGTAAGATATTTTTGCAGAACTGTAATGAAACATCTGAACATGTGATTATATTGCATTGAACTTTTGAAATAAAAATAAAAAAACTTCTTCTACATGGTGGCCATATTGTATAACTCCATCCGATGCAAGGCATGGTTGAAAGCTCTAGAAAAAGCTAGTAAGTGGACCGTGAGTTTTTCCGTCAAAGTTCTGTTTGGTCTGTTTCTTCCATGTAGTCCCCGGCCCTCAGTGAAGACCGCCCCCCCCCCCACTCTGAGCCCAGGCTGCCTCCAGGGCGTGAAAATTGCCATAACCAATGAGGTAAAGGCAACAGTTTTCCACAGTTCACAATCCTGTTAGTTGAATCAACAGCGTCGGCTTCGCTTCATCCTATTACTCTCAATCACGACAGTTCTACAAGTTTCCGAACCCTCCGAGCCTGGAGAGGTGTGCTGGGGTTAACACACACACACGGACCACAAAGATAGGAAAAAAGACAGTAAGAAACACACACATAGACGTGCAGCCCCCTTTCACAACCCTAGAACAACATTCGATCCCGACCCACTGAGTGTCCCTGGGGTGTTAAAAGCAAGCAGGACCGTGTAGCTGTTGGTGCCCCTCTGTTGTTTCAGCTTTCAGAACCGGGCGAGGAAGAAAGAAAGGTTTGTCCGACCACACTACCTATCGCGGTAAAAATAATAAAAAAAGGCAACGTACCGAATCGACGGGTCGGCGTGACGATATCGTTAGTTCTTACTGACAAGTCGCATAAGTCAGGCCTCTCAACATCCCGCGGAGTGGAGATAGCACATGTAGCTGCGTGTTTGGTTTGAACGCGGAACGGCAGAAAATGTCACCCCTGATGAATGCTCCGTGGCGCTGATAAGACTTCCCTCTGGGCGAGCGTGCAAACACATAGGACACACGTGCACACGAAAGCAGATAAACACACAGCGAGACACAGTCCTATAAATAAGTCTTTGGTCCTGTGGGGGTCAAGTGGAGTCCAGCCTGGCAGATAGCAGCTCTGTACCCGGGGATCAGTCTGTGGCCCGTGGCAACCCCCGTGTCTGCTCTCTGTCTGTCAACCGCCTCAAACGCTGTACCCAGATCAGATTACACAGCGCTGGAACCTTGGCAACACTACCAGAAATCTGACCTGGTATCAGCAGTCTGGAGCAGAATGTTTTACTCTGTCAAATAGACGTCAGCGGGGTGAAGGGGGGCGGGGTGGTCATACCAACAAAAACACGGCTCCGCTCGGTCGTCATTGAGAGAAAGAATTTGCTGGCTGACAGGCTGTTTCAGCCAGGCCGTTTGGAAGTGCTAGACCAGCTCGAGGGATCCAGATAACTAAATATTTGCACTATTGGGTTTTTTCTTCGTCTTCTACTAGTTCTGTAATGATGGTGTTTTGGGCCCTTGGCCCCCCCGTTGAAGTCATGTGATGGAGATGCAGATTCTACTGTGCCATTATTTAAAGCCCCCCTCCAGTGTATTTTGGCATTTCTATGATATTTCATATTTAGTTGAGTCCTTTCCTGACTAAGTTGATTAGCCACACTGTTTGCCCAATTTCTTTTTTGACAAATAACTTAATTATGTGCTCAAATAAAAAAATTTAAAAAAAGAAGCTTGTTGGTGAAATGGGAATATTATGTCTGACTATAGTAGAAGCTGCAAGTCAGATGTCATCCTCCAAATTAACGCAGGCGCACTGGTTTGAGTCTGAGCATCGGCAAACCAATAAATCTGTTTATCTGTCTGTCGTTTTGGAGGTTTGCCGGCCTCCAACAGGTCCGAACGACGGGAAGACAACTTTCAGCTCAAGAGAAAAGACACAACGGGATGCTCCATGAGCAAAAGATTCAACGGGATGCTCCATGCACAGACGCAACGGCGGTGGTTTTTACAGCTGTGTGCGTCTGTGCTCAGCCGGTCAAATTCACGGCCGTGACGGAACACGTCGTCGAAAGCAAAAAAAAAAAAAATCAAACATGCTAGACTTTCTGTCGGGACGTCGTGAGGCGTCCCAGACGCGGCGTCGGTCGTCGTGTACTATGACACACTACACGAGATAAAACCATCGATTGTCGCACACAACACTCATTTATCGTTCCCGATCCGAGTCGACACCCTACGACGGCCGTGTCGGGCTGTAGTCGAGCTGATATCGTGCAGTCTGAACTGGACATTAGTGGCACTATACATGTTCTAAAACAGGTTTTTTATGAGAAGTAAAGCTTCATCATGTTTTGGGAGATGTAGACAGGAAGTGTAATGTATTTCTATTTCGTGTTGGTACTACAGTGGGGGAAAGTATCTGGCTACATTTACTCAAGTACTTGTACCTTAGCTACTTGAGTATTTTCATTGTAAGAAACTTTTTATTTCTCCACTACATATCAGAGGGAAATACTTTGTACTCGACTACATTAGTTGTAGTTAAGCTACTAGTTTTACAGATCGTAGCACACCTTGATGGATAAACCAGGCCGTCTGGATGCATGAATGATCTTTTTATTGTCACTGGGTTCTGCTGAGATAAAGACAAACCACCAGCCGCTGCAACAGAACCAGACTGGTGGCATGCCACAGTTTAATCCCTCCTGTTTGCCCTGGAATTATCTCAACTAATGTTCAGTCACTCTATTTCAAATTTCACTAATTTTTACTTAATTGGTTTCTCTTTATAACTCCGTCAGGCATGATGAAAGACATTTGTCTGGCACAGAAGGTTGTTCCTCTTGATGTGCTTTCATCCTGCCCGTTAGTCACGGACACACACATTAACAACAACAAAGTCGACTTTGAGTTATTAAATTTCTGATAGTGAAGTTTCAGGAATACCACATAAAGCCGGTCCATAGCCCTCGGTAATAGGCAGGAGTTAGAGTTAAGCTGTGCTGATGCAGGCCCGTCTCTGCGCTGAAGCCTCACAGACATAACCCCCCCCCCCCCACACACACACACACACACACCCCCGCCGCCGCCTCCTGCCCACGCTGCTGTGGCCGCCCGCCAGCGCCTGCAGACTGCAGCGGAGGCAAAGTCAATTGCCGAAATCTAAACAACCACAATAACACAGAACAGCATCTCCCCGTGTGCTTTGGGCTTCTACACGGAGACGACCCGTGTCACTCGGATCGGCTGCAGCGCCGCCGTCTCTCAGACACACTGACCTTTGCAGACGTGCGCCGCTCGGACCCGCGGAGGGCCGAGGAGGGAAAGCAGAGTGGAAGTGACCAGATAAAGATGGAGAGAGAGAGCAGAGAGGAGCAGACACAGGAGGAGGGGAGGTTGTTGGCTCGGACTCGTCTTTCTGTCACTTCTGGTTTGGACTCGGCTCGCTCCCTCTGGAACTTCTTCATTATAAAACACGGGGAAAACGCTGAACCTGAGTCCACGTCTGGCTCCGTCCATGTTTCTCTTTCCCACCCTCCTTCACCTCTTCTTCTCCTCCTCTCACAGTCTGGTTCCTGCACCCCCTCTCTCCCTCTCTCTCTGTTATATTCTTTATGTTTCTCTCACTTTGTTTGCGTTCCACGATCTCCGCTTTTCCCTCTCGTCTGTTTGTTTTCAGCCGGCCGGCTCGTGTCGTGAGAAACTGCTCAGTTTTCTGATAACGCTGATTGGGTGCTGATTGGACTGAATCCCTCTCAAGTCTCTCTGTTGACTTCCATCATCTGACCTCGTGTCACCCCGTTGACTTCCTACATGTTTCTTTACAGTGAAGCTAAACGACTAACGATAGCTCACAAAAACAGAGCTTCAAGTTCACTTTAACGCTGATGCAGAATACATCAAGGAAACAGGCTGCATGATGACGGGAGTCAAAGTCAACGGGCCATTCACTAAGCTCCGCCCCCTTGGTTACCGTTGCTATGCATTTTAAGCTCTCCGTTCAGGCACGGCACATAATGAAGTTTACAATTGCTGCCATCAAATGGAACTTGTAAGCTCGTGGTGACGACACGGGAAGTCATGCAGGCTTCACGATATGCTTGGCGTTCAAGTGATTAAGTCGTGAGAACGCCGCTGCTAGGCAACGGACGTTACTGTCGGCGTCTAGAAGCCACCGAGGCTGAGTCAGTTGGGCTCTCACTGGTCCAGGACTCGTTCTCTGGTTATTTAAATGTCAGTGTTTACCTGCGAGCCGCCCAGCACAGCGACAGTGAGCAGAGGAAGAGCTGCTATCTGAGACACGGCACTCAGAAGGACAGCACACAGCTGCTGCTGGGGGCCACGATGTCTGCCCCTTTACAAGACCCCCCCCCCCCACACCACCACCACCACCACCCATATCCTGTGCACTCATGACTACCTCACCTCTTGTCATCAAACAAAGTCTTTACCCTCTATCTCCCGTCCTCCTTGCCTCACCACATGGTCCTTTACTTTTAATACCTTTACTGTTATATTCTCTCCTCTAATGGATTAAAGGGACTATTTGTAACTTATCACGCGCATAAATCTTAACGGGTCGGAATCCCATGCGCGCTCGCGTGTGGGTACTCGCTGCTCCTGCTGCCTGCTGCCTGCTTGCACACCTCGCTCGTTCTCACCCGCTCTCTCGCT
Organism: Sebastolobus alascanus; assembly: GCA_916701645.2. Lineage (NCBI taxonomy): Eukaryota > Metazoa > Chordata > Actinopteri > Perciformes > Sebastidae > Sebastolobus > Sebastolobus alascanus. The sequence goes on from CAKAOJ020000329.1 coordinate 683,555, forward strand.
CCACCTCCACGTGCACGCGCGCACACTGCAGAAGAGTTAGTTTAGCTCTGAGAATATCTAGTGAATGTGCAGTGGACGTTTGTGCAGAAATAACTGCTGCAGCTCCTCCAGACCAACAGAGGTTTCCCGTGTCTTGTGAAGTGACGGGGCTCCGCAGAGAGTTACGTTATCGTCCCGACCGGGTGTTGGTCTCTCCCCCCCCCCCCTGTTTCCTCCGGGTCGGCGGGCTGAGAAAGGAAAAGCCAGCACTAGAATCAGCATTGATTCATGGAGAGACCCTCCTCTGGTCAGCTAACATTACTGCCAAGCAGGTGAAATATAGAGTGATATTGTGTGTTAGCTGACGTGTGTCGCCTCGCTGTTTAGACCGGTGCTCGTTCATGTCAATGTAGCGCGAGCCGAAAGCGCGAGCGCGAGCCACAGGACGCTGACTTTCGTTGACATTGCGGCCAAAGGTGTCGCTGTGAACAAGCAATTTCTGATTCTTACATATAGCCCCTTTAAATATAGAACACCAGACCAAATTACCAAAAAACAGTTAACCTGGAGGTTTGGAGGAATCTGGTGCACTGAAGCAGTTGACCGCTTTGCCCGGTTGGTAGTCTGATCCAGCCTGATCTGGTCTGATCTGGTCTGAAGGACTGTCTCTGTCCTCTAATGATGGAGGCAGACAGGAAGGAGGGGAAGACAGGAGGCCGGGAGACGGAGAGACAAACCCTTCCTCTGGTTTCCTGCAGTATAACAGCTGAATACATGCTCTACATGGCGTCCAGCACACGTTCCCTTCATACGACTACCGGACAGAGCCTTTGGTCCACTTCCTCCTGTGTGTCTCTCTCTCAGGCAGATAGCCGAGGGACAGCCGGATTCCACAGATGGCATCTGAGCGGAGATATTTAAAGCCTTTCAGATATGTGACTGCTCCTATCAGCAGCTAGCTAGAGGAGCTAAACACCACCGATTCATCTTTCACTGGAACCGATGTGACGACGCTGTGACGACGATCACATCTTGTGTAATAAGAGTAATTCACTCACTGGATTTTCATTTTTATGATATTTTGTGCAGTTTGGGGCATTTCAACCAGTCACATCTGCTTTAACTAAAACACACGAAATCACACTAAAAGCCTTTTTTTTTTGATTTACATGTCTGTGCAGTCGGCCAATAAACACGCCGTGCTCACTTGTTGCATTATGGAATGTGTGTTTTTAACACGCTCCATGCAAAAGACTTATTATATTTGCAATATGCATCACACAGCGGAGCGAGAAGAGCCGGACCGTGACACACTGCTGCACGCTTTACTGTATATAATGTACGAAATGTGCACTTGAATCTGTCTAATTGTTATATGAGTGTGATCTCCTTCACACACACACTCAAACACACACACACACACACACACACAGATGTGCAGCTCCAGACAGTTCAGATGAGACTTGTCACATCCGTTGACATAGGGCCCAATTAAAGGGGAGGATTAAGCCGGGGCTGGGTGACCTCTTCAGGAATCTCTCTGAGACGCTGTGTGTACACTGTCAAACCCTCTGACAGACCTTCCCTTTAAGCACTTTCACCTGCTAATTAAGACACAGGACTGCTGTGTGTGTGTGTGTGTGTGTGTGTGTGTGTGTGTGTGTGTGTGTGTGTGTTCATTCACCGCGCATACAAGACAAATGTACCCGTGAATGTGAGCAGATTTGCAGCCCGAGAAGCTTCTATGTAAATATTTGACTTGAGCGCCGTACGGGTTTTTTTTTGGAGCTTGCTCCAGCAAACGTCAGCGTACGGAGGCTCCAGACAGACAGACAGAACGCGTCGTTTATTACATTAAATTATTACATGTTTTGGTGTGTGCATCCACACGGCTGTGTGTCGAGGCTCCTCTGCAACAAAAGCCAAGCAGTGTTTATGGTGTGAGGAGATTAAAATGGATAGCGGCGAGGCAGAAGCAGTGAGCTGTTGCTGGACAGAGCTCTCAATGACTGATTAGTGCTGTGTCACTGCAGCTTTTACACAATGTGGAGAGAAAAGACCAGCAGTAATCACACACTTCTTCTTATTTACAGTAGCAAACTGCATAGTGGCAGAGGAGGAAATTAGGGGATATTTTAAGGGAATAATCACTTCGGGACAAAGTCAAGCCGGAGATGGGCTCGTGGGGATAAACAAGGTAGATAGAAGAAGTTATTTTAAATAAAAGAAAGGAAAGAAGAAGGCGTTGAGATGAAATGGAGGGAGACTGACGTGAGGACAGAGAGGGAGCGCTGCTAAAAACTTCCATTCTGGAGAAATCTGCCGGCCAGTGGGGAGAGCAAGAATGACTTGTTGACATTTTTTAGCATTAGCGTAGAAATCAGGCCTCTATGATCTGACTTCAGAACTAATATAAAGGATGTGAAACTCGTGGGAAAGGTCTCCACATTAAAGCACAAATTGTTCTGCTTCTTCATACCTGATGGTGAAGAGCTGAAACACACTTATATCAGACATTAGTCATCAGCACAATTAGTCGTTCCTGGCTGAGGCCTGTACTACATACCAACATACCCAGGGTATCTCCTCCTTATCTGGTTTAACTAACCCCAACAAACGAGGTCCTACGACGCTGGTTATCAACTCGGTAAATCAACTCAGGGTTTCTCTATCTGGCTACGAGCATGTTCACATTAAAGGGGCGGGGTTTGCAGCATCCGACCAATCACAAATATGTTCTACTGTCAGCAGAGCCAAGAGCAAACTATAATATTAGACAAAGACGAAGAAGTTAAACACATAATCCAGAATAAAAGTAACACAGTTGAAGCTGGCGAAAGAAAACGCGTGAATGTGTAGATTAACTTGACATAATTAGACTTATTAAACTTATAATAAATTAAATATAAAAACATAATTCAAAGCCTTAAACACCCCCAGCATCCAGCCAGCTGTCCTTCCTGCATCTGTCAGTTTAAACTGTGTTGTTTTCAGTCTGATTATGATTTAAACTTCTTCATATTTCTGTAATATTATCATACGATCTGCTCACCGAGCTCTGATTGGTCAGTAGGTGGTGCTTTTATATGAGTTGATCTCTAATCTGGAACATCACCTGCTCTGGAGCAGGTTAGGTGTTCAGCATCAGTTACCATGGCGATCTAAATTAACCACCGTCGTAAGTCGCTAACCCCAAATCCAACCCTGGAAACATTCACTTACATACAAGCTTTGTCTTCAACAGAGCTTCTAAAAAAAGTCTCACTCAGCTTCTTTCAAGAATCTTTTAGAAAAAGTGTCATTCTTCAATCGGCCTTCAGTCCAACTGGAGTTTAAGTCTGAATATAAAATTCTTTCTTACTTAGATATTTAGTTTTTTTGCGTTAAAGACCTTAGTATCTTTATTTGATTCAGCGAAATAAAAAATTGTCATTTTGTCTCATAGTTTTAAGATTGAATTAGACAAAAGTTAGATAAGAAGACTGGTACCACTCTTAGGACGTGCCAGGAAGACATTAGCCTAGCTTAGCATAGGAAGCAGGTGGGAAACTAGCCTTCAAAGTTTAAAAATATATCTTCCAGCGCCTCTAAAGCTCAGTAATTTGTTTAATCTCAGCCAGAGCTGTCTTCCCCCTGCTTCCAGTCTTTATGCTAAGCTAAGCTAATCGTATCCTGACTGTGTCAGTCTAAGCATCGAACATAAGCAGATACACTTATTAGTGTAACAACAATGTAATCCTCTTTTCAGACCTGTTTCTCATCAGCTCTACCTCACAATTATATTGAATATCTTACTTAGAAAAACACTTGAAAACAAGTGAAATAATGTAATAAAAAGGTGCCATTTTCTTCTGGTGACTTCTTGACTTGCCCTTTGTACGGTGTCCTTACATGAGGACAGGAAGCCAGACTGGTGCACGGACACGTACTGTATTTCAGCATCCAGCCTCCCCACATTCTCAGCTGTAAGCGGTGAACTCTTTAATCTGGGTTCAGGGAGACGGTAGGTCTCTGGAACAACGGCCATCGCACACTCTGACACCTGCTGTGCAACAAAAACAAGGACACATTAATGACATTCCCACAGCGTTCTCACTGTGTCGGATTCTGAGGTTCTTTCTAATATTTTCGGTGTGTTTCTAGTTACAAACATTGCGTCACATCATTCTATAATATGTTCAAATGAAGCCTGGGAATAAACAGAGAGAGAAAGCCTTGACGTGTCCAGCTGACGTCCTGTGTTGACGGACGTTTAGGAGGCTCTGCGATGTATATATGAGCTGCAGTTGGTTATAGCGCCCCCCCCCCCCCCGAGGAGAGCGGGCACAGAGCTCAGTTCAACTCTGACAAATGTCTGCGTGGTGTGTGGGAGCTGGAGGAAGGGATGAGGCTTCTGCTTCTCAGCTGCTGGGTGACTGACTGCACTCAACCCATCACTCATTATAGCGTACATCGATATAAATCAAAGTGTAGAAAAGACCAGTTGGATGCCAAAAAAAAGGGCCATAAATAGTCCTCCTTATATACGTTAATTCAAGTCAGTCAACATTAACAGAAGCACACTTTGGGACTCGGTGTTCCCGTCATAGTGACCGATTGTTCTTCTTCACGTGCGTTGCCAAAACGTATAGAGAAGAGAAAGAAGGAAGAAAAGGTCAAACTGGTTATTTGAGACGTTAAAGAAAACATCTTATTTCCTATATAAAGATCTCTTTAGCTGCTGAATGCTCCACTATAACTCTGTCTGTCTGCTGAGCAGGTGGTGCACAGTGGGTTTATCTATCACTGAAACAGCGTAGATGAAAGTGTGAGAGGGAAACACAGCATTAACATTGTGGGCAAGAAAACCGAAACAAGGAGCTGAAAGATGCTAAAATACTCCATAGAGCATGATGTTGTTTCCTGGCGGAAGAGAGCTGCTCACAGCACAACACTGAGTTGTGCTCGCTGCTGGGTTCAGCGCCCAAAGTTGAGCTTTGCTCGACACAGAGAAAAGCCATCGTTGCGCGGCACGAGTCGTTGGAAATAACGGGTTTCAGAGCGCGGTGGTGGCGTTGTTACGTTGTGTCTGAAAGGACCTTCAGTGAGTGAGAGACGGAAAGAAAAACCGAGAGAACTAAGAGAAAGAAAACTGATGAATATCAGTTTATGCCAGAGATTCACACAAGTTCACGCCAGAGGGACGAATTATTCTGTATTCTCTCCTGAGAAAGAATACAAAGAAAAGTCAAATTAAAAGTAGGTCTTCTCAACATAAAAATGATGTTGCAGTGTACTTCCTTATATTTTTGCTATTTTCATTCTTCAAAAGTCACCAGAATGCAGGAAACAAACTAATTTTTTGAGGTCTCGAGGTTGTGAAGTCTGAGCTGAGGTGGACTGCAGAGCTGGATAAAAACCTTCTGCAGGTTTGTCACTATAGAGACTCCTGTCACATGTGTGGTTTGTATAAAGACATCGATCAGTGCAGCTTTAATTAAAGGGACTCTATGTAACTTTTTACACGTATAAATCGTTTTTTTATTGCAAGTGTGTGAACAGGTTGTAACCTAAAAAATTAGACCTTCCGCGACTTTCTGGGTTTCCTCTCTCAGCCTGTAGACTGCTGTTAATGTGATGAACCCGGCCTGTTTATACCGGGAAAAATCCAACGGATGTGACGTCATGCACGCTCACGAGAGCCTTTATTTTCAGCTCTGCTTACAGAGCTAACAGTGTGCAACCACAGATAACGTTCGGTTAGAGATGGATTCCATTAACGCCAACAAACGACCAGCCTCCACTACAACTCAGACTCCACGGAAGCACAAAAACAACAAAGTTATATCTGGTGAAGCCCGACGTCGGGAGAAAACTAGGATCAACATCGGCCGGGACTTCGATTCACCTTTGTTTACGTGCATAAGCACGCAGAACAGGACGCTGACTGTCGTTTTCTTAACGGCCACAGATGTCATTGTTAACAAGACATTTCTGATTCTTACATAGAATCCCTTTAAGCTTCTTATTAGCACAAATAAAATACAAAGTTAAAAGGTTTTCCTGATTTAGACCAGGAAATATCCCCTCAAAGTAAACCAGAATCTTACCAACTTTTGTAAATATGATTGTTATTATTAATAATAATAATAATATTATTATTATATGGAATTCAAAGCAGTTAGATGTAGGCTGACATGTTATTTATTTGCCGTCACAAGGCAAGAAATGAAACTTGTTGCATTCCTGCTTTTCCCACTTTCTCCCTCCTGGCTGTACTGCTGCTCCACTATCAGCGTCCTCTCTCCTGTCTCCTATCTCCTCTCTCCTCTCTCCTGTCTCCTCTCTCCTCTCTCCTCTCTCCTCTCTCCTCTCTCCTCTCTCCTCTCCTGTCTCCTCTCTCCTGTCTCCTCTCTCCTCTCCTGTCTCCTCTCTCCTGTCTCCTCTCTCCTCTCTCCTCTCTCCTGTCTCCTCTCTCCTCTCCTCTCTCCTCTCTCCTCTCTCCTCTCTCCTGTCTCCTCTCCTCTCTCCTCTCTCCTCTCCTCTCTCCTCTCTCCTCTCTCCTGTCTCCTCTCTCCTCTCCTCTCCTCTCTCCTCTCTCCTCTCTCCTCTCTCCTCTCTCCTCTCTCCTCTCTCCTGTCTCCTCTCCTGTCTCCTCTCTCCTCTCTCTCCTCTCCTGTCTCCTCTCTCCTGTCTCCTGTCTCCTCTCTCCTGTCTCCTATCTCCTCTCTCCTCTGTCCTCTCCTGTCTCTCCTCTCCTGTCTCCTCTCTCCTCTCTCCTCTCTCCTGTCTCCTGTCTCCTCTGTCCTCCCTCCTCTCTCCTCTCTCCTGTCTCCTATCTCCTCTCTCCTCTCTCCTCTCCTGTCTCCTCCTCTCTCCTCTCCTGTCTCCTCCTCTCTCCTCTCCTGTCTCCTCCTCTCTCCTCTCCTGTCTCCTCCTCTCTCCTCTCCTGTCTCCTCTCTCCTCTCTCCTGTCTCCTCCTCTCTCCTCTGTCCTCTCCTGTCTCCTGTCTCCTGTCTCCTCTCTCCTCTCCTGTCTCCTATCTCCTCTCTCCTCTCCTCTCCTGTGTCCTCTCTCCTCTCCTGTCTCCTCTCTCCTCTCCTCTCTCCTCTCTCCTCTCCTCTCTCCTCTCTCCTGTCTCCCCTCTCCTCTCCTCTCTCCTCTCTCCTGTCTCCTCTCTCCTCTCTCCTCTCTCCTGTCTCCTCTCTCCTCTCCTCTCTCCTCTCTCCTCTCCCTCTCTCCTCTCTCCTCTCCCCTGTCTCCTCTCTCCTCTCTCCTCTCTCCTGTCTCCTCTCTCCTGTCTCCTCTCTCCTCTCTCCTCTCTCCTCTCTCCTCTCTCCTCTCCTCTCCTCTCCTCTCCTCTCCTCTCTCCTCTCTCCTCTCTCCTCTCTCCTCTCTCCTCTCCCCTCTCTCCTGTCTCCTCTCTCCTCTCTCCTCTCTCCTCTCTCCTCTCTACTGACAGTCAGCAGGCTGATAGGCAGATATATTTACACTGGTGGCCGGGGAGGAAGAAGTCCTCAGCGGAGCTCTGTCCAGCCTCCGGGCTGAGTCAGGCGGGGCTTAGAGGAAACCCTGAGCCGGTAGCTCCTCCTCCAGCAGAGCATATCTCTGTGCTGTCCCTGGCCCTGCTCACAGTTCTCAGCTAGATGGGACCAAAGCTTCAGCGGCCCGCAGACTCCCACACTCCCACATCAGCTCCCCGGGGGAGAGAGAGAGAGAGAGAGAGAGAGAGCAGGAAGGGAAACAGAGAGCAGAGAGAGAGTGCACACTGGCTCAGAGAGATACCACAACACAGCCAGTGTTTTTCTCTTCCTCTACTTCCCCCCGTAGAGCTGTTGATGAGGCCGGCTCGGTCCATACATCTCATCTCAGCGCGCTGTCAGGAGCTGTCCAATGTGTGTGACTTTATTTTGCGACTTTTGACCACTGGAACTGTACCGTAAGCATTATGACTCTTCTGGGCTCTGAACACTCCATACTGATACGAAGCAAGTTTAGATCAGGTAAGTGAACTCGAGGACTCACATGTGACTTCTCTGTGTGACAGCTGTGTTCTGTAGTCTTAAAACAAACAGTTTGTCTGTCAACACTTTGACATTTATAGGCAGCCATGTGTACGTTATATCATTCATCTGTCCTGGATGACTTGTGTGATGATGAGCTCTTCAGTGACAGGTGTGTGTAATATACCGCGGGCATGTGACTGTAGGAGGAATACCAGAGAGGAGCCAGCATAAGTCAGAGATCCTCCCGAGCACTGAGCACGCTGGGATGGATTTACGGCTGGGTGTGTTCTTTGATGTTCATCCGCCTCCTGGAATAAAGCAGCACATGCAAAGGGTGATGTCTCGGGCAGGTTAGTGCACTTGTTGCTAACCTGCTGCTGCTGCTGCTGAGGGAAGCCAGCGAGACGCTGTGGCTCTGTGCACGCTGATAAAGGGAGATTAGACACCGGAGAGGGGGGGTCAGAGGTTATCTTAATGTGGCTGCATTGGAAGCTGTGTATGTGTGTATGTGTGTGTGTGTGTGTGTGTGTGGGTGTGTGTACCTGGGCATATCAAAGAGGGAGGAAGGGTACGGACTACAGCGCTGATTTAAACTCCCCTTAACACACAGCAGCTGTTGGAGCTTTGCATCCATCTATCTCCTTCACACACACACTTTTCTTTATTTTCAACATGCTTTCTGTGAGTGTGTGTGTGTGTGTGTTTGTGTTTGCACTGTACTACTACGAGTGTGTGTAGTCTGACCAACACTGCCACCTCCCTGAGGAGAATGTAACTGATGGTGGCAACAAACAGAGCTCAGATCAGCCTCTCTGCTCTGTAAACTTTGACGTACCGACCGCCTGCTGTGAGAGAACAGACTGCTGGATAGTAGAGAGGCTTCAGTCTTTATACTTGCAGTTTTGCCTGTGAGCTGTAATTGCTTTCCTCAAATGGCAGAGTAAATGATGCTTTTCCTTTGAGTTGTTTAGAGCAGATCAGCCGGGTGGGAAATGACCCCCGGTGCTCCAGGGGGATCGTGACGGGCTGGATGTCTGCGTTCAGAAGCAGGTTCTGTGTTACTCTATGTGCACATAAAGCTGGTTAATATGACTCAGATGTGGAAGTGCTGTCGTCCTCCTGCAAGTCTGCTTGACTTTGGGTGATACGAGGTACAACCGACAGGTGAATTTATGAGTGAAATGTTTTGCGTAAGAGAAGTAAAAGTGTCCGTAAATCTCTCTGAGATAACAGCTGATGACAGGGTGGGGGTTTGGGGGGGGGGGGGGTCTCAGACGATGTGGTTGTTCAGGATTTACAGTTTTCTTTAAGCTGCAGCAGCTCAACTTACATTCAGCGTAACTGTTGCTCCTTTTTGCACCATTCTTTAAGTACATTATCAAAGCCATGGGAACTGCTGCTGCGTGGCCGAAGCTAAAGGGAAAAGATAAAGATCACACTTTAAGTGCTCCCCGCGGACCGCCAAATGTTTTTAGTGAGTGTGTGTTACTGACTCGTTCTCATGATTAACAGCTCACAGGGATTAGGCGTCGCGCTCTCAAGCTCGCTGCCGTTAGTACGACAGAGGCGTCAAATACAAGTTCAATCAATACAACGAGGTGTCGACCACATGTTGAGCAGTCAGTCAGCACAGACACCTGTTTTATATCAGCTGACACACCCAGTCCTCAATCTGTTGGACATAATGATGTTACTGAGCTACTGAGAAGAACCGACTACTAAATAATCTACATGTTATTGGCCATATATGTTAGTTTAGCAGTTACTTTTTATACAAACTTAGAGCAGAACATATTCAAACTGTAATGATCTGTGAATTCATGATTCACATAAAGCACAACAAGCCTTATGAACTCCATCTATCACAGCTATTCTCAACTGTTGGGCCTCAGATCGCCATCTAGTGGCCCGCGGAGGAACTGAAAAATGGTTAGATTAACTTCGACGGACGCTATTCTATCTTTCAGATGTTGTAGCGGGCTCAGTTTTGAAGCTAGAGTAGAGATACTGGTATCATATGAAACTAAGGAATACATTGATCCTGTGTCACGCTGGCTCGTCGGGAAAAATAACACTCCAGATAGACATAACGCTAAATTTTGGCGAGGAAAAACTGGCGTGGCCATTTTAAGGGGTCCCTTGAAAACTGAGCTAACGTTCGTCGTTTTGCAGACGACCCTGCACCGCTGGAGGAAATATGACCCTGAATAGTTTGGATTCATAATGGCGAGCAGTGATGGGAGAGGGTGAGCTGAATATTCATGTGGGTCATTACAGCGGACGGTGGCATATTTATATCCCAGTTTCTCATTTATTTGGGAAGGTGGTCCTCGGAAATGTTTTAACAATCAGAAGTGGGCTTCAAGTTACAAAAGGTTGAGATTCCCAGAGACCCATCGTGTGTCCTATCAGTGCACTAAGCTGTCGTTGTTTGCTAAGCTAAGCTAAGCCGTGCTAAACGGGTAATCATCACTCCAACTTCACCATCTGTAGAAGTAAAGTGAGAGAGCATTTTGGATCGGACACTGTAAAGGGAAGAATCATGGATCAAATCAAGGCAGTTATAACCTCCGCCAAGGCCGAAGGCCGAGGAAGGAGATTATGTTTTCACAAGCGTTGGTTTGTTTGTTTGTCTGTCTGTTAGCAGGATTACTCCAAACGTTTGTGATGGATTTGAATGAAATGTTTTGGAGGGGTGGGGTGTGGCACAATGAAAAAACCATTAGGTTTTGGTGGCGATCCGGGTCATGATCCGGATTCAGGAATGTTTTTAAGGATTCCGATCAGCCTGAGCATTAAGACCTCAGGTTATAACACATGCACAGTGTAACTGATGACGCGTGACTCCGCCTCTTTCTGAGAGCAGAGATACTTGTGTGGATGTGTGTGTGGAGCTGCTGTCCGTCCACGGTGAGAAAGAACAAAGCTGTAGCTGACGGGATGAGAGACAACGTAGTGTAACGTTATACAGACATAACAAGGCTGCTGAATGAGAGAGGCATCCGCCGATACGTTACACAGAAACACACCGTGTTAATAACAAGCCGACCACCTCACGGTACGGCCAGCTCGGATCTGGGATCTGGTTTTAAAGTCACGTGTTGGAGGAGCTCTGCGCTCTCCGAGTGCCTTTCTAGTTTGACTTAAAATGCAACTTCCTCACTGTAACATTAGCTCGTCATTCAAGTTTACAACATAGTTTAGGGCTAGGCTAGTGATTAATTCAAATTAAAATGAATTACGTTATTATTATTATTTTGTGCTTATCGTGTTAATTGAGCCTTTAATGGATGAAACAGCTTGAGACAGCGTCCACTGACGATGACAGGCACTCTGGCAACAGATAAGAAAAGCTCTTACCTGACTTTTTTCCTACTTACAACAGAACTCGGCATCACGCTCCCACCTCCCTCTGTTGACTATGAGTCAGTGTCGGTGGAGCCGCTCCAGAAACTCTATCTTAACGGCGTTGGCTCGGCCTCACGTTTACATCGGCCTCTAACTGTTCAGGACCATCGGGGATAAAATATGCCAGTTCTGTTTTAAGGTGGGATTTTCACTTTATGCAGCGGTATTAGACTAAAATAAACCTCATACTTCATTCAGGAATACCTGTTTATTAGATGTTATACAGTCGTGCTCATACATCTGTCGCGAACACATTCCTGCTTGTGCCGAGGGAACGTTTCAGGAGAATTCATGGAACAAACGCAGCCGGTCTCTGAAGCTCAGTTGTTGGAGTTAAAGTGTAAAAGTGTGCTGTTGTTATTATTAGACAGCTTCTTTCTTGTGTGCTTGGCTGTGAATGTGTCAGCCACAGGAGGATAATAAATCACAATATCAATACACTGTGTAATTATCACCACTTGACCGGTGCAGACCGGGCCAAATGATCATTTATTTACACTATAAATCTGGAAACTTGTAAATGTTGCTGTGGATTTGTATGTCCTTTGTTGTCAAGAAAGCCCAAAGTTAAAACAAATGTCTTCAGTTTCAAAGTCAACACAGAGAGGCAGAGTATGGTACGGTTCGGCCTGGCTCGGCTCTTCTCTCTGCAACATGTAGACTCTGCAATCAGGCCGGACGAGCCGCTGCTCTGGCAAAGATTTTTAGGAGAAAGAGCAGATTATACGGCAGCTGCTGGTTCAGGCAGAAGTATTGATTAGGAAACATAGAGCAGCGATGAGTGCAAATCAAAGATGCTCTGAATGAACTTATAGAGGTTATGGTTCCAAATCTGCATGATGAATTTAAGGCTTTTAGCTGCCTTAGCATTGTGTTGGCTTGTCGTGTTAGTTTGACAGAAATGCAAATGAACAGAACATCGCTCGTCCTGCAACGTAGGATTTGGTTACGTGGGTTGTGTTCAAATTAAATGGAACGAATTATGTGTTAACAATAAGTATTTAGGCTTCGGCTGTGTGGGATGTGGGAGAAGCTTTTTAAGACAAAGTGCTTTTTCAGGGAGAATTGTTGATAATGAGTTCAAATCAAGTCTCAGCAGAACTAACGGCTACGTTCCACCGTCATCATGACAGAAGAGACACAACCTGCATGCACTACCTTTACAAAAAAGTAGTATACTTCAAGTTTATTTCATGAGGTATACTTATGTAAAGTTCAAGTATATTTCCCCCAAGTGAACTTTAAGAGAAGAGATGACTTTATTAGTCCGACAGTGGGGAAATGTGCAGTATTCAGCAGCAAAGGTGCAGGAACAAGAAGCGGTAAAAACAAAAAAGCAAAACAAAAGTAGACAGACATGTAAAATATGAACAATTTAAATAGAAGGAAATATAAAAATAAGAACAATATATACAGAATGGACAATAAACAGACTATTAACAAGTGGAAATATAGTATTGCACAGTGATTGGAATGAAGTTGCACCTGAGTAGAACTGATATTGCACAGTCGGTGGACAGTATAGTGCAGTTATTGTAAGTTGTTTTATGTAGTAAATATACTAATATTAATGTACTAGTAGTATACTTGTACTACTTCAGTACTTCTTGGGACTAAGTTGGCCCACTTTTTAGTGTATAAAAGTAAGAATAGTAAGCTTTGAGGACGCAACTAGTTTACATCCAAGTATTTTATTTTGTACTGCAACTATACTATAGGTATACAGATAGTTTACTAGTTTAGTTTATCAAAGTACACTTTAAAGTCTCAGTAAACTACTAGTTTAATAGTTTTTATACTGCAAGTACACTTGTACTGTATGTACTTGTAGCCCACTTTTATAAAAGTATACTTTATAACGTATAGTACTTAGCCAGTAATTTATGTATTACATAAAGATACTCGCTCCTTTTGCTATTTGATTTGATGTTTTGTGCTTATAAACAAAAAGATAAATTTGTTTTCCTTGCATGCCTCCACGGTGAACGGAGAATCAAACAACGTGGGAAAGTCTTGATGAATTACGTAAATTAATATCAAAACATTCGTTTACTAACTCTCACACACTTTAATAGGCTACTCTATCAAAAAGTAAGCACAACTACAAGCCAAGTAAACCTTTCTGTAGGCTTATAAAGCAAGAATACTTCATTATACTTTTCTTAAGTATATCTCGATCAAAAGATTAACTACAAGTATAAGACAAGTATACTTAGACTTTTCTGTATACTTGTCGGTATAAGCTAAGTATACTTTTAAGTATATCTCTGATAGTACATAAAAAGTAGACTGAAAGTATGCTCTGTTATTTTAAGTTTAAAAGAAGTATACTAATAGTACATGTGAATAAACTTGTTGTTGGTGAGGGTGTATACAGTATGTGTCTGTATACATGGATGGTTTCATCAGTTCATACCTGCGTTTGCTCTGTGACGTCGCGTCCAGCAGGTCACGACATCCCCCCCCCCCCCCCCCTCGCTGTAAACTAAAGCAGATGTCAGATGAAGGATGTTGTTACATAATGGAAGAGCGCTATACGATGCTGCACCCCGAGCTGGCTGACATTCAGTCAAACTGTTAAAATAAAGTCATTAGAAAGGAAGCTGGAAGGTTTGAGGAGATTCATAAGATGCTCGGCTGTAATATGAACCACCTGAGGGAGATAATTAACAATAAGGGAAGACAAGCAGAAGGTGATTAGAGCCTCGTAGAAGAGGAGGAACAGATCATACTCTGTGTGTCCCATCCAGGATCTCACTGAGACCTTCAGATAACAGCGAGGAGGGAAAACACACACAGACAAAGAAAGAAAGAGAGCCACAGACCAACAGACATGGGGGAGGCTCTATGTTTATGACCCCGCACTCCCACCTAGACCACTTCTACACACACACACACACACACACACACACATACATACAGCACGCAGAAACGTGCACACACGCCGCGGACCACACACTGGCTAGCAGATCTGTTTAAAAGCCAGGAGCTGTGTTTATCATTCCCTACATCCTGCTCACAGAAATATTTGTGAGCAAGCAGCGTTGGTTTTCCCCGTGTTTTCTGTATGTATGTAGGTAGAAATGGATAAATACATACATGTCTTTATTATTCCAGCCTGGAGCTGAAGTGAAACTACAAGTTAGAATAATGAAGCATTTAAGTCTCTTCCTGCTTTTTGTCTGTCCCTTACCTGTCTTTCCACATCTCTTTCTCATCTTTTCCCATTTTCTTTTTACTCTTCCCCTCCTCCTCCTCCTCCTCCTCTTCCTCCTCTTCCTCATCCTCCAACTTCAGTCCTACAGTTAAGACTTCAGCAGAGGAGGACACGAGAGCAGCTGGCAGACCAAGGCATCATGCCTCGTGAGTAACGCCTTCCAACACAGAGCTGCAGGCACACACACACACACACACACACACACACACACACACACACACACACACACACACACACACACACACACACACACCTCCACTTTCATGCTTTTAAACTGCAGTGTGAGGAGGACAGAGGGACAATGAACAAGCAAGGGGACACTTCGTCTGTCCGTCCAATTAGTAATAAGACATAAAATTAATATAATAACATATTATCTTGATGTGGCCGTGCAGATAGTTTTTGGTTTTATTCTTTTTTATCTGTTGTTTCCAGATTTCTGCCTCCACCACAATGAAGGTAAATTAAATTACATTCAAACATTCAACAGTAACCTATCGGTTCAGAAACAATGTCCCTTTTTTTCTGAAGATTTAGCCTTTACAGAAACTGTTAATATGTTTTGTGGTGACATTTCACTGCTGTGAGCGCCACGACCAAAATCCCATTCACCTCCTTTAAAGCGTGGTGGAGACAGAACTGTCAGAACTCCATCAAAACCCTGACGAATAAAACCAAAACTATCTTCATGGTTAAATACCAAATATTCTGGACCTGACACTTTAAACCACAGCGTCATGTGACAAAGAAAATGGTGTTATATCATGATCGTTGTTATTTCTGAGGAGATTATGTGTTCGGTTGTGTGTGTGCATCTGTCTGTCTGTCCACGGCTAATCTGTGTCCCGTGGGTTTGGCCCCGCCCCCTTTAGGAGACTAACAGCATGTCCTGAGTCTATTAACTCCAATGGGAGAAGTGAGCATGAGTCACCAAAGTAAAATATTTTACCTATTTTTCCAAAAGTCACATATCTTAACGAACATTTTGACACTAAATTGGTATTTTTCAGTCAGACAGATGAGGAGAAAATTAACTTTGTTCGAGACTGTGAGGAAGCACCAACTCCCTCACAGTTTTCTCATGTGTGTAGTTAAGATGTTAATTGACTTAGTGGCTCCAAAGTGTGATCAGGTGTGCTGTGATTGCCCAGGTTCTCACTGCAGGTGTCTCCAGTCTGAGCTGATAGCAGTACTCGCCTGATAGGCCAGTTTGAGCTGGAAGGGCGGGCTGTTAGGTTATATTAGGATGTGTGAAAGCAGAGTTTGGAGGTTGGTAAAAAGAGCAGCACCAGACCTGTGGTGCGCAGTTTAAGTGAATGCAGAGGATTTTTCCCTCCATGTGTTTTTCCTTTGTTTGATGGATTTTTACAGACTGAAAATAAAAGTCTGCCTTATTTTTCAAGCATACTCACCTGCCAGCGTGATGATTTATCCTCATGACTTTTCACCTTGCAACAGAGACCTTTCTCTGTCTCAGCAACACTCGTGAGATCTGGTAGCTAACGTTCACACCCTCAGAGTGTAGTTGTATTTGATTTCATTTTAGGATTTGGGCATAGCATCCCATGATTTTTTTGGGCCACCTGAAGGCAGCAGAACAAGCTCAACAACATAACACTGATATATTATAACTTCATAAAGCTGATATGACTGACATGTTAGAAAGTTGCCTGTTTACACATCCAGCATAAACAGAGCAGCTTTAGCATTCATATCGAGTTCTGGCCACCTGACAAATGGAAGTCCAATATTCACTCTCCTTTTAGCTCTGTTTTGTTCTCCACCAACTCCACCAAGAAGAATATCTGTCTCTATAGCTGCTAAATGCTCCACTATGTTCACCAGGTCAGTTGCTAACTTTGTCTGTAAGGTGCTGAGCAGATAGTGGACACTCGGTTTAGTCAGTAATCAGCTTTTTCTCCAGTTGTGTCTGGAAATAACGCTGATGAGAGCGGTGAGAGTGAACCAAAACAGACACCTGAAAGAAAAAAAATAGTGCAGCTCAGCTATGAAGTAAACAAATAAAGAACAGATTTTTCAAGTCATGTAATACAGTGAAAAATCTAATATTGTGTGTGATGACCGTTCTTGTGAGCAGCATGGATGTACAGGTTCAAATATCCACGAGCAGTTATTGCATTTTCAAATGTGCCCAGTAGTTGTACTGTGGGTCTCCTTGGCTCAATCAGTAGGTCCGTTATTTTGAGAATCTTGGAACACAGTCGTGAGAAGCATCATTTCACATAAATCAGATCATTGAGTCTGACATATTGCATGACATGATTATCTATTGCAG
This sequence comes from Sebastolobus alascanus, assembly GCA_916701645.2. Classification (NCBI taxonomy): domain Eukaryota; kingdom Metazoa; phylum Chordata; class Actinopteri; order Perciformes; family Sebastidae; genus Sebastolobus; species Sebastolobus alascanus. The sequence continues at coordinate 700,440 of CAKAOJ020000329.1, forward strand.
AATGAAACAATACATTCAGATGCCAGCTGCTTGTAGAAGAAGAAGACAGAAGGATTGAGACGGAGGAGGAATAGTGCAGCTCAGGAATCAGCAGATGATTTCACTGATGAAATTCAGACAGAAAAAGAGGGAAGAGAAGCTGCCGTAGTTAATCAAAGTGGTTGTTTTGCTGATTCTTGTACAGTTTTTCACACACTACAGGATGTAACGGAGGCACTTTGAAGCTGAGTCAGACTGCGTTAGAGCCGAGGTCCACTGAGACACTAAAGACAGATTAAAACAGTTGAGATGACAGATGCTCCAAAGAGAAGCAGATCCAGACTCCAGACACGGATAAATCCAGCAGCAGTGACAGATACAAAGGTGGAATTGGAGGAAGCAGGTGGATACGTGCAGCAGACAGGCAGACAGACAGGCTGATAGTGCTGCAGCCAGCGAGGAGGCAGACAGGTCGGTCGGTGACCGCTGAGGAATGCTCTCGTGCTGGAAGAGGCTCTCGGCCTCGGTAGATCTAGATTTACATAGACGGCACCTGTTTACAGCACAGCGCCTGCAGAGAGAAACGCCCAAACACAACAACGCCGAGCGTGAGCTCGCTTTGTACTTTTAATGTCACATGAGACATGGTGATGAGAACGAGTGGAGCTGAGTGTACTGAGCGTTCTCTTAAATCCTTACGATTAATGGCCTCTCATGTTCTGTAGGTCACGGCTGCACCGTCACCGTAACGTTGCCAACATGCCACACATGTCATACTCAGATATCTCTTCTGGCATTACTAAATTTCAAATTCACAAGAAACCAAAAGTTTGTTTAGCGTGAGACATTTCCCAGCAGACAGCCACTTCTAAACTAAGATCTTATCAGTGTCTTATACTGTAAAGCAACACGGCGTCGTCTTGGCGAACATGTGAGCGCTGAGCGATGCCAGTGTGCCGGGTGTGCCGGCAGGAACAACAAGGGGACCGGGGGACTCGGACTGCAGGCCAGGGATTTGTTGAATGATATCTCTGGCACCGTTTGCCATTTCACAGAGGCTCCAGCCTCCAGATAAACTGCTGGTAAGTGTGCGGGGGAACGGAATCCAGAGGCCCGGCGAGGCCCTATCAGTTTCTGGGAGTCTGTCACAGATAAGCCAGCGAGGAGAAATGCAATCGGCCGGCGGGGCTGCAAGCGCTTTTTTAAAAAAGGAAATTTCAATTGGCTGTTTATCTCTTGATTGCAGGCCGTGGCTCACATGGAAGAGGGTTTGTTGGTACACACTTTCTCACACCCACACACTAGATGTCTTATCACTCAAGCAGCGTCATTTGTCCTTCCAGCTCTTTACGTCAAAAAATAAGAGCTTCACAGCATCCTCCTCCTCCTCCTCCTCCTCGGAGCTGCTGTCGATGTGATCCTTCAGATGCTGGCTGTGTTATTCCTGCTGGGGAGATGGACACGGCACAGGGTCTGTGTATATATTACCCAGGGAACATCTGGTGTTTATTAGGCTATTGGAGAATCCGCCCCAGCCTCTCAGGCCTGACTGGCGTGTGGCCTGCATAGGAGCACACTGTCTGCCTGCTGGCCTCAGGTCTGAACACACACACACACACACACACACACACACACACACACACACACACACACACACACATACAATCTGATATTTCCTCATAAAGATAATAGGGCTGTAGCTGCAGGTTTACGGTGCTTTTTTTCCTGCATAAAAACACACATTTCCATTCCCCCAGCAGCGGTGCTTTAATCCCCAGTGGATGGAAACACAAAGGGAATTATTCCCGGCTAATGCACCGTACGTCTTACCTCTTAGTGTCGTGTTTACGTTTGACAGATACGGTCAGCAGGTATATGCATCGCAGCGGGTTTTAAAGTGCGTCGTATGTTTTAATACTGCTGCAGAATGTTTAAAAGTCTGTAAGCCGGCTTCAGACTCGCAGGATCGTGTTACATTATGCCCGTGCGGCCGCGGTCGGACACGTTTGGTTACACAGTTTAAACACACTTAAAGCTCTGTGTGTCCCTGTGATGTCAAATCAGGTCTTAAATCAGGCCGGTTGGTGACGGGTGAGGCAGGAGGGTGTAATGACAGCGAGGACGACTTATAAACACATGATGATGTCATCCTGCTGCTGGACGGTGGTCGCCAACGTGACCACGGACCGGCAGCTGGTCCGTCCTCACTTCTTCTCTGTGTGCCATTCATCCCTCCTTCACCCTTTCCTCCTATCATCCCCTTGTTTTCCTCTCTTCTTTCCTTTATCTGCCGTTCTTTCTACATGATTTTATACCCACATGGAATTCTCCTCTTTCTTTACTTCCTTTCCTTTCTCCCTCCATTGTTATATCAACCTTCAACTTTCAATTCATTACTCATTAATTTATTTTATTTGTCCCTCCATTTTTATTTCAACCCTTTCTTTCTTTCTTTCTTTCTATTTTCTTTCCTGACTTTCTTCATGTGTTTATTTTTCCTTCCTTCACTTTTTCTTTCACTTTTATCTCCCACACAAATATTCCGTCTGTATTTTATCTGTCCATTCATCCTCCTCCGATTACAGATCCGCACCACGCCCACGTCTTCATTTTATTTTGATGATTGAATTATTTTTTTTATAAGTTTCTTATGAAGGATTAAATTTCATCAGACAGTAAAACTCTACCTGAGCTCTCCATCACAAAGCTCAATATCATTCCTGTTATTTTACCACTGTATCTTGTGTCATCACTCAGAAATATCCCACTAAAATGATATTTGACCAAATAAGTGCTCAGAGTGATCTGTGAGCTCCTCAGCGCTGGTATCAGTGAGCTCTGAGGATGGATTGTAGACCAAGCCGCTGATTATTTATACAGGATTTAACAGAGAGAGATGGAGGAAGGTCAGAAATCTCACCCGCTGCAGCCCTTTAATTACAGCCACTCCATTTATTGTTCTAGTACTCGGCGAGTCTGGCTGTTCTGGGAGCAGCTGAGCAGATATCAGAACAGAAGTATTGATTATTGCAGGCTGAGGGAGGTCAGCTGAATACAGCAGGTTAAACTGCTATAGATGGATGATTATAAAATGAGACTAGAGAGCATCTTGTGATGGGTTCATGTTTAAATGTTACTGCTGCATAAAGAACTACAGCGTCCTTGTCATTGAAATGAAAGGTTGTATTATGCACAAAGTATACGTGAATCTGTTGTGTATTCACTTGAATTACAGTTTAGCATAGAAAAGAGAAATATTTCATCTGTAATCATTTGTTCAAATTCAGAATTCTCAGTGTTTAATGCAGCAGGGGGCACGTCTGTGTTTTTGACCGCGGATGGACGCAACACAAATGAAATGTACTCTTAAAGCAGGCGGGTTGTAAGTATTAAGTGCTGGAGATAGCATGGCTAGCAGGCTAACAACAGGCTTTCCACAAGTTGACATTTCTACAGCTCTTTTTAAATTTAATTCCTAAAAATTCAGTGTGACTGCAGCCGTGTTAGGGTTAGACAACGTGATTTTGTTTTCAGATTAATCTGAACGAATTACAAATTGGTTCTAACTTGATTGTTTGTGACAGTGGAAGCCATAAGGGTGCTCAAACTAAAAGTACTAACAGAACGGTCCCTGTGTGTTACATTTATGTTATTATAACATTAGAGGATTATTATCACTGATGCATTAACGTGTACGCAGCATTTAATTGTTGTATCTGGTTGACGTGGAGCTGATTCGAACTACTTTTTATACTGTTGGGCAGTTTAATTTACCAATGTATTATATTTTATGTGGTCAAATATGTTTTTTCATGTAACTACAGCTGTCAGATACATGTTGTGGAGTTAAAATGAATTATAAAGAAGTAAAATAATGAAATTGAAGAACCCAAAGTAACACTGTACTTCAGTCCAGATCTTGAGGAAATGTATTTAGTCCCAGACTCCCCTAACCCTGACGGTTTGGTCCCGCTGTGTGTTGTGCAGACCCGGCCTCAGACGGCTCCTCTCTGGAGGCCCAGATGAGACTAAAGCGAGCCCGGCTCGTTGAGGACCTGAATGAGAAGCTGGCTCTCAGGCCGGGCCCGCTGGAGCTGGTCCAAAAGAATATCATTCCCCTAGACTCTGCCGTCACCATGTCAGGTATCAGCACTGACACGCTGGTGTGTGTAGCTGAACACATCTCTAACACCGGCTGCATCTCAACCTGCGTGTTCTGTAGTAGCATCCTTTGGTTGTCATGGAGACTGTTTGTGTGTGTTCAGGTCACGGACTACGCTGGTGGAGATAATAATCTACTCCGACTAGCACCAACTAAAAGTCAAATGTTGATTGTAAATCTTTCATCAACATTTTGTTCATCCAGCACAAAAAGGTTTGTGACAATAACGTGAATTACGGAAGTTTGTACACGACTGAAGAAGATTCACCCGAAAGTCCTGACTTTCTTACAAACTGTCCATGTTATTAAACCTTTTAGCTAAATCTTAAGTTTCACTTAAATACGACAAATCTATTAATTAACAGCTAATTAACACGTACAACTACAAACTTGATGGATTATAAATCCTTAATCAATGACTTCTAAACATTTAATTTATGAATGTGTTACTAACATTTATAACTGCATTATAACCCAATAGAAAGGATCAAAACCAGCCGCCCAATTAGTTCTTATTAATGGCTTATAACTGATCTATAAAGCATTAGTAACATAGCATAACATTAGTATTTATTAACTAAGAACAAGACCCCGAGGTACTTTAACTCCCTCACTTGGGGTAAGGACTCATTCCCTACCCGGAGTAGGCAATCCATCGGTTTCCTGCTGAGAACCACGGCCTCAGATTTAGAGGTGCTGATCCTCATCCCAGCCGCTTCACACTCGGCTGCGAGCCGATCCAGTGAGAGCTGGAGGTCACAGACCGATGATGCCAACAGGACCACATCATCTGCAAAAAGCAGCGATGAGATCCTCAGCACACCGAACTGCAAACCCTCCTCCCCCCGACTACGCCTCGATATCCTGTCCATGAATATCACAAACAGGATTGGTGAAAAGCAACCAACTAGCAGCATAATCCCAGGATCCTTGCGAGAGTGAAGAGCTGGTTTTTGAAGAGGGGAACCACCACATCTGTCTGCCACTCCGTAGGCACTGTCACCGACTTCCACGCAATGTTGAAGAGACGTGTCATCCAAGACAGCCCCTCCACACCCAAAGCTTTTAGCATTTCTGGACGGATCTCATCAATCCCCGGGGCTTTGCCACTGTGGAGTTGTTTGACTACCTCAGTGACTTCCACCAGGGAAATTGATGACGATCCCCCATCAGCTTCCAGCTCTGCCTCTACAAAAGAGGGCGTATTAGTCGGATTCAGGAGTTCCTCAAAGTGCTCTTTCCACCGCCCGATTACCTCCTCAGTTGAGGTCAACAGTGTCCCATCCTTACTGTACACAGCTTGGATGGTTCCCCGTTTCCCCCTCCTGAGGTTCCGGACGGTTTTCCAGAAGCACCTTGGTGCCGACTGAAAGTCCTTCTCCACGGCTGCTCCGAACTCCTCCCACACCCGCTGCTTTGCCTCCTTCACGGCAGCGGCTGCTGCCCGTCGGACCTGTCGGTACCTTGCAACCGCCTCCGGAGTCCTCCGAGATAACATATCCCGGAAGGCCTCCTTCTTCAGTCGGACGGCTTCCCAGCTCACTGCCGCAGCTTCAGCAATGGAAGCTTTGAACATCGCCCACTCGGGTTCAATGCCCCCAACCTCCACAGGGATGTATGAGTTGAAGGTCTCTCGGATCGGGGCCTCCTCCAGACGTTCCCAGGTCACCCGCACTACCCGTTTGGGCTTACCCGGTCTGTCCGGAGTCTTCCCCCCACCCTCTGACCCAACTCACCACCAGATGGTGATCGGTTGACAGCTCCGCTCCTCTCTTCACCCGAGTGTCCAAAACATGCGGCCAAAGATCAGACGATACGATCACAAACACGACCCGTTTGTTCCTCCTTAATGTTGATCCAACTCTCTTAGCAGGAAAAAAAAATATTTATTTGTATTTCTTGCACAGAGAATGTTATTTACAATTTTAGAACACGGTGCGTATTTCAGAAAACATCTTGATCCAAAAATATTGTTATTTTTCATTGAAAAGTGACTTTACTGATGTGTATTGTGGACTAAAGTGTATGGGGGGGCCATCCTGAGACCTGCACCACCTCCAGTGTTTGATTTAAGGAAGTGCACAACATGCACGCTTAGACACTCCATTGATTTAGCGTCGTGCGGAGCATCGAGCCGTCGCACTGCGGCGCTCGGGCCTCGCTCTGTTTGTCTTCTGATCCTCAACATGTTACTCACTCTCTCCATATCATTCTTGGCAGTGCGACCAGTGTTTTTTAGGACTCTGGTGTTTCAGAGGTTTTTTATGTTTGCCCCCTTGAGCTTCCAGTAAACATGTTGCGTAAAGGAGCCGGCGGGCTGCAGTCAGCTGGTTTACTCTACCTCTGCAGGAGGAGGGGAGCGCCGTTTATTGAGATGAACAGCAGCTGTATTTGGATCCACCCTTTTTTCTTTCGAAGTGGCGATGTGTGTTTGAGTTGGAGTGCATCTTTGTGTGGGCGTACCTGTGTGTATGTTTGTACCCATCTCCCCTCCTCCCTGCTTTTGTCTGTGCTTTAACTGCTCTCTGTGGCTCCAGTCACCTACAAAGCTGTGTGACGGGAGCAGGCTGTTGTGTTCCTCTCGCCTGCAGCATTAACCCTTCACCTTACAGCCCGACGTCCCTTTACACAACACTCCCAACCATCGCTTCAACCTCTGTCCGCTCATTTTGGAAACTATGTGACCCGCCGTAACTTCTAAACCGAACCACTTGAAAAGCGGAAGTGTACACGGCTCGCAGATTTCCTGCAATTCTGGCGTCTCAATCTCCCGGTGACATCAGATTGACTTAAAGACTCATGGAAACAACATGTAGAAGAATGCACACACAGCAACACCGTGACCCGCTCACACTGTGTGTTGGAGAGTGAATGAGGTTAACGTGAACAGGTGGGAGGAAGCGACAGTGCCGTGCACTAAGCTTCGTGTTAATCTCTGTGAGTGTGTGTTGGTGTGTATTGCGAGGTCAGTGAGTTGCACAGAACGGGCCCGGTGCTGTGATTGAAACCAGGTTCTGTTCCTGCCTGTCACATGTTTGGATACAAAAAGAGAATCTTATACACACACCAACCTTCACCAGCTCGCTGGCTCCGTCCCTTCAGCTCCGTTAGATAGCCTCTCTCAGCTCGTCCAATCAGAGCCGAGTTCGCTATCGGCCCGGCCAATCAGGAGCGTGGTGGATGTAAAGTGGCGGTGTCAGTCTCTCACCCGCGCAGCGTAACACCTCCGGGCTGAGAGTCGGACTAGGTGTCAGTGACAGACGGGCAGTGTGTGTGAATACCACACGGGGAACATACGTTGTGTTCAACGTGCAGCGGATTGCAATGTGCACATGAACAGATCCAGAGTCTGGAGTTAGAAGACGGAGTCAGAGAGCTGATATGAAGACATTTGTCCTCTCCGTCGTCTCGAAAAAGAAGAGTAGAATCCGTCTCCAGCCTGTTGACCACCTTCATGTGGAAAACACAAACTATATCACGTATTACCAGCTTCATTACAACCTGCCAGAGCATCCATTTGCCCCACTGGTCAGGACTGGGAACTTGTTATACCCCCGTGACAACGTATTCAGGGGTATATAGCGCTCTACGTGTCCATCCTTCCGTTCACGTGTCACACTTTTGTTTCCGGAGCAGAACTCACAAACTATTTAACTTGTGAATTTCTAATTTGGTGTGATGGTTAACAGTGAGGTCTAGTTGTGTTTTGTGTGATGGTTAACAGTGTGCTCTAGTTGTGTTTTGTGTGATGGTTAACAGTTTGGTCTAGTTGTGCCTTTTGGGCGTTAGCAGTCCAGGGTGCCCAAAATTTCTGAAATTTTTCCAAAAGGGCAAAACATTTAGACCTACTTTAGCAGCTTTACCGTTACACACGCTCTCCCTCTCTCGCTAACATTATGCACACAGCCTACGCACTACAAGTTATTCCTTAAAGCAGTTCTCTACTTATATAACACATTTTAGTTTTTAGTACATCTTAAAAATACATAAAAAAAATTGTGATGCTTAGACCCGGCGGGGGTCGACTCTTAAACCCGGCGACAACGCTGCAAGCAGCAACACCGAGAGCTGAGCAGCCGGTCCTTTATGAACCGGCACGGCACTAGTCACTGAACAGGAGAAAGATTATTATTATCATACTATTTCAAACAGGTGAGACACATTTATTTAGCAGAGAAAACAAAGGTAGATGATAAAATGATTACAGACTGGCTCTCTAGTTCAACTTTGACCCACTGTATTTAGTTATGTGCCACAATAAGTGACTTCTTTTCTTCAGTGTCTCTGTTCACGTCTCAGCAGTAAATCTGGTGCATACAGTGTTATCATTATAGAATAGAATAGAATATATCTTTATTGTCATTGTACAAGTACAACGAAATTAAAATGCAATCCTTAAAAAGTGCAAGAAACAAACAGTAACGTGCCTCTAAAAACTATAAAATATAAAAAAGAGGAAATAATAAATAAATAAATAAAATAAAAAAAAACACACATTATCAATAGAAACGATGGTCAAACAACTAAAGTTATAATAAAGCAGAACTATATCCTTTAAAAGCCTCCTCCTTGTGTCAGTAATCTGTATAATAATGCCTCCTGACCCCCCCGCCTCCTCTCTCTGCTCTCCTTACAGTAAACCATGGTAAGTTCCCCAAGCAGGAGGACTCGTATGCGTTTGAGGAGGACAGCAGCAGTGAGAGTCTGTCTCCGGAGCAGCAGCACAGTGATGAGTCTCAGGGCTCGGCCTGTCCTTCGTCGGAGGCCGTCGGCAGCGCTCCCTCCTCCTCTTCCTCACCGGCGCTCACCAGCCCGCGGCAGGTAAAAGACACCTCTCTTTCTGCTCTGCTGTCCTCCGTCTGTCCACTGCTTTGCTTCTTCTGCTCTCCTGTGGTGGCAGACTGAACTGCACCCCCGTCCTCCCCCCCCCCCCATGTTGTCCACTGACCGTTGCAGGTGTCGCATTCCTGTAGCCGAGCCATCCTGCCTCCACAGCTGCCTTCACTTCCTGTCTGTTTACCTCTCACTCGCGATGACCTCATTCCAACGGTCGCCGTCAGCAACGGTCACTCGATTGAAATCCATGCCAGATCAGGATTGTTTATATCTGAAATGTTTCCAACTGAATCATGAACTCAACAACTGGGAATTCATGTTTAGAGCTTTTTGGAACACTTGAAATGGTAAAAACAGTACATGAGCATTATGGGGTGTAATTATTCCAGTTTTATCTTTATCCACGCCTCCTCAGGTCAACTTCATAATCCTGAAGGAGAAATTACTACTGCAGGCAGGTGAAGAATATCATATATATATATATACATATATTCAGATTAAAATCATACAATCTAAGGCAACAATCACCACAGTGAAGAAAGACACTACCTACTAGTATTCACGTGTTATATACTGACATGTTTAGTATGGTTAGTCAGTGGGAGGGAAACTAGAGACATTCCCATCATCCTTGTTTACAGTAGTTCTGATTAGCAAATTTTAGCATTCTATCACGCTACTTGTTGAACATCAGCATGTTAGCATCCTGATGTTAGCAATTAGCTCAAAGCATCGCTGTGACCAACCAGAGCCTCACAGAGCTGCTGTGGAATCTTTAGTGTTGCTTTTCAATGAGGTGATTTACTGTTTAATCTATAAAATGAAAATAATAGTGAAACATGCTCAGAACCAGGAGACGTCCTGAATGGCCCGTTTCATCCACCAGAGCTCCGGTACTCAAAGATATTTCAGAAGCTGCTCTGTTAGAGGAGGACCAGCCTATATTCAGTGTGCTGTTTTCATCTGTGAACAGGGAGGAGCGACCCGAGACCCCCCCGACCAGAACCAGGACGAGGGGCTGTCCGGTGCCAACAACAGCCAGGCTACACCCCCGATTCCTGTTCCTGCTATCGTCAAGGTCAGAGACATTTAATGAATCTACTCTCAGCTTCCTGTTACTTCTTCATTTAGTTACTCTCCCTGACTTTACACTTTTCATTTAGTTACTCTCCTTGACTTTAAGCTTTCATTTAGTTACTCTCCCTGACTTTACACTTTTCATTTAGTTATTCTCCTTGACTTTACACTTTCATTTAGTTACTCTCCTTGACTTTAAACTTTCATTTAGTTACTCTCCTTGACTTTACACTTTCATTTAGTTACTCTCCCTGACTTTACACTTTCATTTAGTTACTCTCCTTGACTTTACACTTTTCATTTAGTTACTCTCCTTGACTTTAAACTTTCATTTAGTTACTCTCCCTGACTTTACACTTTTCATTTAGTTACTCTCCTTGACTTTACACTTTTCATTTAGTTACTCTCCTTGACTTTAAACTTTCATTTAGTTACTCTCCCTGACTTTACACTTTCATTTAGTTACTCTCCTTGACTTTACACTTTTCATTTAGTTACTCTCCTTGACTTTACACTTTTCATTTAGTTACTCTCCTTGACTTTACACTTTTCATTTAGTTACTCTCCCTGACTTTACACTTTTCATTTAGTTACTCTCCCTGACTTTACACTTTTCATTTAGTTACTCTCCCTGACTTTACACTTTTCATTTAGTTACTCTCCTTGACTTTACACTTTTCATTTAGTTACTCTCCCTGACTTTACACTTTTCATTTAGTTACTCTCCTTGACTTTACACTTTTCATTTAGTTACTCTCCCTGACTTTACACTTTTCATTTAGTTACTCTCCCTGACTTTACACTTTTCATTTAGTAACTCTCCCTGACTTTAAACTTTCATTTAGTTACTCTCCCTGACTTTACACTTTTCATTTAGTTACTCTCCCTGACTTTACACTTTTCATTTAGTTACTCTCCCTGACTTTACACTTTTCATTTAGTTACTCTCCCTGACTTTACACTTTTCATTTAGTTACTCTCCCTGACTTTACACTTTTCATTTAGTAACTCTCCTGACTTTACACTTTTCATTTAGTTACTCTCCTGACTTTACACTTTTCATTTAGTTACTCTCCCTGACTTTACACTTTTCATTTAGTTACTCTCCCTGACTTTACACTTTTCATTTAGTTACTCTCCCTGACTTTACACTTTTCATTTAGTTACTCTCCCTGACTTACACTTTCATTTAGTTACTCTCCCTGACTTTACACTTTTCATTTAGTTACTCTCCCTGACTTTAAACTTTCATTTAGTTACTCTCCCTGACTTTACACTTTTCATTTAGTAACTCTCCCTGACTTTAAACTTTCATTTAGTTACTCTCCTTGACTTTACACTTTTCATTTAGTTACTCTCCCTGACTTTACACTTTTCATTTAGTTACTCTCCCTGACTTTACACTTTTCATTTAGTAACTCTCCCTGACTTTAAACTTTCATTTAGTTACTCTCCCTGACTTTAAACTTTCATTTAGTTACTCTCCTTGACTTTACATTTAGTTACTCTCCCTGACTTTACACTTTTATTTAGTAACTCTCCCTGACTTTAAACTTTCATTTAGTTACTCTCCTTGACTTTACACTTTTCATTTAGTTACTCTCCCTGACTTTACACTTTTCATTTAGTAACTCTCCCTGACTTTAAACTTTCATTTAGTTACTCTCCTTGACTTTACACTTTTCATTTAGTTACTCTCCCTGACTTTACACTTTTCATTTAGTTACTCTCCCTGACTTTAAACTTTCATTTAATTACTCTCCTTGACTTTACACTTTTCATTTAGTTACTCTCCCTGACTTTAAACTTTCATTTAATTACTCTCCTTGACTTTAAACTTTCATTTAGTTACTCTCCTTGACTTTACACTTTTCATTTAGTTACTCTCCCTGACTTTAAACTTTCATTTAATTACTCTCCTTGACTTTACACTTTTCATTTAGTGACTCTCCTTGACTTTACACTTTTCATTTAGTGACTCTCCCTGACTTTACACTTTTCATTTAGTTACTCTCCCTGACTTTACACTTTTCATTTAGTTACTCTCCCTGACTTTACACTTTTCATTTAGTTACTCTCCCTGACTTTACACTTTTCATTTAGTTACTCTCCTTGACTTTACACTTTTCATTTTTAAATGCCTGTTAAAGCTGCAGTGGGTAGAAACGGAGGTTATTAAAAAAAAGGTAATCTGAAAAAGAATCACGTTCCTCTGTGTCCTCCGGTGTCTAGTTTTCTCTCAGAACACTTGAATTACAATAATGCTGAAAGGTTATTATGTTGCCTACTGCAGCTTTAACGCCTAGTTCAGCTTGAACGCTGCTCACACCGTCTCACTTCCTCTGAACAGTCCAAGACTTCAGACAAGAACCGACACAAGAAGCCCAAAGATGTGAAGCCGAAGGTGAAGAAGCTCAAGTACCACCAGTACATTCCTCCGGACCAGAAGGCCGAGAAGTCTCCTCCGCCCATGGACTCGGCCTACGCCCGACTCCTCCAGCAGCAGCAGCTCTTCCTGCAGCTGCAGATCCTCAGCCAGCAGAAGCACGCCCACACACACCCGCAGCTGCAGCAGCACGCACACACACACACACACACTCCACAGACCCAGGCCCAGGCCCAGGCCCAGCAGCGCCAGCCTTCCTTCAGCTACCAGCCTCACCCACCGACCCAGACCCACAAGTGAGTCACACTCATGGACAAACGACAGTGAATACATCTGATTAAATAATCTGAACTCAAGGTCCCCTTACTGGCATTTACCGGAGCTTTTAACCACATAGTTTTACAGTCTTCATCACAGAACAAAGTTTACTTAGATCCACAGTAAAGTCACGTGATGACAACTCTATAACAAGTGAGCAAGATGCAGTTGAAAGCTCTGGAAAAAAGCCAGTAAGTGGAACTTGATTTAAGATTATTGAATCAAACTACAGTTACTAAGGTCAAGAATGAACTTTCACACTTTTATCATTTTTTAAGAAGGTATCTGTTATAAAGGGTTATAAGACAAATGGCTTTATTAATAGTTAATACATAATTAACTAATGCGATATAGATCAATATTAAGCAGTTTGTTTTTAGTTTATTAGAAAGTTATACCCTTTATTAATGCCGTACTAATATTTATAACATCATTCTGTTATGTGTAAGGAAACATCAGGCTGGACTTAAACATTGCTCTCCTAACTTTGTAAAACAAAATGTAACAAATAGATATAAATTTACTGAGTTTTTATTTATTATTAAAATAATAAATCGTACACCAGAAACTTGGTAAAAAATCTTTATTAATTTATTATGAATTAATGAAAATGTATGAATTAACAGAAATTACAGTTCAGGTGTAAACCTTTTTAATGCAGCAACAAATTGTTCAAAACTTAAACAGGAATTCAAATTCCAGTATATAATATATATAGTATATAAACATTAGAATTGAATTGAATAGATCGGCCCCAGTGTCACCGATACCCGATCTAGATATTTGAGTCGGTATCAGACCGATATCAGATCCGGTACCGGTATTGGTGCATCCCTGACCTCCTGTTATTAGTAAATCATTAATTATGGGTTTGAGTTCATCAGCAAAACTTAACAATCAGTAACTTCAAGTTCAAGCTGATCTATAACACATTAGTAGAAGACTTATTAACCATTAATAAAGCCATTAGTTACAAGATATAATCCATTTGCCTTATTAGAGAGTTTTTAGTGTTGTTATTTTTAATTGACTATGTGACTAATTCACTTTACTTTGTGCCCCTCCAGAGGATCCAGTGAGCAGCTGTCAGCTTGCAGCTCCAGTAGTCCGTCCAGCCAGGCCAACAGTAACTCCTCCTCTCCGGTGAAGAACACATACGCCAACCAGAGCTCCATCTCACCGGTCAAACCGGGGCCTCTACCAGCTAATCTGGATGACCTGAAAGTAGGTGTTACAGAATCAGACTAACAACAGGAGAATTTTTCATTTCATAGTTTATTTGATAGGGACCAATACAATATACATAGACAACTTAGAAACGGCTATCTGATGCAAGTATCATAGTGCTTATAGCGGATGCTAATTTGCAACACCTGTCCCTAGGAGGGCTTTTTATGAAAAAGAGATTAAAACAGGAATGAGTACAGGAAAAATAAATAAATACAAACAAGCACACATTTAAAAACATTACATTTAGAAGCTAGACATGAGTACAGGTTTGTCGCTGAATTAAGCAGGATTTGGTTGCTCTCTTAAAAGTGGTAAAGTTTGCAGCAAATTTCAAGTGATCAGGTAGTGCGTTCCAAGACTTCGCTCCTTTCACAGAAAAAGCTGTCTGAGCAAAAGATGTTTTGCAGAATGGAACTTTACAACTGAAGCTGCTCTGGTGGATCTGCTACAGCTCTGTAGTGTCATGATGTATTTGCAGAAAGGCAGAGGAGCAAGTCCGTTCAAACATTTAAACATAAGCTTTACATAATGAAAATCAATAAAGTTTGCAAAACTTAACATCTTGTATTTACTCAAAATGCGGCAATGATGGTACCTTATTTGCTTTTTGTCCAAGATTTTCAAGGCTTTCAAAGAGAAACTCTCAGAGATGTTAACACGTCTTCTTCTGCTCTGTAAGGTATCGGAGCTGCGGCAGCACCTGCGTATCCGAGGAATGCCCGTCTCCGGCACCAAGACGGCCCTCATCGAGCGACTCCGACCCTTCAAGGACTCCAACACCGGCTCCTCGCCCTCCGGCTCCTCCGACATCACCACGGTGACCTTCCCCGTCACGCCCACAGGATCGCTGTCCTCCTACCAGTCCCCGTCCTCCTCCAGCGCCCTGTCCCAGGGGGGCTACTACCCTTACCCCAGCACCTCCTCCACCCCCCCCATCTCCCCCGCCTCCTCAGAGCTCTCCCTCAGCGGCTCTCTCCCCGACAGCTTCAGCGACGTGCCCATGTCCTCGCCGACGCAGTTCGCCCTGCAGCCGTCTCCGGCCCGGCTCGGCACGGAGGACGGCCCGGGCGGGGGAGGACAGAGGACGGGGGAGGACGGGGAGGAAGCTGAGAAAGATAAGATGCTGGTGGAGAAGCAGAAGGTGATCGAGGAGCTGACGTGGAAGCTGCACCAGGAGCAGAGACAGGTGAGGGAGTAGTGCTGATCCAGGATCAGTCCCTCAGACAGTTCTGTCCTAGAGTTACATAAGTCTGTTTCCATAGTTACATGACTGAGACCAGAACAAGATTTACCTACAATTTAAAGGTCCCATATTGTCAAAAGTGAGATTTTCAGGTCTTTTACATTATAAAGCAGGTTTAAGTGCTTTATAAATACTGTTAAACTATCAAAATGCTCAGTATACAGAGAAATACACACAGCCCGTATTCAGTAATTGTGCGTTTGAAACAAGCCGTTAGGATTTCTGTCCATTTGTGATGTCACAAATCTACAATATTTAGACCATCACACGGTTTTAAACAAAAACATTCTAAATGTGTCCCAGTTTATTTCCTGTTGCAGTGGATGTGAATGACATCAGCTGACGGGAAGTAAACATGGACCCAAACTGTAGCCTAGCAACGCAATTTCGTTGCAATTCCGTTGAAATGTGCTAAAACGGAGCGTTTCAGACAGAGGATAAATACAGGTATATTCAAGCAGACAGTACGAGGAAAATAAAGGTTTTTTTGAACATTAAAGCATGTAAACATGTTCTTAGAGAAACACAAAATACAAGTATGAACCTGAAAATGAGCAAGATATGGGACCTTTAAACTCAATTTGATGTATGAAGAGTGAAGATGTGTGTGTGGGAGCAACTGGAACAGAACATCACAAACCAAAGGGCTAATCATCATCATGGGAAAGAGGAACATGTTCTCTGTTGCAGCTGGTATAAAATAATGTACAGGTATATTTAAACATGTCTCTGCTACAGGTTGAAGAGCTGAGGATGCAGCTCCACAAGAGGAAACGCTGCTATGGAGCCACACAGGACGCCGCCCCCCCCCCACCTCACCCCTCCATGCACCACCAGCAGACTCCAGCCATGATGAGCCAGCACTTCTTCGGGGTGACCATCAAGCAGGAGCCCATGTCTCTGTCCTCCAGCTGTCCTCTGTCCTCTCCCAAACAGCTGAAGAGCTCTGCTGGCAGCTGCATGGAGGACCTGGGACACCCCCTCTCCAGCATGGGGGGCCCCGGGGGGCCACAGTGTATGGACACTTCCTCTGTCAGCCCCTCCACAATGTCTGCTTTCCTCAGTCCGCAGTGCTCCCCACAGGACTCGCCCATCGGGAAGCCTTCCAGTAGCTCCCAGCCTTCGTCTCCCAATAACCCGTACCTGCTGTCAGCTCCGCTGGGGAGGGACGGCCACGCCCACCCCCACCCCCACCCCCACCCACAGGCCAATCACAGAGCACGCACCATGCAGGTAGGATGTATTCATTCTTTAATGTTCTGTCTAAATTAATACCAAAGTTGGAAATAAAACTGTTATTAGGGGGCCGGGCAGGAATTATGAATCCATCACTCTGTTTTTCTCAAAAACTGTAAAACTTATTAAAACTATCCCCTCCTACATTTTTGCTCAATTGACACCAAACTTTCTTCAGACCGTCCTCCACAAACCATCCAGCCAGATTTTTGAATTATCATAAATTGAGCAGAGCAGCACAGTGCATCAAAACGTTTTAGTGTGAACAGTAACTGTACACAGCTAAATAAAGCTCCAATATTCATGAAACTAAATGACAAAATGTTGAGGTCATGGTGGATGTAGGGGGGTAAATTTCAGAATTGTATCTCAAAAACTGTATTTTTGACTGTATTTTGAATTCTCTCCTCATGTGAACTGTTGCAGTAAATGAAAATCAATCATTTTTAAACATCAGTTTGTCACTTATGGAGCGATCAATCTTTATTAAAATAAATTACTGACATAATTAATGCTTAACTTACAAGATGGTCGTACTGTAAAGGACAGAGGGTGTCATATCCTGTACAGATTGTAAAGCCCCCCCGAGGCAAATGATTGAAGATCGAGTATTCAACACAGCCATGTAATATAATTCTATTATTATATTTGATTCAAGTAAAGGAGGTTCTTTTCTTAACAAGACTCTCCAGCCATGCTGGTGGCTCTGTGAGGTTTTAGCAGCAGGTAATGTTGCACCCAATAACCCAATCAGAGCCTCAAACTGGCCCATTTTATATACGTGGTTATTATTTAACAACATTTAGACCAGATGATGGAGCTAGAGGAAACCGTTAATGTTCCACTGTATCTCTGATGTTGCCCTCTTGTAGATGATCTCTGTTTTCTGATGTTTTCTAACATTTCTACCTTTAGATGCAGCAGAAGAACGGCGTCCAGGCGGTGAACTGTTCGTATCCTTCTGACCAAAGAGGCCTTCAGGGAGTCTTTCCCACCGACTGCAGCCACGGCGGCTCAGCCAAACCCGACAACCACACTATGCAACCAAAGGTAACCGTCACCTCAACGTTTTTACAATGTCGGCGTCATGTATACTTCATCTGAATCACCTCACGTTCACGTAACCGTTTTTCTCTTTTTCTCTATTCATTTGTGATCTGTCTCTATATGATTGTCTTTGGTTATGAGGTCACTCTCGTCATATCTCCCTCTGTTTTCATCACGTATTCCTTCACATGTTGGTGACTTCTCCTTTTACAAGAACACAACGCCAACGCTTTCCTTAAGATGAAATGTTTAATGTGATGAGATGATTGGATCACGAGGCCTGATCTGTAGTTCTATTTGCTTTCTTTTAAATCTGCACTCACATTTAAATAAGCTCCCCTCTTCTAACCGGTGGGCTAATGTCACTTTTCACCTATTGTCTCATATAGATGTCAGTAGTGCCCTCTCCTCGGCTTGTTGGCCTAAAGTGCCAGGTCTCCCCCCCGGCCTTCAGTAGCTCAGATTCAGATGCATCAGACTTAAGACTTCCCCCATGCTATGAGGATGCAGTCAAGCAGGTAAACTCAAATTCATGCTAAGATTCAGTAGATAATGGCTGGCCGGAGATTTTTATTTGACCTATCGGCGTTGCTCTAATTCCACTTTTCCTCCTCTTTTTGTGTTTGTCTCTTTCAGTCCATCACCTGTAGTGCACCTCTTTTATTCCTCCATTGGCTTTGTTCACTGCACTAACTCTCCATCCTTCACCAAGTCTGAAGCAGAGTGTTGTTTTAGTCCTACAAACAGTTTCTGAAGGCGGCTGTAGCTTGTTATTGGATCTACATAACTAAAGCTACTAAATGGTGAATGGACCGCATTTATATAGCACTTATCTAGTCTTAGAGAAAGTGCTTTACTACACAAGACAGCATTAACACACTTTAATGTGTATTCTGTACACAGTCTGTACTGAGATATTGGCTCTTCTGGTCTTCAGCTAGTTTTATTTAACTGCTTTGTCTCCGAAAGAAGTTTGTATGACCAAAACTGCATTCTGCAAATCTTTGACTGCTTGAAAAACGTGCATATTTTTCATGTAAAATCCTTTAATATAATAAGATTACATTTTAAATAGTTAAAACATTGTTCAGTTGCTAAAAACTTTCTTATTACTGTTACAGCAACTGACCAGAAGTCAGCAGATGGACGAGCTGTTGGACGTGCTCATAGAGAGTGGAGGTAAGGTGAACTCCCACAGATGCTGGCAGCGTAGCGTATCGTGGTTTAATATCTACATGTAGATCATCACAGTGAAATCACAGTGTTGCCCCCCCCCCCCCCACACGTTGGTATGGGGTCCCAGTACCTGCTGTGACCCTCCCTCCTCTCCTCTTTCTCTTCAAGAGATGCCAGCTAACGCCAGAGAAGAGAGGGAGAGGGCCTCTGTAACCAAAGTTGTGCCTCACCTTACTGTGTCCCCAGGGTGTCCCGGCCTCCTCGTCCCCAGGTTCCACCGACACTACGACCACCTGACCCCCCCCCAGCTGCCTTACAGCCACGCCGCCATCACCGAGAGCCACCTGGAGAATCTGCTGGGGAGTCCCATCGGCCGGGCGGGGGAGGCCGCCCTTCTTAAAATGTCTGCGGAGGACGGGGGGCAAGAAGACGAAGGGAACAGAGACGGCGAAGGGTACGGCAGCCATCACCGCCAGCCTCACCCCCCCCAACAGGACAAACTGCTGACCCACAGAGATCTGATGGCCCCCCCCCTCTCGCCCGTCAGCACCAAGGTGTCCTCCGTCTCCGAGGTGCAGGGGATGGTCAGCATGACGTTCAGCGAGACGCCGTGGGAGACGATGGAGTGGCTGGACCTGACG
Source organism: Sebastolobus alascanus (assembly GCA_916701645.2). Classification (NCBI taxonomy): domain Eukaryota; kingdom Metazoa; phylum Chordata; class Actinopteri; order Perciformes; family Sebastidae; genus Sebastolobus; species Sebastolobus alascanus. The sequence goes on from CAKAOJ020000329.1 coordinate 719,771, forward strand.
CCGCCCAGCTCGGCCACGGCCTTCAGCATCGCCCCCCCCAGCGGGCCCAGCATCTTCAACACGGAGTTCCTGGATGTCACAGACATTAACTTGAACTCTGCCATGGACCTTCACCTGGAGCACTGGTGAAAGCAGCACGCCGTCAGAACACGAGACACCAGCTGAACGGACCGCGGACATCAGCTACGACCAACCAAAGAACTATTGACTTTACCTTTAACGGCTTCAGTCCAAGTGCCACAATGTGCCTCCTGATATAACACAGTGGGGGGGGGGGACATTAAGTCGACCATTAGCCTGCATTCAAAGAAGGACGGCTATGTCAGAAGTTGAACTACAGAATTATATATTGACTTATTCTCTCCACTTCCACTGTTGTCATCATACCCAGAATCCAAAGACCAGGTACTGTTTGACATGATCTTTGTCCTTTTTGGACAACGACGCGCACAACTGCCAAATAAGTATGACAGTGAAGGAAGAGATGAAGGATGTCCTAGTTCAGGGGTCAGGGGTCAGGGGTCAGCGACCTTTACTATCAAAACAAATCTGTCTGGAGCCGCAAAACATCTGATCATTGTGATGAAGGTAACACAGTTTATAGTCTAAGTATATAGAATATAAGTCTAATGCAGTGAGGACCAAAGTGAGAATGTACTACGGAGTATTAGGGTCACATTGAGGGAAAAAACATCTGAGATTTACAGAATAAAGTCAGAATATTACGAGAAAAAAAGTCGTAATATTACGAGAATAAAGTCATAATTTAACGTGAAAAAAAAGTCGGAATATTATGAGAAAAAAAGTCGTAATATTACGAGAATAAAGTTATAACTTTACGAGAAAAAAATGGTAATATTACAAGAATAAAGTCATAATTTAACGAGAAAAAAATGGTAATATTATAAGAATAAAGTCATAACTTTACGAAGAAAAAAATAAAAACGTAAAATTATTACTTTATAATATTATGACTTTATTCTCATATCACGATTTTTTTCAGTTAAACTTCTGACTTTATTCTCATAATATTACGACTTTTTTTTCTCGTAAACCTTTGACTTTATTAATGTAATATTCTGACTTTATTCTCGAAATCTCAGATTAATTGTTTTTCCTCAATGTGGCCCTAATACGCCGTCGTACCATAGACCTACAACAATGATAAATAAAAATGAAAATGTAAACAATAAAACAGTTATTCATTTCCAAAGAGCTGCAGGTTGCTGACCTCTGACCTAGATAATGGATCACATGATTACATGATTACGTGACTACATGATTACAGTGCTTTATACCAAACACTTCATGAAATATCAGTGTTAACGCCACCTAGACTTGAAGACACATCTTGACAATCATTGTATATTTTCTGAGTTTGTATTACTGGAAAAAAAAAAAAAAAAAATGAAAGGAATTACAAGGTGAATTAGGATTTGCTGAGCGCGGCCATTTTGTAAATATCTGAAGTATCTGTACTGACGGAGACGAGTCTGCATATTTTGTCGGAGGTGTTGGGAGACGACACACAAACCACAAATCAAGTGTTTTATCAGTTCATGTAAATACGACAACGTTATCTCACTGTGCACTTCTCGCTGAATACACATTTGTCACAGTTTGCTTGAGCTTAGTGTGTAGAAATGGTTGTCATTCCTTTTTTAAAATACAAGTTTATTTTCACTATTTGGTGTATTTATCCACAGAATGACATCATGGAGAGAAAACGAATGTCTTTGACAAACCTTTGGTCTTATCGGTTTTAATCGGCAGAAAGACTTTGCCTTATTTGCAACATTATTATTTTTTTATACCAGTTTCCCTTTTACGATGTATTACTGTATTTTCTATTCCCTGAAAGTCGTTGACAGATATTAATATAGAAAACTCCAACATCAGTTTATCAGACAGATGTTAATGAAAAGTACAACTTCATCTCTAAGTAGTTTTTTTGTCCTTACACCCTTCTTCTATTCCCAGGCCACAGTTATTATTTATTTTGTGTTTTTTTATATTTATACTTTATCCTGTATTTATATACTGACATTCCTTTCTGATAGATTGGGGCTCTTTGGTTTAACAGGAAAAGTCCATCCGAACATTTCTTAGTAAATCAATTCTCTTAATAAATGTGACACAAAGTGAAGGAACCACTTGGATAAGCCATGCTCTCTTAAATCACCTTTCTTTAAAGAATCCTATGAAATGTCCTTTATTAGCACTTGTGAATAGGAAAATGTAATATATTCAGATCCCTACTGTGAATACTGCATATTAACACAGCGTACACATGAACCAGAGCCGGCCTTTACACACAGTAGTGACACTAATGAGAGAATTTAAGACTCAAAACACCTCCAAGATTTTTCGGTCTGTAAAGGTAAACTTAAAGGAGTTAGATGAGAAGACGGACACCTTTGAGATCCGTCTTCTCATCTTATTATCTTCTAATTATCGGCAAGAAAGCAAATAAATATTCTTCCCAAAATGTCAAACTTTTACATTTCCAACACATTTCTTGCTTTTACGTTTCTGTCTGTAAACGTGTCTCACTGTGTGTTCTGTTTAGACCAAATATTGCTTATTTCCTGTTACTTATGAAGTGTTGCACTTGTTAAACTGGTTCTATGGTTCCATGTCGGCTCTGAACGCCCGTCCTGAATATACGACTAAGATGATATTCTTCACTTGTTGGAAGAATATCTACTGGCCTTTTTTTTTATTTTTTATTTTTTTTATCTACAATCATTTTCCCTCATCAGGAACAAAAAAAAAAAATCACACCTGACAGAAGCTTCCATGTTGCTTGGCCACTGACTTGCTTTACTATTAGTATTTGCCTGCATCCCTGTATACTACAGAAAGAAGAGCAATAAACTTATCACAGCAAAATCATCATTTCTGCACATATTTGTTTTTTATTCATGTCCGATTCACAAGAAACACACCATACAGGTTTTCAATATTTTCCATGGGAAGTTTATTTGTAACCCTTAAAGATAAAGATACAATATAATATTCATTGCCCTTAATATCTTATAATCTAATATGAACATTCTAGTAATTTGCAATTTATACAACATGTACTCTGGAGATTCATGTTCCCCCAGTGGAGATACTGTATATCCCAGAGGAGATACTGTATGTCCCCAGTGAAGATTCATGTTCCCCAGTGGAGATATATCTGTATGGTTTCAGTCCTGATGAGGATCAGCTGGATGAAGCCTATATCTACTCCTGGTTTCAGTCCTGATGAGGATCAGGTGGATGAAGCCTATATCTACTCCTGGTTTCAGTCCTGATGAGGATCAGCTGGTTGAAGCCTATATCTACTCCTGGTTTCAGTGCTCAGGTGCTGACTCAGGTGTGAACCCTCAGAAGCACCAGGTGAACCTCTCTCACCCTTTAGGTTCTTCTCTTCTCTGGAGTCTCTCAGAGTGGGTCGGGTCTGTGTGGCCTTCGCTGGTTCCTTTATGTTCTAGTCAGCTGATCGGCAGCGCTGGTTTACTTTTAGTCTTTTCAACATATATCGAGTGTAGAGAGCCTTCCGTTTAGGCCCGTCTTCATCTGCTGTTTCCCCTCTCCCTTTGTGGTTATCCTTCAGGATTAACTCTTAGATTCCCCGGGTCCTGGTCCTGGTCCTGGTCCTGGTCCTGGTCTCCCCGTTCCCCTGACATCCTGTTTTTCTCTCTTGCAAGACTCCCAACTTTATCAAGTACAACTAAAATCCCTGAAGTGGCCCCTTTAAGTACGGCAGTTCCTTAAATGTAATGAAACTAAATGTAATAAAGTGGAGAAAAAAAGCCAAAAATAGCAACGTCGATCAATGTTGAAGATCAATAACAGTAATAAATGTCATCCAGCTGATGTTAAGCCACTGTATACCTCTTACCTTATGATTATTGTATAGGCTATGTTACATTAAACTACTTTACATTATTAGTATTTGCTGGGTTGACAGATAAAGCTGGTGATGTTCAACGTTACATTAACAGGATTTGTTTATTAAAAACAGAAGATATAAATAATGCCATCCTTCTCCATTAAAGTACTTTATTATAAGTCTCTACAGTCTCCCGGTTTTGGAGGACCACCATCCATCCAACGGTTTGGTTAAGTAGCAACGATGACCTTACGGGTCAGAGTCAGAGCGCAGTGACCGTGTGAGGAGAGATCTTCCTCCTCTCCTGACAGTTGGTGCAGAAGTGGACATTTTGTCATTTAGCAGCAATTACAGGTGTCAACATCTGGACAGGAAACAGTTTTACAGATGTAGAACTACTGTTTTGCCTCAACACGGCAGCGTGGTGGATCTGTGATCAGTGTGGATGAGTAGTTGAACTGTACAGTGCTACGGTAGATCTGCTGAGGAGCATCACGACTCATTCTCAAACTGAAACATACAGACACACGATCACCGTCATTCTGCACCCAGATCTCCTCACCGTCTGATCTGAACGAGCCTCAACGGGTCAAACAGAACCGGCCAGGAACAGCAGATTAGATGTTCTATACTATATATACATACACATTTACACCAGTGGACAGAACGTCCTAAAGGAACTTTACATCAGGCAGTGAAGCAATGAATTAGCCCCAGTTTGTGCATATTATTATGTGACAGAGCTAAACATCTGTTTATTCTGAAAGAGAACTCACCGACGACCTCTGAACTCAGAAGGTCGTTCACTCCCAACCATAGAAATAGAACAGGAGTAGAACAGACATCGACTAGTGTAAAAGAAGTCAGTTGTTATGGTTACAACAGCGGGCTGTAAAGTGTGGGTCATGTCTAGAAGAAAGCAGCAAAACGTGCAAAACTCTTACGAGACTCGCTGCCTAATGACCTCTCCTGACCTTAACCATTCAAGGTCAACGACTAACCTTAACTACTACGCAGCTCCAGAGATGGACGGTGCAACTTGACGGTTTAGTTTATACGGAAGTTATACGGCAGGCAGAGTGGAGAAGTGTTTACCTTCAGGGCTTTCTGCATTAAATCTCCTGAAGTTTAGGATCAGGGTTTGGGCTAAAATAATCCCCGTCCGGCAGAAAAAAAAATGCCGCCGCTCTGACCACCCTCCTCCGTTGATTTGAATGGGAATGTGGTTCTACTCCTGTTCTATTTCTATGCGTACGACTCTTTCTGCAGATACCTTATGATATCTTTACTTTTTCCAGTCTACAGTGAAATGGGTTAAATTGTTTTATTTACTGAGCAATGAACAAAATATTGTTTGATCCAGATGGACAGAGGAGGTTTTTTTTGGCATGGCTGCTTTATTGGATAGTGAGAGCTTGGAGAGGAACAGGCAGGAGAGAGAGAGAGAGAGAGAGAGAGAGAGAGAGAGAGAGAGAGAGAGAGAGAGAGAGAGAGAGAGAGAGAGAGAGAGAGAGAGAGAGAGAGAGAGAGAGAGAGAGAGAGGGAGAGAGAGAGAGAGAGAGAGAGAGAGAGAGAGAGAGGTGGGATCGATCCCTGGAAGAACTGAGCCTTCATACATGGAGCACCAACAGAAGAGGGTTTAACCAAATAACTTAAAAAGTGTGATGAGTCTTATTAAATGATGGTCTGGGTTTAAGGAGTTCTCTTTTAGAGAACCAGATGTTGAGCTCTGTGACTGATCTGTAATGATAACATATGAAAGGTACAAACTCTGGATGTGAGAAAAGGTCCGATCATGTGTCAGGACCAACTCTCACAGATTGCATATAGAAAAATAACAAAAGACAGAAGTAAAGCCACGCTACCGAATCCATGAGCTCTCCAGAGAATCACGTTTGCATACTCCTTCATTTACCATGAGTGAAGGTCTGTCAGCACACATCTGTACACGTCAACAATCCAGAGGTGAACACACACACACACACATACAGTCCACGATGTACAATCCAATAGGTGGCTGCTGTTCATACGTCGAGTGTCACTGGTTTATTTGGTAGAAACTGTATCTGTGTACGACTTCAAGTATATATATATATATATATATATATACTGTCTGTATACTCTATTTGTTTGTCCCCACATAAAAAGATGCATTGCATTTTACGAAGACAACGTCTTCAAGTTTTTCTGGCTGAAGATGTGTGATGAGGATATATTTACTTTAAAGGAGGTGGAAGAGTTAACAACACTCATCTCATTGCACCTTAGTTCCTTCGTTCTTTGGAACGTGTGAATAAACGAGTGATCCTACGTAACTCTGAGGGCTACGATGTCAAGCGTTGCATCACAAAGCTTAGTGTGTGTCCCCCCCCCCGACTCCCCAGCCTGACTCCATCAGTCCGAGTACATAGGAGAGATTGGAGAGGTGGGGAACTGATCCAGGATGCGACATACGTAACTGGCGACGTCCACGAAACGCTCCTCATACATCAGAATGAAGGTATGTTTCTGGAGGAGAGACACAGAGAGTTGATGTTGAGACATTCAGGAACAAACTTTCAATCAATTCTTTATATTAAAATATTTAGTTAGTGATTAAATTAGCAAAATAAAATGACATCGTCCCAAAAATGTACCGCTGATGTACTCAGCCAGTCGGCGATCGCCAATATATCCGCCCAGTCGCCCTCCCTCTCTATCCAGAGGTTACACAAACTGTGTTACATCTCTATAATACATTCTTTAACATTTAACATTAACATTAAAATTCATTTGTCAGGTTACTTTAAAATCAATGGACCCGTGGACAGCCTCATGAAGACTCTTAACATGCTCGTCCTCCTGATCTGAAGCACTGATTTGTGAGACGAGTGAACTGAAAACTAAAGAAGCGTCCATGAACTCACCAGCAGCTCTTTGTACTTTGGCCGTTTTGATTCATCCTTCGTAAGGCTGCACAGGAAGAGCAGAAACACACATCTCCATCAGCAGAGACAAGTATTCAGTGGAAGAAACAAAATGAACTTTGCCTCTCAGTTGTTTTAAAATGTGTTCAGTAATGAATGAAGTGGTCTACACACTGATCAGAGATCAGCCTGTGTGTATGGCCGGTGTAACGGTGCTCACCAGAGGTTAACGAAGTTGATGAACTTGGGGGAGAACTGCCTCTCCTCTGAGTTCATGAGATGAGGAGGTTCACCTTTCACCACCTGGGTCAGCTGATCAAACACACTATTCCACTTTGGGTAGGGGAACCTTCCTGTGGCCAGCTCGTACTGAAAGCAAACACAAACTGTTAACAGCTCTGTCCGTTCACACCTGCTCAGACATAATCAAAAGGTCAGAGTTCATTATTAAAGCTGACGTCATGATTAGTCTCACCAGGGTGATGCCCAAGCTCCACACGTCAGACCGGACATCGTAGCCTTGTCTGGAAGCGCTGGGATCGATCCTCTCAGGCTGAAACACACACAGGAAACAGGACATTTACTCCTTCTGTGGGGAGGTCAAAGGTCAGGGTCAAAAACTCAGCAGGGCCTTAAACCTGCAGCACTATCTACCTATCTATCTATCTATCTATCTATCTATCTATCTATCTATCTATCTATCTATCCATCCATCCATCCATCCATCCATCCATCTATCTACCTATCTATCTATCTATCAATCTATCAATCTATCTATCAATCAATCTATCAATGTATCTATCTATCTATCTATCAATCTATCTACCAATCAATCTATCTATCTATCTATCTATCCATCTATCTATCTATCTATCAATCTATCAATCTATCTATCTATCTACCTACCTACCTATCCATCTATCTATCAATCTATCAATCTATCTATCTATCAATCTATCAATGTATCTATCTATCTATCTATCAATCTATCTACCAATCAATCTATCTATCTATCTATCAATCTATCTACCAATCAATCTATCTATCTATCTATCTATCCATCTATCTATCTATCTATCAATCTATCAATCTATCTATCTATCTACCTACCTACCTATCCATCTATCTATCAATCTATCAATCTATCTATCTATCAATCTATCAATGTATCTATCTATCTATCTATCAATCTATCTACCAATCAATCTATCTACCTACCTACCTATCCATCAATCTATCAATCTATCAATCTATCAATCTATCTATCTATCAATCTATCTATCAATCTATCAATCTATCTATCTATCTATCAATCAATCCATCAATCTATCAATCTATCAATCTATCTATCTATCAATCTATCTATCTATCTATCAATCTATCAATCTATCTATCTATCTATCAATCAATCAATCTATCTATCTATCACTGTCAGGTTATAGTGACCGTTTTATAAAAAATAACTTATTTAAATAATATTTGCTCCGTTTCTACCTACTGCTGCTTTAATGTTTTGCAGATCAGCAAAGTAGCAGAAGATGATCTGTTACGTTCCTGTCGTACAGACGGGTGAAACATTTTATGGCGGAACATAAAAGCAGAAGTGAGCAAAAGGAAATCATTTGGACTTTCACTACGTCAGATGTATGCAGATTAAAGTGCATTCAGAATCGTAACATCTGAATGTCTGCCTGATGATCTCCCCGCTTACCGCCATGTACGGCCGGCAGCCTGCGTCTCTGGTCTTGGCTATGGAGTCCACCAGCTGACCGCTGATGCCAAAGTCACACAGCTTGATGTTACCCGTTCGGTCCATTAGAATGTTGGAAGGTTTGATGTCTACAACGACAGAAAGAGACACTTTCATACTGAACTTTAACAGAACTGATCCAAGGTTTTCAATGCAAGTACCAATAAAAACAGTTTTAATCTTATATTATTTCTGTACTAAGGGTGCTATCTTTCATAACAAGGCTCAATATTACATAAATATTGGATCAGAATTTGAATCAATATAAGAATAAGACTTACCTCTGTGAATTATTTTCAAGTTTTCTTTTAAGTGGTTCAGTGCTTTAACGGTCTGTTGAAGACAGAATAAAACACATCACTACTGTTTCCAATGGTGTGAAATCAAAATGTATAAAAGAAAGAAGACAATCACCCACTCACCGCTAATGTTATTTTGCCTAATATTTCCTCTGGAATGACGTCATCTAATGCACAATATACATATTTGTAGAATTTGTCTAATGAGGTAGCCATAAGTTCCATACAAATCCAACAGTCTCCCTGAAAACAAAGAGTCAGAGGTCAGAAAGACAACAGACGGAGACTCACTGATTATCTATGGAATATTAGAGTCCATAGTAAACACAGTGGACATTAAAAGGAAGAGCGTGGTCATCGACGAGACTCCAACATGATGTGATGTGTTTGAGGTCAGTGAGTTTTAGGCTGCGTTCACGTTTCAAGCAAATTGTCGCCCAAATCAGCTTTTTTTTGCTCTCATGTGACACAGGTTGGATGCATGTGTTTCAGAGCAGAGATCCGTTCACATTGATGTCACTTCAAACATGAATGTGAACAGTCTAAACAGAAAGTGTGATGTGATGGTAGCTGAGTCGGACCTCTCTGAAGAGAGCGCCGTAGAACTGGACGATGTAGGGACAGTCACTGCTCCTCATCACCACGTCCAGATCCATCAACAGCTGCTTCTGCTCCTTCTCATCCACGGTGGAGCGAATCCTCTGAGACACACAAACACACATTTATTCTTACCATCTACTGGTGATGATCAAGAAACAGATGTAGAAATTGGCCTTGAAGGCAACAGTTTGATTGCTGGTCTTGATGAGGTAAACTCAGGTTGAGATGTGTCTCTCAGTGGAAGAGTTCTCCAGCAGCTCACCTTGACGGCCATGATCTGACCCGTGGGTTTGTGGACCATCTTGTTGACGGAGCCGTACGCCCCGCGGCCGATCTCCCCGAGGTCTCTCAGATCCTCCGCCGTGAAGTCACAGTGCTGCTCCGGAGAGATCTTCAGCTTCCCCGACGACTCGATGCTGTGTGTCCTCAGACGCTCTCTGGAGGAGGACGGAGGACGCAGGAAGGGGAAGGAGGAGGTAGAGGAACATTTTAGATTAATGTGGATATGATCAATATTTAATCAGTAAAGGTTCCATGATGTGGCGTTGTAATCTGAGCTTTCTGATGTGATTGGACTCTTTGATGGGTAAATCTAGTATATACTGTATATTTTTTGACTTGCAAAATTCTGTTTTAAATGTACAAACATCATCTGTGTGATTCATGACGCAATTCAAACGGGATCAAAAAAATATTTGTCTCTCTTCGTTGACTACCGTTCATATTTTTTCCGACATAAGGTCCCATGGTAGTCCACCGGAAGGGGGCGGGACTTCGCCTCTCTATTGAGTTGCCTACATATATTAATGTTCCTTATTATTAATATCATGTTATCAGTCTTTAGATTTGTCCTCGTCCCCTCAGCTGTGCAGCTGCATTGGGACGATGTTTCTAAAGAATAACACCTCCTGAAACTGTTGTTTTCATTATTTCCTTATTGAAGCCAGCTGTTATTGTAAACTCTAAAATAATAAAGAATCATCATCACTTTCAGCAGAAGACTTGCTTGTTCCTCGGACCTGCTGAAATACAGGATGTATTATATAAAAGCACACAGATCCGTCTCTACTCACATGTGAGGGTTCTGGAAAGAGGGAGGCGTGGGATGGAGCGGGAGTCTGGAGGCTGGTTTCACCGGAGGGTTGGCGAAATTCAGCTTCAGAGCTTTACGTTTACCTGGCAGGACAAAGAGAGAGAAACCGGTCCAGATTCCTACAACATGCACACCAAACTGTTGGTTCAGCCAGCTGCTACACACAGTGTGATCTCACATTAACCTCTGTCTCTCTACACACTTGAGATAAACCACAAGTGCAATAAGCAATATTAAGAAATTCATGCCACAAAACTTTCACATGACCCCGGTAGCACATTATTGTGCTTTGTACAATTAAATCTGTCTAAGAGGTCAGTTTAAGATCCAGTCTACGACCTCTGGATTATCTCAAGCTCTTCTGGAGATCAGAGGAAGCACAAAATGCATTTTGAACACAAGCAAAGTGTCCACATGTGTACAGGGGTTCCCAAAACTCAGATACTGCAGCGGTTCCTATAGCTGTAGAAGATGTATAAGACCTTTTCATCACAATATATTTATTCAAGTTATTGGAATTGTTGCAATAGAGCCAAAACGAGTCTTACTGCAGGATACAGATGTTGGAAACCTCTGTCCAGAACATGAACAGATCCCTCAGGATATCAAAGTGACCCAACAATTACATAGCACTTGATTCCAACTGAGGACAAGTGGACAGTGTCTGTATGTGTTTATCAGGATGCATCTCAAGAATGTAGCTGGCGATTAGACCGGCTTCTATGCAAAGTGCTGAGTTTAAGTGTTAAGTTGTCTTTGCCGTGCCCCGTTCATCCAGCTCCGGAGTGCAAACAGACCCTTGAACCTTTAAGCCCCCGGTGCAAATTAATCTCTGACGGACATTAACGGCCATAAGTGAACAGTGGACAGATTCCCCAACTACCAGAGCTAACAGGCTGGTTCAATAGTATACAGTGGCTTCCTTCCATCTGTTCTATCCAGTTAAATACTATCACTATTCAGCAGCCGATGGTTGAACAGAAACACAGGAGGTCACTGTAGACTACTGAGGTGTTCCCACAGAGAGTATTGCTTACTTTGGGACACTCCAGAGAGGCTTATCTGAAACCCTGAAGTAAAGAAAACACATTTTACTATATTTTCTTGGGGCTTGTCTCTGCGTGTGGGTCATTACTCAACAGATGGTGAAAGAAGCACCACAGTTTGGTGGGTCTGGTTCAGTGCTCTACCATGCAACTGCTGCCTGTAACTGGATGTGATTCCACTGGATTCCCAGAGGAATGAGTAATAGTAATAGGTTTAGTTAATACTAGCCCAACAGCAGAATGTATTATAATGACTATTTGACTTTTACTATTTCATATCAAACAGTAAAAACGGGTGACGCCGAGATCGAAAAGTGGCTAATTGGATTTCCACTCTTGTTTCAGTGGCGTATGTCAATCCTAAGTGGTGCATCACTGTTGACCGTTAGTACGCTGCTGCTGTTCATCTGACGTAAGACAAATTAGGGCTTGGATGATACGCTTATCTCCCGATTCCATACTATCACCATACTTGGGTGCAAGTATTGCAATTTGATATTACGATTTATTGCGATTTTTGTTGGTTTTAACACTAGACCATGAAGGGAAAAGTTGAATCATACACTTCTAGGGACTTTTACTTTGGAAAATAAATTAATTAATCCAGTAAAAATGTTTTATTTTCAGCATGTATGTAGTCAGAGATGTCCTGAAGTCAAATATATCAGTCATTGTCAGGAATTATGGAGCAATGTGTGTTTTCATAACACCTCAAGTATTCAGAAATGGAGCTATTTCAAGGTACAAATATGGGGCTTTAGAATATCTCTAAATTGATAAAGTAAAAATGTTTGTGTCGGAGACGCCAGACACGCAGTTATCCAACGTTACAAATCAGAGTCAACGAATCACGAATGTATTTTGTGATATAAACATAAATGACTCTCCGCAAAAGTGCACACACAAATATTTCTTGTTTAAAAAAACATGTAATAGAAATCCACAAACATATGTATGTAAAAGTATTTACAGTTTTCATCAAAAGCATATTTGGATGTTGTTTCATTTATGTACAAACTGTTGAACCTGCATTTACAAACTGCTCGTCATGTGTGAACTTCACTGTATCTGTGTGGGTTTTATGAGATATTAAACAAGAAATATTTGTGTGTGTATCAGAAATATATTTGTGAACCGAACCCCTTTTTTATAAGTGGATTTTGTTTTTTTACATTTATACACTCGATAAACTATTTTTGTGTGCACTGAAATTTTTTTTTGTGGAGATCATTTATATATATATTCATCACAAAATACATTTGTGAATCCTTCTGTGTGTGTTCATTAATATTGAGGCTGATATGACTCCATACATTATGGGGTCTGTCTACTGTGTCTAAGGTCATTCTAATATTGAAACTTCATTAAATACATGCAGATAAGTGGATAAAAATATAATAAAGAAATGTTCAAACAAACAGGAAAAAAAAGATCAACAGAGGAAGGTGGATAGGGAACATTACAAGGAATCCCTTTGCCAAGATCAAACACAATGTAAACACATTACCCCCCCAACAGCAGCAGACTAAACCCTAGTAAAAGAAGTGTGATAATACCTGTTTCATTCTGACATCTCCAGCAGGTGTTGGTTTCTGTAAGGTTTAGATAAAACATTTGATATACTAGACATCTGCCACAGAATAAGAAACACATGTGTTGACCACTGGATACATGCTGTTATCAGGCTAACGGCTGCTAACAGTAAGCTAATCAATGTTATCCAGCAGCCAGCATCAACACATCCATTATCGGACACACCTGTCGCTGCCTCGCTGCTCTGCCGTTAGGTCCTCTAAAGACACGACCACACAGTGTGTATGGTGTGAGCCGGTTCTCCACTGTGCTTGGTGTGATTGCATACAAACGTTGATGTAGTTTAAAGGTCCCATATCCTGCTAATTTTCAGGTTCATACTTGTATTTTGTGTTTCTACTAGAACACACTTTAATGTTTAAAAAAACACATTATTTTCCTCATGCTGTCTCCCTGAATATACCTGTATTCACCCTCCTGTCTGAAACGCTCCGTTTTAGTACATTTCAACGGAATTGCAACGGAATTGCGTTGCTAGGCAACAGCTTGGGTCCATGTTTACTTCCTGTCAGCTGATGTCATTCACATACACTGCAACAGGAAATAAACTGGGACACATTTAGAATGTTTAAAACTGTGAAGTTGTCTAAATATTGTATATTTGTGACATCACAAAGGGACAGAAATCCTGACGGCTTGTTTCAAAAGCTCAGTTTCTGAATACGGGCTGTGTGTTTATTTCTCTGTGGATTAAGCGTTTCAGATACTTTCACAGTATTTATATACAACTTAAACCTGCTTTATAATATAAAAGCCATGAAAATGTCACTTTTTTTACAATATGGGACCTTTAAAGCAGCCTGTCTAAAAGTTATGAATGAAATAGTCAAACACTACTCCAGTATGTCTCAGCTAGCTGCTAAGCTAAGCGTCCGATAATGGGTTCAGAGTGACGACTCACAGGCTAACAGCTAGGCTAGGTTAGCTTTAAATGCACAGAGCTAACTTCAGATCATAACATGATGAATATAATGACTTTATCCTGCTTTAACTGAGTTATTACTGTATCCTGTCTCTGCTACAGAGACAGAGGCCTTATAGAGAGGAGCACCTCACTGTAGGCCTCTGTTAGCATGTTAGCATGTTAGCATCCTGGTGCTAATGGTATCGGTTCACTGACTGCATCTATAGGATGAATCACATTTTGTTTCTAATGAGAATCATCAGACAGGAGTAATGAAACCACCTCACTGTTACAGGTCTGTCAGCAGAGCAGTATCACTGTTAGTATCGATGCTAACCTGCTAGCCGTGTAGCTCCAGAGGAGATAACTCAAGCTAGGCTAAGGAAGCTAAGCGTTAGCGGAAACTAAGCACGTCAGCCTTCAAAATAAAAGCGTGTAGTTCAACAACACTACAGTCATCACAGTGCTGTATTCAAAATTAGAAAAAAAAAGTTTAATACCAAGAAGAGTTGCATGGTATGAATATTCAAATATTACATTTAGATTTACTACTACACTCAATACCACCTGACTGTTTGCACACTGACAATAATTTGCACACTATCTGTTTATATTTTTATACTATGTTTAATTCTTGTGTATATATTATATTGTATATTGGTATATTTCAATTTTGTATTCTTATTTTATTCTAACACTTTAATTATCCTACTGTTATTTTTACTGTTTATTTGCACCAACCCACCAAAGCAAATACCTAGTGTAAACCTGATACACCTGGCAATAAACGAGTTTCTGATTCTGATTCTGATTCTGATTCTGATTCTAGTGCCTGAACACCAACTTGTAGGCTACTATCCAGTATTTGTCGACAACATGCCACTAATTTAAGAGAAATGGTGAATGAACTTACATTTATTAATACATATTGAGAATTTAAAATTTCCAGCTCAATTTACAGCACTTGATAAAAACAATTTTACAGTCTGCATTTTAAGTTTACATGAGCAGAACATTCTAAAATCTTAAATTAACATTAATTAAAACAACGCGGATATTAATAATAATAATAATAATACATTTAATTTGTATAGCGCTTTTCTAAAAACTCAAAGACACTTTACACAGATAAAAGGATCATAAAACAAGGACATCATAAAACTATAAAGTATTAATCACACATTAAAAGCAGTTCTAAAAAGGTGAGTTTTGATTTGAGATTTGAATGTGGACAGGTTGGTGGATCTTATTCTGAAAGTCTTGACCGGAAGGGTATAATTACTCTGTGTCCCTTGACTATGGGGGTTTTCTCTATCTCTGGGAAGCTACAGGCTACCAGCTGCAGAGTGTTCAGTAGGAGCAGAGAAAGTGGGAATAAAGGGCTCTGTGGTTACCTTGCATGCTGCTGCTCTGAGTCTGCTGCTGGAAGAGCTGCAGAGCGGATCCTGCAGAGCTGCTGGAGCTGCTGGAGCCTGAAGAGCTGCTGTCAGGACGGGGAGTCGCCATTGTTTGTGTGTGATTCCTGCAGCAGAAGCTCAGAAACTTCTTCCTCTCTGCCTGCTCCGGACGGGACTCTGCGTCACTTGAACGCAGCAGCTGCACCACACGGCCACGTCTGTGTCGCTGCTGCCTTCAGGGCCCGCCGGAAATACAGGTATCCCGACTTCACAACTCAATGTTTCACATATTTCACTCTGTGCATAGTATAACTCCCTCTTTATCCAATCACATCCTGTGTTGTATTCTCTTTACTGTTTCAACTAACTTTTATTTTATGTGATTATACAAAATACAGAACACAAACCTGTGTATGTTCCTTTAATCTCCACTGTGTTGCTGCAGCAGCACTTTAACCCTCCTGATACTGATTCACATGTTTTGTGTTGTTTGAATCACACAGCTTAGCATATTATTACCTATTATTACCTATTATTACCTACACCTCTCTGGGGAGGATGGGGACAAAGAAGGAGGTCGGTCTGTAGGTCAGTTAATGCACACACTGCACTTTAATAGACTGAGCCACTTTAATTCTGCACACTACAAAAACACTTCTCTACCTCAGTTCTTATCCTGCATTATATTCCATATCTGACATTTCTTAATATCTATATCTCCTATATTTTATTATCCAGCACTATATCACTTTCTGCACTACATTCACTTTTTCTTTAAATAGTCCTGTATCTCAGTTGTTTACCCTGCACTATATTCATTTTTAACAGTTCTTCTGCACATAGCATATTTTGTTTTATACTCTGTATTACTTACATTTGTCTTGTTACTACTTGTGACGTTTTTACTAATATGTTTGCACTATGGAACTGTGATGCTGGAAACTTGAATTTCCCTCGGGATCAATAAAGTTACTATCTATCTATCTATCTATCTATCTATCTATATTAGGGTTTTATATTTTATTGACATGATACCACAGTTGGATTCTTGTCACTGTTGGATGTCCTCATGTCAAAGAGAGCATTTAGAATTAAAGTTCATTCTTGACCTTTTAAAATAGTAGTTTGATAAAATAACCTTAACTCAAGTTTTTCCCGTAGACCTCTATTGTGAAAGAGACGGCTGTAAAACTGTTGACAGGACATCTCAAACTAATAAACAAGGTCAATTATGACTCTTTCCAGTATGAATTTTTGATTGATTGATATTTGTAAATCTTTCTGCGGGGCCAGAGGGAGAAACTACTGCGCATATTCACCGGGTCGCATACCCGGAACATATTCAACTCTTTTGGCCGATGCTCCAGTCAAGCAATTCTTATTGGACTGAATAGGCGCCATCTTTGGGGTCCGGTATCCAGTTCTTATTACACAGCGTTGTTGAATACTCGATTCGGTCTGTTATTTCTTTATAGCAGACCTTTGCTGTGGAGGCAGTTTTGATCTCTGACTCTGGTGGACCATTTTTGTGTCAAATTATTGATTACTTAAAGGTATAATATGTAACAGTTGTCGAGAGAGAGAGAGATCGAGAGAGAGATCGAGAGAGAGATCGAGAGAGAGAGAGAGAGAGAGAGAGAAGCGATGATGGAGCGAGCTATAGAGTGATTGAAGATAGGGAGCGGCGTTATTGAGAACAAAGCAGCGGATCAGAGAAATAAAGCATTGTTTTCTAATTATTTCATGGCGGTTACGTACTAAAACACAAATAACTCTGCACAACCCTGCAGGAAGGTGCCGGGTTGCCGGATTTTGAATGAACGCAGGCTTCATGTTTCTCTCACAGAGCAGTACGCAGTTACTGGCATGATTTATCACATTGTCATCTGCAAGCAGAAACCCCGTAGTGTTAATGCACCACCACGATGTCCAGGGTGATGTCAGAGTCGAAGTTCATGATCCAACCTCAAGTGATATTCAAGTGTAAAACTCAAGTAATAGAAGGTTCGTCTCCACGACTTTCCCATGTAACATGAACGCAGCAGGAAATGCCAGAGATGTGAATGAGACATTTAGCTCAGCACAGAAGTGCAGGTAGATTTTTATTATTCGTTGTATTGTTTTACATTGTAAATAATACAGATTTGCATTTATCTTCTCACCTGAAAACTGGGTAATATATCAGTTATAGTTAGCAATACACTGCACCCATTACATTTCTTACTATATTGCACAGTAGACCCACATATGCTCCGGGCTGTGTTTCTGTAATAGTTGTCAGTACTTCACATTTGAAAGTATTCCCACGATATAACTAAAAGAATGGAAAGTTATAGTACTTCCATTACTGGAGTGTGTAAATTAGTGAATGTTTTTCATCTGAGAGAAACATGTAAAGCCTTTTTCAGTGGGATGGGAGATTATCTTTCATGTAAAGTGAGACTCTCCAGAGAATGTAACAAACATCCTCTAAATGTCCCAGTCCAGAATATACCTCTCTAAATCTCAAAATATTGCATTGACAGCTTCAGCAGTGTATAAATCTTAATTCAAGCATGTGCCATATTGCCCTATGATGTGTCAGGTCGGCATGGAAACAGCAACACTCGATCTCTGATCCTCCCGTTCCCTTTCAGCACCATCCTGTCCTCGTACACAGAGACTGTTCCAAAGGCGTTGCTGTCAGGTGGAGTCTCAATCACTCCCTCTAAAGTCAGGTGGTGCACCCCCGTGTCTTTGTCCAGGTGGTATCCACCGTCGTGGTCGTGTCCTGCCATGAAACACACCACGCTGCTGTGGGACCGTATGATGGCCAGGAGCTCATCGTAGTTCCAGGCGAGGCACATGGCGTCCGTGGAGCAGGGGTGAACGGGGAGATGACCTGGGCAGGAAACAGATCTTTAGATCTCTTTTAACTGGTACAGCTGCAGGACAGCAGACGATGCACACAACATATTTCATAGGCTGCAACTCATGTTCATTTTCAATTAATCTATCAATTGTTTTATTTGTTTAGTCTAGAAATAGAAACATTTTTAAATTATATATTTACTGACCCCTCTTGAGGAATAAAAAATAATCAGATTAATTGACTCTTTTAAAAGCGACAGGTTTTACTTACTGACAATTGTGACTCTTTCACGTTTGTCATCGGCCGAGGACAGAACCGAATCGAGCCAGTCCAGCTGGTCCTTACTGAACCCCCCGTTGAACATAGTGAACCTCTGCTGCAGACCCTCAGAACCTGAAACAAGAACAGCATTATCTACGGGATCTTCACTGTCAGTCACCCTGGTGTCTGTGAATGTGCAATAAAACATGCAAATTAATGAATTCGATGGATGATCAAACCTAGAGTGGTCCATTTAAAGCTGGGGGGGGCAGTTTAATTTTGGTGTTATTGGGCAAAAATAAATAATAACCTTTCAGCATGTAGTAATTTAAGAGGCAGCCCAGGGTAGGCAGTCTTCGTTAGATCAAGCAGTGCCAAATTTCAATAGCTGAGAGCACATCGAGGTCACCCGCCAGAACCAATCGCGAGCCGAGCACGGCCGCAGCTCGTCAGAGAGACTCACAGCTGCCAATCATGACGTCTCAACGCCTTTTTATAGCATCAAATAACTAATTAAAACCAAACTTATCAGAAAAATGAGGACTTGAACAAACATCAGCGTGATAAGAACGAAAACCATCTTTGGGGAAAATTGATTTGACGTGTACTTTGACCTTTTAGTTGGGCCCATGTCCCACTAACATGGAGGAGGCGAGACTTATGACCTATTCTGCAGCCAGCCACCGGGGGGGGCGATCCAGATGTTTTGGCTTCACTTTTGTGGAACTGTGATGTCGTCCATCCATTCAAATGCGAACGGTACCAAACCCTACTCACATTTCATTTCTAAACAGCTGGCTTCAATTCACCACCTCATCATCTGTCACCAATTTCCCATTTTTTTTTCTAAATCCCAATTTATGCTTAAAAAGTACATTTCAAGCCTCGCTCTGTGTGTACACACTGGCTATAACTGAGGCCCCTGATGCGGGTCTTGACACGACAGAGATCGGGACCGGAGAAAGTTAACATCTTCGCCACGCCCAACAACACACCTCCCTTATCAAAGTCACCCTACTGGACAGTTTCTCAGTGATTGCATTACATTATTATTTATTAATTTAAAAACTATTTAAAGGTCCCATATCTTGCTCATCTTCATGTTCATACTTGTATTTTGGGTTTCTACTAGAACATGTTTACATGCTTTAATATTCAAACACATTAGTTTTCTCATCCTGTCTGTCTGAATATACCTGTATTCACCCTCTATCAGAAACACTCTGTTTTAGCACATTTCAATGGATTGGCAATGGAATTGTGTTGCTAGGCAACAGCTTGGGTCCATGTTTACTTCCTGTCAGCTGATGTCATTCACATCCACTGCAACAGGAAATAAACTGGGACACATTTAGAATGTTTATGTTTAAAACTGTGAAGTGGTCTAAATATTGTAGACTTGTGACATAACAAATGTACAGAAATCCTGACGGCTTGTTTCAAACGCTCAGTTTCTGAATACGGGCTGTGTGTGTGTTTATCTGTGGATTGAGTGTTTTATACTTTCACAGTATTTATATATCACTTAGACCTGCTTTATAGTATAAAAGACATGAAAATCTCACTTTTTACAATATGGGACCTTTAAATTGGAATGTGTCTATAACTTTTCATATTATTCGTATTATATTATTATGAAAGCAACAGCTCACAACAGTGATATGTTGTGATTATATCACAGCTAAGGGGCGTGGCTGGTGTGCAATAATGAGAGAGAGTCAGTGACGGACAGGCAGCTCACGGACCGGCTGAAGCTGACCGACCTGTTTGCCCACCTCTCACTCACACACTCATTAGCAGTCGGTCCTGTGGCCCTCCACCTCACTGTAATCTACACTTTAAAGCTGCAGTATGTGATATTGGCGCAAATATGATTTAAAAAAGTTATTTTTAGAAAACGGCCGCTATATTGTGACAGTAGAACATGAAACAGGTAACCTGAGTTAAATCCTGTTCCTCTGTGTCCTACTGTGTCCTCCGGTGCTCCTAACGGCATCTGAAGGATTTCACTTACCGGAGGAAAACAAGGTCCGCTGCCCAGCTGCAGTCTATGAGAGCCGGCTGTCAATCACTCTGAACTCCGACCAAACGGTCAAACTAGGCAGCGCTGATCAGATATGAATCAATATTCTGTTACTGTAATGACTATTTCTCTCCTCAGATGTTCTCAGAATCATCTTGTAGTTACTGTTTAGCTGTAAAATGAGAAAGTTTGTGACGCAGCCGCCATTGTAAAAATCTGTTGAAGGAAGCCAAGTTCTGGTCACATGACCGGAGCACAGCCAATAGGAACGCTCTCTCTCTCTGAAATGACCTGTGATTGGTCAAAATCTGCCGTCACGGGGCTAGATTTATCTAAAGCCTGAAAACAGAGACATGAGGAGGAGCAGAAGTCTAGTTTTCTCTCAGAACACTTGAATTACAATATGCTGAAAGGTTATTATGGGATTTTTGCCAAATTATGCCAAAAAATTGTTGCCTACTGCCACTTTAAATACACACTAAAGTGTGATGAAAGTGGTATTATTGATGATATATAATAACAGTGTGAGTAGTCAGTAGCCTACCTGGGGGGCTGTTGAGATCCTCGTTGTCGTTGTACTGTCTGATCAGACTCAGAGCATCTCGGTACTGATCACTGGACTCCTCTCGGCCCAGCAGACTCACATCATAGGCGTCCAGAACAATGAAGGTGAAGCCGGGGAACGGGCTGAAGCCGAAGGCGTAGATCTCCCCCTGCAGCTTCCGGTCCGTGTCCAGCAGCTTCCGGTCGGAGTCCAGCAGCTTCCGGTCAGTGTGCAGCAGCTTCCGGTCAGTGTGCAGCGTGCTGTTGAGCTGTGAGGTCAGCAGCTCGGTTCTGCTGAAGTTGTAGAACTCGTGGTTCCCCCACACGTGGATCACCTCCACCTGTCCGGGGGGTTCGGGGGGTTCGGGGGGGGGGCCCAGCTGCCTCAGCACGGTCTGCAGGGCTCCCTCCGAGGCGTCCCGCCGCCTGTTGGACCCGTCTATGATGTCTCCCAGCTGCAGGATGAACAGAACATCGGACCGGCTCCAGCTCTCCTGGGCTCGGCTCAGCAGCTGCAGGCTGCTCCGGTAGAACCGCCGGCGGGTCCGCTGGTAGTTGAACCCGTCCTCACAGTCCGCGTACTGAATATCTGCGATCACACCGAGGCTGAAGAGGGGGGGGGGCTGAGGACAGTCCTCCATCCTCTGAGTGTTCACAGGTAAACTCTCCCCGGGTCCGGTACCGGGTCCCTCTCTATCTGAGCTCGGAAGGAAGCTGCCAGCTGCTTCCTGTAACCCGGCCAACCACATGACACTACAGCATGACGTAACCTGCTGTCAGAGCCAGTGAGGCGACAATAACACAATAAAAGCAACGACTTCCGGTTGCATCCTTCAAAATAATGCTGTTAGAATGACCGGATATTAAGAACAAGTTTTTTTTTGTTTTTGTTTTTTTTCAAAAGTTCAATACAATATAATCACATGTTCAAATGTTTCAATACAGTTCTGCAAAAATATCTTACGGTATAAAAATAATATATAAATAAATTGTACAACAAATAAACTGTAAAGAAAGGAAAAAGAGGAATAAAAACAAAACCAAATAAACAAACGACAAACATTTGGGGTTTTGCTAAACAATTGGAATAAATTTGTTCTGAAATCTGTTAGAAAGACCGGATATTAAGAACAAGTTTTTTTTTTTTTTTTTTTTAAAAGTTCAATACAATATGTAAGGGATAATGTACGTATGTTTCACAACAATGACCGGCTCGCTGTACATTATCCCGCTTATTACACGGCTACGTACTAAAGAAGTCAATAATTTGACACAAAATATTGATTTTAAGAACGATTTTATTGCTATAAAAATGATTTTATTACTTCCGCTAATAAAAATAGTCCGTCCGACACGTTGGAGCTGCGTAGCAACGGTTCTAACTGAGTCCATAGCAACGTAACTCTAGTTTAACATTCGTTTACACATTAGTTATAATTCACATTAAACTGAACATTCCCATTTATGGTGAAGTGAGACATGTTGAATGGGACTTCTTTGGGAATATTAATGTTGACGTTTCCGTCCTCATTCATCTGTGCATGTCCTTCTTTTCGGGGCTATATAATTAATTTATTAATTTATATATATAATAAAATCACTTATTACACGGCTGTGTTGAATACTCGATTCTGATTGGTCAATCACGGCGTTCTGCGGTCTGTTATTTCTGTATAGCAGACTGTTGCTATGTATAACAGACCGTTGCTATGTATAGCAGACCGTTGCTATGTATAACAGACCGTTGCTATGTATTACAGACCGTTGCTATGTAGAACAGACCGTTGCTATGTCTTACAGACCATTGCTATGTATAACAGACCGTTGCTATGTATAACAGACCGTTGCTATGTATTACAGACCGTTGCTATGTAGAACAGACCGTTGCTATGTATAACAGACCGTTGCTATGTATAGCAGACCGTTGCTATGTATAACAGACCGTTGCTATGTATTACAGACCGTTGCTATGTATAACAGACCGTTGCTATGTATAGCAGACCGTTGCTATGTATAACAGACCGTTGCTATGTATTACAGACCGTTGCTATGTTGAACAGACCGTTGCTATGTCTTACAGACCGTTGCTATGTAGAACAGACCGTTGTTATGGGCGCAGCTATGATGTCGGACTCTGGCGGACCGTTTTTGCGTCAAAATATTGATTTCTTCAGTAAGTAGCCGTGTAATAAGCGGGATAATGTACAGCTAGCGGGTCATTGTTGTGAAAGAATCCCCTTCAGGGCGCTGTACATTATCCTTTACTTGTTCAGATGTTTCAATACAGTTCTGCAAAAATATCTTACGGTATAAAAATAATATATAAATAAATTGTAAATTGTACAACAAATAAACTGTAAAGAAAGGAAAAAGAGGAATAAAAACAAAACCAAATAAACAAACAACAAACATTTGGGGTTCTGCTAAACAATTGGAATAAATTTGAAATGTCTAAACAATTTAATAGTTTTGGTCAATTTAGAATTTTTGAGTTTTAAGTTTTCAATCATGGTCAAATATGTTTTAAAATCAGTATCTTTAAAAATAAAAAAGGAGGATATTCTTTTAAGCCATATCATTTCATGTATATAATATTTTGCTAATATAACAATCAAATTAATTAAGTAAATCTCATCTGTCAAAAAACTGTTATTGGTGACAATGAGTAATATCTCAATTCATATTAAGAACAAGTGGATATGGTCGAGCAAAATGGCCTTCCATTTTCACACGTAACTTGCTCATTAAAGCTGCAGTGGGTATAAATGGAGCAAAAATAATTAAAAAGTTATTTTTATAAACGGTCACTATATCCTGACAGTAGTGCATGAGACAGGTAATCTGAAAAACCTCATGTTCCTCCGGTGTCCTCCGGTGTCCTCCGGTGCTCCTAACAGCATCTATGATAAAGTTTCCCTTGTCAGTCAAGAAAAACGTGTTTTGTAAATTGCCACAGAAGGACACTGCACTGTATGACAAGTACACACTGTATACATCCATGATAATTAGCTCCAGTTGTTACAGCCATACATCTTCACAAGAAAACACTGAAAACACAAGCTTAACAGATTTATTAACATATTTATGAATATATTTATGTTATGTAAACTAAAAGGTTAAAAGATGCAGGATGGATCACACAGGTCAGTTCTCCGCTCTCTCCTCTTCTGAAGCGGTTTCCTTCTCCCCACCTGACAAAAGAGAACACACTAACACTGAAATGCAGATTTTGATCTCTTATCTTTTCCCCCCCCGGCTCATTATATCCTGTCTGGCTGCTTTGTACCTCTATACATAAAGCATGTGAGGCATGTGAGGCATGTAACAGCAGCACTTCAGACTACTGTCACAATAACAGCCATGAAGTTGAATTTATGCCTCAGCAACAACAAAGACTGAACTTCAGCAGTTTATGGTATATTTACTGCAGGTCTATCGTATTGTATTTGTATCAGTAGATAAAGTTCACCTGAAGTGTCTTTGCCTTGAGTCCACAGCGTTAGGCCGGTGACACACTTGGGAATCCACTTGAGGACGGTGGTGGAGGCCAACTCGCCCCACTCACCCTCAGCTCGGTCCTGCAAACAATGAAAGAGTACACAATTTATTTTGTGCACGGAAAAAGAAATGCTCTGAAATATATTACTGTGACACATTTTGGTTTGTATTGCAAGCAAAATGCACAGATTTTCATCTCGATGTTTTCACAAACGACAGAAGGCCTCACTGCGTTCAGTATAAGGAAGCAGCGTGACTGTGGGGAGCAAAGCAAGCATGAACACATCTGCAAACTCCTGGCTCACTAGAGATGACACACACTGCAGCCTGCATCTCCAACATACTTATATATAGTTATGAACATGCATTCTGAAGGTTTTATATAGTCTTGCTACATATGGTGCCTTCAAATGGGGTCGTGTTTACCGTGTTTACGAGTTGGGTCCATATGAACGCCCCCCCCCCTCATGTCGATTCACGACCTCATAAGTGGAAAGTTTCTGAAAGCTCAGAGTTCACCAGTTGTGACGTGTTTGTTGACGTTGTCAGAAATGGCGGAGGCCATGGAAGTTAATTTTCCGGTGCATAATAAATTCATATATTGTAATTTGAGTTGTATATTGTTTTTCTTGGTAATTCTATAATCTGTCTGAGGAAAATGTTGATATTCCCGACGACCTCATCTTTCTCCTCTGTCATTATACCTTTGCATTTACTACATTATATTACCCACTTGCTAGCTTGCTAAATCGTTAGCCTCTGTGGCTTCTTAATATTCCCGTTGCTTAGCAGCCGTGTTCTCACGACTTAACCACTTGAACGCCGAGAATATCGTGTACACGACTTCCCATGTTCTAAACACGAGTTCACGAGTTTCATTTGAAGGCACCAACAGTCACTCAACATGGCCGATCACATCATGCATATAAAGTCAAACATGCACTTAGAACAGGCAGTGTGCTCACTGAAAAACAAGCACACTTCTAGCAGTGTATTCAACCACAGCAATGCATTCTTGAGCATGAAAAGACATTCTCGTCATGCAAGTCACCGATGTGGCTGATTGATGTATGCTACTGACAAAAGGTTGTGCGAAGGCAGTGACAGCACCTCCTCTGCTCCTCCTGAGGTCCCTAAGGTGAGATAACCCTCTCTGGCACCCGGGTAGGGCGACTTCTGCTTTTTCATATTTTTATCGTTCTCCTCATCGGTCGCTGGCTGGAGTTTTAGTTAAGAGAGTTGTCATGGTTACGTTGTGTCTCAGTGGTATTCACTCTGTGTCCCTGGCACAGCTCCAGTTCTCCACATTATGGTGATGTTGAATTACCTGCTCTGCTTGTTGGTATTCTCCGTGCTGCTCACACCCGATGTCGAACACATACTTCCCCGGGCCGTACGGCTGCAAAATAAGAATGTGAGGCAGACACAGCTCTAACACTGATAATGACAGATCACAATGATACAGAAACAACCATCATTTAAACTGTATTTGAGTATCTCTAGCCAATGTTTCCATCAGTTGTAATAAACTCACCAAAGTAATTGGTGAGATCTGGGATGGGCAGGAAACACGAGCAGTCAGACAGGTTGTAAACAAGTTTAGTATATTTATAGTTTGTTTCACCTGAGGGTTCATAACCTCTCTGATCACCACACTGCTCATGTTTCTATTGTTAGCAATGTTCCAGCATTCTGAAATCTTAGCAATCACAATGTAATTATTATTATTGTTATAACTGATTGAACTGATGGCCGGAGCTACAGAAGTGAAAGCCAGGTTGTAATTAACTGTAGTTTTCTATATGAGCAATCATTCTGGTTTTATTCTGAAACTGGCAGCTCCACAGGTGGAATGTAGAAGAACTGGATCTTTAGAGACTGACAGATTGATGTAAAGAGTTGTGAAATCTGAGATGAACTACTTGTACTCTGTTTTATACTAAACCATCTACACTGTTAAGTCTGACAGAGATTTTTGACCTTGCAGAGCGTAACTCAGGCCAAAGTGAAAGATGTTAAATATTTCCATTAATCTTTAGCCAAGCATTTAGTGAATGAGTGATGACAGTAGAACTCACATTGTTGTTGATAAAGTTCCCCTTGTATCTGTGGTTAGAGTGGATGTACTCGCCAGATGACTCCAGCTTGCCGTTCACCCAGGAGCCTTTGTACTTTGAGCCAGTTTCATGGTAGTGGTAAATGCCCTGGCCGTGCCTGCCAATCAGATCACACCGAGGAGGTCAGCACTGTTAAAACCCCCCCATCCCCTTTACCTAATCAGAATGTGCAGGTAAAAGTTTCTGAGACATATTTATATATAACTGTAATTTAAAAAGGATTTCAGTTACAGGTCCTGATGTATATTGAAATATAGTCATTTAATGCTGTTGAAACAACAAATGCAACCTGAACACAATGTCATCATCATAGATGTTTGACCTGCAAATCAACAAATCCACACTTAAAACACATTTCTATTTTCTACAGCGATGATTTCCCAAGATAGAAATCACATTCTCATGTATTCACAATCAGATTTATTTGTCTGCACATACAAAGGATTTGACTCTGTTTCTGTACTTACATAGAAATAGAAATAACAGCTAGGGACAAATAAAGATGAGGAATGGACAAGAACGTTATGCACACAAGTAGTGAAAAAATAGGTGTATATATAAATATTAAATAAATATAATAACAATAACATAAGAAATAAAACATCTATATACAAGTCAAGTGTTCTGTAAGTTGTAAACAATTGAAATAGTGTAAGGAAATAAATCCTGAATGGATGTACATGGACTGGACGATTATGTACATGTATAAATGTCTATATACTGCATGAACAGTATGTACATGTATAAATGTCTATATACTGCATGTACAGTATGTACATGTATAAATGTCTATATACTGCATGTACAGCGTGTACATGTATAAATGTCTATATACTGCATGTACAGCGTGTACATGTATAAATGTCTATATACTGCATGTACAGTATGTACACGTATAAATGTCTATATACTGCATGTACAGTATGTACACGTATAAATGTCTATATACTGCATGTACAGCGTGTAGGATTTATATCGACTGTATCACTGAGTTTAGATAAAAGAATCAAGCAGCTTTGAATCAAGAGGATCACAGGAATGTGTGCTTTCAGAAATGAAAACTACAAACATGTACTGTACATATATATATATATATATATATATATATATATATATACACAGTATATATACCTCATATGATGCAGCCACTCTCCATCATACGTGTCTCCGTTGGGGTAAGTGTAGACTCCATGTCCCTGTCTCAGGTCCTCCACCCAAGATCCTGACAGACAGAGACGGAGTTAGTTTCGGAGGTTCTGTGTCTTCAGTTGGACTGTGCACACACACACACACACACACACACACACACACACACACACACACACACACACACACACACACACACTAATGACATGCAGAGGTTATCTCAACTCATATGCTTTATCTTTATTGTACCTTCATACTGAGATCCATCTGGATAGTAGAAGGTTCCCTGTCCATGTTTCATGTTCTGGTAATAGTCTCCCACATATCTTGCCTCATTCTTGAAGTGATATGTCCCCTATTAGAGAAGACAGTCAAAGATAAATATACATTAGTCAAAGAAACTTTTCTTTTACAGGTAACATCATGGAAACCTCTGAAGCAATAACAGAAACATTGTTCTATAGAGTAAATTAAAGAACACGTATTATATTCAAAGTGTACATTGACCTCTTTGTACTTAAGCAAAGTCTACACTGGCGTCTAATTACAGTTTTTTAATCGTTCGCTTTGGCTCAATTCTCAAATGAGATTTATGTTTTTTAAAACAAGAATTAGTTTGTTGTTTACAACAGATTATAATTTCTCATTCATTCAAGCAAATTGCACGTGTTTTGCCACATGTGTGTAAGAGAGTCAGTACAATTGTCTAATTTAAACAATAATCATGTGTGTTATTGATCAAAGCTGATGAGTTGAGTCTCAGTGAGACTGTCGTCCTCTTCACATCTTCTAAATATTCTTTCATTGTTTGAGCCGTCACATGCAAAAGGATCCATTCAATTATCAAAATCTGTCAGATATGCATGTGTATTGCATAAATATCCATTACATGGTGTTACGTACTATGAAGAGGTTCAATTTGTTGTTTTTACTGAACTACAGCAGGTTTTTTCATTGTCAGGGTTTGTTTTCTTGGCATAGATGTTATTTTGTGCCAAATTTTCTGTTCACTGTAAATGACTCACATTAAAGGTCAAAGGTGAATTTTCTATTTATAATACATGTAACACAATGCTACACAAATAAATTTACTGAATGAACACATATCCTGTTTCTGTGTACTACTGTATTGTACATATCGACTCTTCCCAGTAAAGGTTGACCTGCTGTTGAGCGTGAGTCACATAACAACAGCATTCCCTGACATTCTGCTATAGAAAGCAGTCAGTGTCAACAGAAAAGTAGAACAAAACAGAGAATTCCAGGTTGACTGTCGTGGTGAACAAACAGGTAACGTGTTGACCAGTCCGGCTCACACCATCACTAAACTACTGTTCATTCTGGTGCCGTTGGCCAGTTTACTGACACAATAACTGGTTTAGAAGCATGAGTGAAGTGTTCTGGGTGAGTTACTACCTTTATTTATATATAAATATATATATATTATAAATATATATAATATAATATAATATAATATAATATATATATATAATATATATATATATTATATTATATAATATATAATATAATATATATATTATATTATATATATATTATATATTATATAATATGTATATATATATTATATAATATATATATATTATAATATAATATATATATATATTATATATATTATATTATATTATATATTATATAATATATATATATATATTATATATATTATATTATATTATATATTATATATTATATAATATATATATTATATAATATATATATATATATATATATATATATATAATATAATATATATATTATAATATAATATATATATAATATAATATATATATAATATATATAATTATTATATTATATATATATTATTATATATATATATAATGTGAATTATTTCTCTATGTGAATGTGTACCGGTACTTGGTGTCCCCTCAGCCCCACCTCTGGACCTGAACCCGGTTTATTACAGGTGTATTAGATCTTGTCTCTCTGGTATCATCATAACGGTACCGGTACCTGTCCGTGTCTCTTTCCGGTCTCGTAGTGTCCCTGGTAAATGTCTCCGTTGGGCAGCAGAGCTTTACCGGCTCCGTGTCTCTCTCCTGCTTCATTCCTGTCCCCCTCATATTCCTGTCCGGAGGAAACAGCTAAAGTTAGTTTAGCATCCCGAGATGCTACAGTTAGCTTCAGGCGGCTAACGGCGCTCCAACACAGCAGCTTAACTAACTATATATATATATATATATATATATATATATCTTCTCTCACCCCCAGCTTACTGCGCTCATCATCAAACTCCTCAGATCCAGCATCAGACATGGTTCTGTGGTTCTGTGGTTCTGTGGTTCCGAGTCTCTCAGAGGTAAACACACCTGCAGGATGCTGAGCTGTTTGTGTGGTTACCGTGGCAACGGTTAGTCCCACGTGACCCAGATGGAGGCCAGTTGAGCAGTATTTAAAGCTGCAGTAGGCAACAATTCTTTGGCATAATTTGGCAAAAATCCCATAATAACCTTTCAGCATATTGTAGTTCAAGTGTTCTGAGAGAAAACTAGACTTCTGCTCCTCCTCATGTCTCTGTTTTCAGGCTTTAGAAAATCTAGCCTCTGACCAATCACAGGTCATTTCAGAGAGAGAGAGCGTTCCTATTGGCTGTGCTCCGGTCATGTGACCAGAACTTGAGGAACTTGAGGAACATGATTTTTTTCAGGTTACCTGTTTCATGTACTACTGTCACGATATAGCGGCCGTTTTCTAAAAATAACTTTTATTAAATCATATTTGGGCCAATATCGCGCACTGCAGCTTTAAGATGCATCTGTAACGGGGTCATTATGTACTCTATATGTCTATCTTGTTCTCTGGTTTTTATAATTACACATAATGGAAGTAGTTCCACTTTATTTTGACTGGAGAACCTGCAGGATATGTGAGGTTCAGACTCTGAAGCCCCTCAGAAGAACCACAGACCACAGAAGAAGAAACTGGGGACCGTTTCTTCTTCTGTGGTCCCCACTATAAATCCCCTCTGCTCTTTAGTATAACCATCCTGTGGGACAGGTGGCAGGCTGATTTATTATCCTAATCAATCCCATTATTTCTCCTACTGTTTTGTTTATATTTTAGTTTCCTTCCATGTTATAACGTCTATCACAACATGTCAATATATTGATTTCAATGAACTGACATTTAGGAATACTGTAGTTGTTTTAAGAATAAATGCTGCTGGCTTAAAGTTAAGGAGAGTTAAGATAACTTCCGTTTGGTATATTGTTACAAAAAATACAAAGAAGCAGAGTAATCGCCATATTTACAGTATTTATTTCCAAATCAAATGTTTTTGTCAGCAGAGTATTTTTACGTCTTGTTTTATACACAGAGGAATCCATTAGATGGACAATTTCCTTCCATAAGATAACTCCACGAAATTTGATAGAAAACTGATGTTTTATAGAGAGGAAGATGGAGATTATCAGCCTGTCTGGTTATTATGGTATTTAGAGTTGTTAACAAAATAATATCGAAAACAATGAGGTAAATCTGCATCCTTATATCTCACCTTAAAGACAAATATACAAGTCTGAAGAATGTTGATGTCAAAAATAGTCAATAACTGTAATTAAAAAACAATATTTTACAATTCAAACTGGTCATTAAAATTGTGGTTTTTCATTTGACTTGAGCACATTTAGATGTAAAACAACCAGATTTGTAAATTACCCAAAACATCTTTTTTTAAAATGTAATCTATTTGTCAGTGTACCTCTGCAGCCCACTAGATGGTGCTCTGAGTCCTGCCAGTGATCATGATCTACAGTAGAGTTATCAACATATTTAATATCATCATATAACGACATACAGTTGTAATATTTAAATGGACATGTATAAGAATAATTGTCAAATGTCACAGAACTGCTGGAGATGACCAAACTAACTAACTAGTGGTGGATTCAAACTTACTTGATTGTGTGAAGGGAATCAGGCAGAAGTTGTTTATTTGATTATTAAATGCTTGTAAAACACAGAAACCAAATTTGATCTGAGAGGGTTTAAACTTCATTATTTTGATTTAATTTGCATTTGTTTAAAATATGTCATTAAAAAAAGGGTTTTAAATAGGCTGCTGAAAATGTCTGGCCCATCTACATCTCCTGGTTTTAAAATCTGGCCCAGTTGAATCTGTAATTGTTGTAATCCATTAGTATTATCACTTAAACAGGGACTTATATTATATTATTAAACCTGGCTGCACTGTTTTTATCGACTCATTTCCCTCTAAAAGCTGTAGCTTCACTTTTGTTCTTTTAACTTTGTCTCAGATAAACCACCAACACCGTAGCAACGACCTCTGCACAAGTTGGCCTCAACATTCACAAGGGAAAAAGACCAAAATCCTAAAGACCGGCACCACCAGCACCGACCCGGTCACACTAGAAGGCAGCGCACTGGAAGAAATAACATCCTTCAACTACCGCGGGAGCATCATCGACGAGCAGCGTGGCACAGATGCTGATGTGAGAAAAGCATTTATACAGCTGAACAACATCTGGAACTCTAAAGAAGTGTCACTGCAAACCGAGGTCAGGCTTGTATGGATCAGAGACCTGGAGAACAACTGTGATGACCACCAAGAAAGTGCAGACATTCATCAACACGTGTTCGAGAAAGATTCTCCAGATTCGATGTTCTGACACCGTAAACAACAACAAGCTTTGACAGAGAACTTACTGACTTCCTGCAGATGAAGAAATCCCCCAAAAGTTGCTGTAAATGGAAATGGATAGGTCACACTCTCCGTAAGCCTACAACAAACATCACCAGACAAGCTTTATCCTGGAAGGCTAAAGAACACCTGGTGCCGAGACCTCGAGGCAGACACCAACAGAACCAGCTGGAGAGAGAAAGGCCCAGGATGGAGATGGCCTGTTCCCCAAGAGGGGTAAAAGGCCTAAGTAAGATAAACCAGACTTAAAACCATCCAGTGTCCAACAGAAATGACCAACATGCATGAAAATCTACACTAATCTATTAATTGGATGTCTAAAATTAATATTTACACATCAAAATCTATTCAACATATCAAAATGTATTGTGTATTATTTATGCTAATGAATGAGTTTTTGCTCAGCTGTCCATCAAACGATATCAAAGTGCATCTCGGACAGATAATCCCTCCATTTAGCGTCCCTTTATTTAGACAACTTGAACTTGACTTGACATTAACTCGTAAGCCGTGAGATTTCACCATCTGTTGCATTAAAGATTAGAATGAACTGTGATTGTAATCCGCTGTATTCACTTTGGCTTTCTGAGTCTCGTGAGGAGGCGATACTCAAAATGACTGAAGCAGTTATTCAATCAGTAGAAACACGTGCCAGTTAAAAATGGCTAATGAGAGTCAGTTTGTGTCTGCGGTGATAATCCACTGCATCATTGTCCCTCTGAGGTTCTGTCTCTAAGAATATCTCATTCCTCATTAAAGCCCTGAAGTGCTCCACGTCTGAGATGGAGGCAGAGTAACCCGGAGGGTTCACTAGCTGCTTGTTCATGATTTAACACCCTTCTTGTCAGTTTACAGCCGTCTAATCTCCGTCTCATGACACCAGAATACAGAGAGACGGTTTGAAGACCTCCGTTCACTCAGAGCTGTTTACACATGTTGATGTTTTACCTCTGAGGTCACCAGGTTTATTACATTAAAACAGGGGTCATTTCCAGTTCAGCGGTCACTATAGGCCTGTCAAAACGTCATGTGATCATCATAAAGTGGGCATGTCTGTAAAGGGGAGACTCGTGGGTACCCATAGAACCCATTTACATTCACATATCTGGAGGTCGGAGGTCAAGTGAACCCTTTGAAAATGGACATGACAGTTTTTCCTCACCAACATTTAGCCCAACTTTGGAGCGTTATTTAACCTCCTTCCCGAAAAGCTAGTATAACCTGGTTGGTACCGATGGATTCATCAGGTTTTATAGTTTCATACGATAGACCTTCACTCCAGCTCCAAAAGTGAACCTGCTGCAGCCTCTGAAAGACAGTAAAGTCCACCGGGATCGCGGGTCTCAGAGGGTTAAAGCATAGTTAACACCTACCACCTACCATTTAATGTTGGGCTGGTGGCATCTAACTACAGGTAACGTTAGACACATTAAACACGCTAACTCAAGAAAAAATCATTACAGATCTAGTTAGAGAGCATGTTGTGGTGGAATATGTTTATTAGATTTCTAAGAGTGACATCTGAGGATCAATACCAATCCTGTGTGTTAAATGCGGAGCAGGACGTGGCTAGCTTAGCATAAAGACCGCAGCACTGGGAGATGGCTAGTTTGGCTATATATATATTTATATATATATATATATACGTGAATATTTCTGAAAAAGGGTTTCTATAAGTTAGTGATATAATAGGCCTAATTATTTTAAATAATTTCATACAGTAATTCTCCTTATCTAACTCTTGTTGTTATTCTTCAGTGATTTAATACCAAAGTGTTTTCTTTTGCATTATTCTGTCCTTTTCCAAAGCTTCTACATCAGCCACCTCTCCCTCTGCCAGTCTTGTGTTCCTAACACGTCATTGTTTTCCTCTCTGTCCTCCAGTGTTCCTCTTTGGGAGATGATGGCAGAGGAAAAGAGAGGACTCCAAATCTCTGACCCAACCATTAGTCCGCTGTAATCTCTAAAGCCGTCCGGAGGATCCTGGGGGAATTTCTATTGAGGGATTCATCAGCTATGCCTTTTATTTATAAGACTGTCATGGCAATCACAAGAAGTTACGGAGGTAGTTCTTGTAATTTTTCAAAACAGTTGATAAGTCTCAGAGACAGTGCTTTTGTATACTTCAACACTGAAATGTGTTCATTTGAACACAATAACTGTATAAAAGTCATGTTTAGCCTGGCCTAAGT
Source organism: Sebastolobus alascanus (assembly GCA_916701645.2). Taxonomy (NCBI): domain Eukaryota; kingdom Metazoa; phylum Chordata; class Actinopteri; order Perciformes; family Sebastidae; genus Sebastolobus; species Sebastolobus alascanus. The sequence goes on from CAKAOJ020000329.1 coordinate 754,569, forward strand.
ATAAAGTCTGAAAATGTAAAGAAACAGGAGAGAAAACAATCCAACACTTATCTCACAAATTAACAGGTTTCATTAGTTTCATTAATACAGAAACCCAAAACATAAAATTAGGAATGGGAATGATAATAGGCCATCTCAACAGATAATGTTTATCAAGTAAAGGTCAAGTTAATTAATTAGATAAATGAAAATATATAGACTCTTTCTACTGGTCATAGACCAGTAGAAAGAGTCTATAAAGACTGACTATATGCTGGATATGTCAGTTTAAGATCCTATAATAGCTGCTAATCATAGACATGCATCCTTAATAGTATTGTTTGGTTCTAATCTTCCAAACACAGCACTGAAGACACTAAACAAACACGGTGTCGGTCTCTGCGTGCCTGGAACATTTCAGCATCTCGCTCCGGCTCTCTGGCAGAGGTCACCCTCCTTTGGCATTCATTCTTTTCTTGAGCTGCAGTTGCTGCCGGCCACGGATTTATAACAAAAGCTCAGTGACATCTCCGTGATGCCAAACTAATCACTTCTCTCCACCCACATTCATTAGAGGCTTTGACCTAAATATAGGTTTTTGCCGTGTCTCCTAATGCAACGAGAGGGACCTTATAAAAGCAGTAAGGGTCAAAGCGTCCACATGTTTCAGCTGGAGCTTCTGCTGGTGAGGACGTGCTCCTGTTTCATTGTTGTGTTGGTGTTACAGTTACTGACTTTACTGTTTCTGATTCAGGTGTCTCTAGCTGGAGGATACATAACCTGCTGTAACCCACAGAGGTAAGAGTTGATATTAATTATTATGATTGATATCGATTATTAGAACCACAGTTCTAACCTTTGACCCCGGACCTTTCAGTCCCCTCTGGGGTGTTTTGCAGAGATGAGTTCTGATGCTGAGATGAGTGTGTTTGGGGAGGCCGCGCCGTACCTGAGGAGACCCGAACGAGAGAGAATCGAATCCCAAAACAGGCCCTTCGATGCTAAAACTGCCGTGTATGTGGTGGATCAAAAGGAGCTGTTTGTTAAAGGCTCTCTGCAAGGCAAAAACGGGGGCAAAGCCACCGTTAAAACTGATGCAGGACAGGTACGGTCAGCTGTGGACGAGGCCGATCACCCGTACAGTACGCTCTCTCCATGTTGTTCTGCTGATGAAGGACACAGCTCTCTCTTTTAACAGGTTCTAACAGTGAAGGATGATGAATTCTTCCCCATGAACCCGCCCAAGTTCGACAAGATCGAGGACATGGCCATGATGACCCACCTCAACGAGGCCGCCGTGCTGTATAACCTCAAAGAGCGTTACGCGGCGTGGATGATCTATGTGAGTAATGATGATGGTCATTCCCACACAATGCCTGAGGAGCTGCTGATCATTATACATCCTTGTAGGGATGGATCTGATGATATGCAGGTCAAAAGATGTCGATGTCTATAGACTAAAACCAGCTAAATGTGGTTGAAGAGTACATTTATTATTCACATAAATACAGTATTAGTTTACAATATTAAAACTGCTATATTCTAATGAGAAAGAGGTCCTAACAACAAGTTGAAATTGAAGTAGTCATTGAAATGCTGTTGAAACAACTTTTATAGACAGACAGATCAACCCGTCTGCAAAGAGACGGATTATATTCAGTTGTAATGTTTCTTTTACATTAAATTAAAAAACATTCTATAATACGTGCAAATGCAGAGCCTGGGAGGTGTCATGGAGAAAATACTGTACTCTCAACTTATTAGAGCACTAGTTCATGCTCTCGATTTAAACAATAAAATAATTTAAAATAAAAAAATAAAAGTTTTTATAAAATAAAAAAGTTGCCGCTGCTGTGCCACATGCATAACAATTCTTAATTCAGAGACGCTTGTCTGAAGGCCACAGGTATTTAAAAATGAATATAAATAAATAGATTATTCAGTGATGTGTACATAATCAGTCAAACATATTAAACTAACATATTAAAGACTCTGAAAGTGAAAGAGGCTGAACATAAATGAAATAGTGCTTTAGGAGAGGTCTGTGTGAGCCTCCGTCCACTAAAGACACACAAACTGTGTCTTTTGTGTCACAGCAGGAATATATATGGGGAAAAAAATCCTGAGGTCCAGATGTTGTCCTGTGTGAAGAGGCAGCAGTTAACATGTGTTGTTTTTCACTAAGGAGTGGCTTTGTGGCTTTGACAATATGCCGAGCTATTTACTGGGCTGGACAGACGACCTGAATAAAGGAGAGGAGGATGTTAAAGCTGCAGTAGGCAGAATATTTTTGGCATCATTGAGCAAAAAAATCCAGAGAGAAAAACTAGACTTCTGCTGCCATCCCTGCTGCTTTAACTAAAGATGCATCCATGCAAGTGACGTCTTCCTGACATGAATCAGGTCCTCTTGTCCTTTATAAGGATTCATAGATGTCTAAAAAAAAAGTTGATTTCTCAAAACAAATTTTAACTTGGCTTCTAAACATCTTCTCACCTGCTAATCACCAAAGCCATGCTTACAACTCAAACAAATTCTTCTTCTGATTTTATGTGGTATGTTTGTAGACCTACTCCGGGCTGTTTTGTGTCACGGTGAATCCGTACAAGTGGCTCCCGGTGTACAACCAGGAGGTGGTGGTGGCTTACCGGGGCAAGAAGCGCCAGGAGGCTCCTCCACACATCTTCACCATCTCAGACAACGCATACCAGTTCATGCTCACCGGTAAACTGGAGATGGAAAACAAACCTTGTTATATTCAGTTTTCTATGCATGGTACCTCTCTAATATGACTGTGGTGTTATCTGTTGTAGACAGAGAAAACCAGTCCATCCTCATCACGTAAGCTGCATGTTGGTGTAAATGCTACAGCCTTCATCTTTGAATCTTGTTGTCAGAGGACATAAAAGAGTTTCTGTTGTTGTGTAGCGGAGAATCTGGTGCAGGAAAGACTGTCAACACCAAACGGGTCATCCAGTACTTTGCGACAATCGCAGGGTCTGCGGACAGGAAGAAAGATGCTGCTGCCTCTGGGAAAATACACGTAATATTATAATGATTTTATAGTCTTTCAAATGGTATTTAATAACGTTCCATTGCATTTATATATTTGTAACCAAGTCACTTCTGCATTTATAATATTAATATATTCTAATATTATATTGTATGTTGTTCTGTGTGTTGCTGTAGGGGAATCTGGAGGACCAGATCATCTCTGCTAACCCTCTGCTGGAGGCCTTTGGAAATGCCAAAACTCTCAGAAACGATAACTCCTCCCGTTTTGTGAGTGAAAACTTTGTTAACACCCATTTTCTGATCCGTCACCTCGTTTCCTACATTAACTGTAATTCCCATTTTTCAGGGCAAATTCATAAGAATTCACTTTGGAACCTCAGGAAAACTGGCCTCCGCTGATATTGAAACTTGTGAGTTAGAAAACAACAACGGAGACGTGTAATATTTAGAGTCAGAGTCTTCAGTTTAAGTCAGACTTCTTTCTTCTTTTGGTAGATTTGTTGGAAAAATCCAGAGTAACGTTCCAGCTGTGTGCAGAGAGGAGTTACCACATCTTCTACCAGGTCATGTCCAACAAGAAGCCGGAGCTGATAGGTAACGTGTTGGAGGACAGTGTTACACTTTGAGCAGATGTCTTGTATATTGGATTTGACTTGCACATTATTTTTCCATCCAGAGACTCTCCTCATCTCCACAAACCCCTACGACTACCCGTTCGTTAGCCAAGGGGAGATCAGCGTGGCCAGTATCAATGACAGTGAAGAACTCATGGCCACGGACGTAAGTTGTCTTTGCAATCTTTCTCTTTTCTTTCTTTCTTTTGGGGCGGCTGCGGCTCAGAGGTAGAGCGGGTCGATCCCCGGCTCCTTCAGTTGAAGTGTCCTTGAGGAAGATACTGAACCCCGAAGGCTGAACCATCAGTGTGTGAATGAGTATTTAGATCCTGATGGGCAGGTTGGCCAATATCAGTGTATGAATGTGTGTGTGAATGGGTGAATGCTGACATGTAGTGTAAAGAGCTTTAAGTGGTTGGAAGACTAAAATAGTGTTATAAAAATGCAAGTCCATTTACCATTTTCCCTCCCTGCTAACATTGGGCCTCCTGCAAGAACATCCTCGTATTCTTGTCTTAACTTTCTCCTTCTTTTTGTCGCACCGTGAGCTCGTACGAGTGTTCCACTTCAGATTCAGCTCCTAACTTCAGATAAATGACCTGCGTAAACATGATGAATACTAATGTACGTAAATGAGCGTGCGTTCATTAACGCCCCAGTGATACCATATAAAGCTACACATCCTGCCCCATCCATCAGCACGCTGCATAAAGAGTCTGTTAGTGGTTCCTGCATGAGGCCCAGTGACTGTGACTGACATCAGATCTGTTACGATGTTCCTTCAGAGTGCTATCGACACCCTCGGCTTCACCGGAGAGGAGAGGATCGGCATCTACAAGCTAACAGGTGCCGTGTTGCATTATGGGAATATGAAGTTCAAGCAGAAGCAGAGAGAAGAGCAGGCCGAGCCAGATGGTACAGAAGGTAACTAGCGTAATCTTTGATGATAGTCTTTTAGGAAACACTGTATTTGAATTTTTCATCCTGTCCAAATGAGCTTCTGTGCACCAGAATGCAGGAAATGAAGTGTTTGAAGCTCAAAATGTCCTGGTTAGTATTAAAGCAGTGGCCTCACAATCCCTCCTATCCCTGCAAAACAGCAGCTGTTACTGCAGTCAAACAGCATCTCCAGCTCAGACCCGCTTGCTGGGTTTAGTCCAATCAGATGGCGGCTCATTTGTGGGTCCTACGCCTACACTAGTAAACCTTTTACTGGTTGTATTTCAGACCTTTTTGACAAGAATTGATCATTGTTAGTGGGTGAAAAGAAATATATCTCCTCGACTACGTTTTGGGAGTAGTTGATGACTACTAAAATGCAGTGATCATGAATGCCCTACTGTAAATATCCAATCAATATCCACAACAACACCCTCCCTAGCTTCCTGTTTTTTATAGGAAATATGTAAATATGCACAATAAAATAGCACTCTACTAGCCGTGTCCTCCAAGTAAGTCTATCTCCAGGTTCACACTACTGCAGGACACGTCTACTACATGATGGACCCTTCAAACGGTCGTAGCTTGGTTAGGTTTAGGAATGTCAGTCTTATGCACACCCCTTTAAATAAAGGGTTTCCCTTTCGTGCTTTGTTTATGTAAATATCTTTTTTTCTACTTCTTGTCTAACTCTTCTTCTCTTCTATGACACTCTGCTGTGTAGTTTTCTTACTGTCTTCTCTCTCTCTCTCTGATCAGTGGCTGATAAAGCAGCTTACCTGATGGGTCTGAACTCTGCTGACCTGCTGAAAGCTCTGTGTTACCCCCGAGTGAAGGTCGGGAACGAGTACGTGACCAAAAGTCAGACTGTTCAGCAGGTACAGTACATGTGTGTGTTGTAATGAAGTCATGTGAAAACATCCTCTGCAACGCATCAGGACTTTTATATTATTCCTTACAAAAGTTATTATAATACTGTAAAACTGGGAAAACATGCAGGTAACCATCATATCCTTCAGTGTGAGAGAAGTCTGTAGTTCATGCCCATTGGTATGTTTTGATATCCAAACACTCATCTCCTCCTATCTCTCCATGTTACTCTGTAAACTACTACCATCCACAAACGGTGAAGTGTGGTTTTATTTGACCAGTGTGGCTCGCTGGTCGCCCAAAGTCTCATTTGATTGGATGATTCTTTTTATAACAATAGTGTCCTCCTATATTTCCTTTCCTTTAAAGACCTGATGTCTTTGATGTGTTGGGATGTCATTGTGCAGGTCTACAACTCTATCGGTGCTTTGGCCAAGTCGGTGTATGAGAAGATGTTTGTGTGGATGGTCCTCCGCATCAATCAGATGCTGGACACCAAGCAGCCCAGGCAGTTCTTCATCGGAGTCCTGGACATCGCTGGGTTTGAAATATTTGATGTAAGTTTGCATGAAGCAGTTTATCTACTGTCATTTCATAATGAATAATGTGGTCATGATCTTGTAAATGCTTTGTGTTTTGCAGTATAACAGTCTGGAACAGCTGTGCATCAACTTCACCAACGAGAAGCTGCAGCAGTTTTTCAACCATCACATGTTTGTGCTGGAACAAGAGGAGTACAAGAAGGAGGGCATCGAGTGGGAGTTCATCGACTTTGGAATGGACCTGGCTGCTTGTATAGAGCTTATTGAAAAGGTTGATTTAATCAAGTATCATATTACACAAAGTTATCGATATGAATGCGTATGTGTAAAGCGTTGTTTGACTGTCCTCGACAGCCGATGGGCATCTTCTCCATCCTTGAAGAGGAGTGCATGTTTCCCAAGGCGTCAGACACCACCTTCAAAAACAAGCTGTATGACCAACATCTTGGAAAATCAAACAACTTTCAGAAGCCCAAACCTGTGAAAGGCAGAGCCGAGGCTCACTTCTCCCTGGTGCACTACGCTGGTACTGTTGACTACAGCATCACGGGCTGGTTGGACAAGAACAAGGACCCGCTGAATGACACCGTGGTCCAACTGTTCCAGAAGGCCGGCCTCAAACTACTGGGCTTCCTCTATTCTACCTATTCTTCATCTGCTGGTAACAACTGATGTGATTCTGAACATTTCTATCATTTAAAGGTGGTAAATTGACATTTCAGAGCATTGATATACTGTAGCAATACAATATATAGACTATTATCTATGTAAAGATATAGGCCACTATGTAAACGATCTATATTGTGTGTGCAACTCCACTTTTGCTCGTTAAACGGGATATAATCTGGGTGCAACGTAAGGCTCAAGGTGTTGTATTTAGTCTCTTAATTAATCATATGTGTGTTTTGGGCGTAACATTAATTAAATCAATCAGTGTCATCTCCCGCGGATTCAGCAAATTAGAGAAGTGACCGATTTTCTGCTGAGGAAACGGATCTGCTCGTTCGTGAGGCGAAAGCATGATGCATGAGGTCCTTGGTCGGAGGAGGAGGAGGAGGAGGAGGAGGAAGAGGAGGAGGAGGAGGAAGAGGAGGAGGAGGAGGAGGAGGAGGAGGAGGAGGAGGGAGGAGGAGGAGGAGGAAGAGGAAGAGGAGGAGGAAGAGGAGGAGGAGGAGGAGGAAGAGGAAGAGGAGAGGAGGAGGAGGAGGAGGAGGAGGAGGAGGAGGAGGAGGAGGAGGAGGAGGAGGAGGAGGAGGAGGAGGAGGAAGAGGAGGAAGAGGAGCGCTGCTGCGCATCCTTGTGTATGTAACAAGTAGAGTGTACGCGTGCTGTGAACCAGCCTATGTAGACACATCTTACTGCTGTCTCAAGATGCACCTGACCACACCTTATTTTAAGGCCAACGCGCCCACGGGTGCACGGATGGAAGCAAGTACATTTGCTACATACACAACGTGGGCGCTCGGCGTGAAAATGACAACTACGTCGGTCTGAAACCAGCAATCGCTGTTTGCTGCGTGTGCGCCGAGTTTATCTGAGAGCACTTTGTTTACGTAGTCGGTCCGGCCGTGCGTGCATGTTAGTGCATGTGAGTCCCAGTATGTGTGCCCCACTGGCTAGCTAATCGCCGCTGCTTGGCACTGCGGTTACAGTTGATAACGGCGTCCCGACCCACAGAGTCGTCACTGAAGCGTAACGCCCTCCCTCCGGTTCTCCCCCAGGTTAACACTGTTAGCTCTGTTACTGTTGTTTGCACTGATCATGCTGTTAGCATCGGTTCAGGTTCAGGTTCAGGTTCAGGTTCAGGTTCAGGTTCAGGTTCAGGTTCAGGTGACTTTATTTGTACCCGTAGGTACAGTAGATTTGTTTTGCAGCAAAAATAGAGGACAGCATCCGTGTTGATGATAAATGAAGCAGTAGAGACAGAAGAAAGACACACCAAAAAAACATGACAAGACAAACAAGAGTCCTCAAAGGCTAACTGGGATCAGGACCCAGCAAAAAAAGAAGGTCACAAGAACAATATAAAAAAAGCACTGAAATATCAGGACAGAAGACACAATAAAACAACAAAAGGATAAACTTTACATAAATATGTGCAAATGCTGCTATAAGACTTATTTAAATGAACAATTGGAACAAAGCTGTTCCTGCACCTTGCCAGTGCTGGCTCATCCGCTGCCATGTTGAGAGCCGTGTGGAGGCAATCCCTCCATCATAGATGTGCTCTGAATATAGAATTTATTACCTCTAAAGGCCGAACTGTTCAGCCTGATGATGCTGATAAAAACATGTGTTGTTTCAGAGAACCCTGGTGGAGGACCTGGTGCTACCGTAAAGAAAGCAGCGAAGAAGAAGGGCTCCTCCTTCCAGACTGTGTCAGCCGTCTTCAGGGTAACTGCGGACTAAAATAAAATTGGATGTTCATAATTTTGTTAGATTGATTCCACGTTATAACGAAGTATTGACACTGATGATCTGGAACAGGAGAACCTGGGGAAGCTGATGACGAATCTGAAGAGCACCCATCCTCACTTTGTCCGCTGTCTGATCCCAAATGAAACTAAAACTCCAGGTATTTTCACTTCGTGTTATAAAATATACTCTTTATCAGAGTATCTAAAGCAGCTCAGTTATAACGTGGCTCTGGTTGACTTTCAGGGATCATGGAGCACCATCTGGTTATTCATCAGCTGAGATGTAACGGCGTGCTGGAAGGAATCAGGATCTGCAGGAAGGGCTACCCCAGTAGGATCCTCTACGGGGATTTCAAGCAAAGGTAAGAAGCAGTAGAGTAGGTTTATGAGACATTTATTATAAAAATAATAACTTCTCTCAATGTTTTTCTTGTAGGTACAAAGTACTGAATGCTAGTGTGATACCTGAGGGACAATACATTGACAACAAGAAAGCTGCTGAGAAGCTCTTGGGGTCGATCGATGTGGATCACACGCAGTATAAGTTTGGACATACCAAGGTAATGTATTCTGAATATAAGGGTTTCAGTGTGTTAGAACTGGAGCTCATGCGGGATCGTCTAACAACATCTGAAGCCTCCTTTGGGAAGTAAGAATAGGATATAGGATAGGCTGTGTCCATCAACAGACCCTCTGACAATCACGCAAACTTCACCTAAAATATGCTGCCTCTGGGGTCAGTTATAGTCGAGCACAATCTGTTTCTTCATTGTTATGTGGTTGATTTACAAATCTATCTACCTATGAAGCCTCTGTTGAACTGTATTAGTGACATAAAGCAGTGGCTGTCACAAACTTTCCTTCATTTAAATGAAGGTAAAACTGAATGCATCATGTTTGGTACTTCGTGCATCACTAATGCTGCAGTCTCAAGCTTCTTATTTCAAACCAACTGTAAAACATCTGGGGGGGACAAATGTAATAAACAGATCGACTCTGTTGTTAAAACAAGCTTTTTCCAGCTTCGTCTTCTGACTAAAGTAAAGCTCTTCCTCAATCGGCACCATCTCTAGAAGGCAGTTCACTCTTTTATAAGCTGGAGACTTGATTTTTGTAATGCACTGTATGTTGGTCTCAACCAGTCTTCCCTCGCCGACCTCCAACTTGTGCAAAACGCTGCTGCTCGCTTTTTAACCAACACTTCCCCCCTTCCCCATACTTAACTCACTCCGTTGGCTTCCAGTTGGCTTTAGAATCCATTTTGAGCTCTTGATGTTAGTTTTTAAATCCATTACCAGCCTCGCCCCACCTTATTTGTCCGAGATTTTAACTCTCCGCGAGCATAACGGGGCTTTACGGTCATCTGGTCAACTTTTTTGTAGAAGTCCCGAGGTCGAGGTATAAGCTGTGGGGTGATCGCTGCTCCTAAACTATGGAACAACCCCTGATATACACACTATCACTGACCTAGTACTGTTTAAATCTAAGCTCAAGACTTTTTTATTTAGATTGGCTTTTAATACCTAGTAGCGCTGTGACATTTTCCTTCTGCTTTTTATGTACCTTTTTATGATTTTAAGACGTGTTTTTATTCCTGTTATTTCCTGATGTTAATGTAAAGCACTTTTGGGACCTTTTGGTTGTTGTAAAGGAATATACAAATACATGTTGATAGATTGATTGATGGAAGTCTGCACCGTTATTCCCACTGATATGATTCACTGCATTAAGATGAGATTAGAAAGACAAAGAGTTCTGCTGCTACACATATAAACACTTTTGCTGACGACACATCATACTACCTTAATCAACCATACTAAAGCCTTTATACGGTGAGATTGATGTTAACACTGGTTTATTGATGTATCTCAAACTTCTACTATATTTCCTGCAGGTATTCTTTAAAGCAGGGCTTTTGGGTCTACTGGAGGAGATGAGGGATGAGAAACTGGCCTCTCTCATCACCATTACTCAGGCTTTGTGTCGGGGCTTTCTCAGGAGGAAGGACTATCAGAAAATGACAGAGAGGAGGTAATCAGAGTTATGGTTAGATTGTGAACATATACATCAAAGACTGTAGGTTTAAAGACATGTTTGCTGCTCAGTGAAGAACTAAGAACCAGCTCCATCTTTTTACAGAGAGTCTATATACATCGTCCAGTACAACATTCGCTCTTTCATGAATGTGAAACACTGGCCGTGGATGAAGCTCTACTTCAAGATCAAGCCACTCCTGAGGAGCGCTGAGACCGAGAAGGAGATGGCCGTCATGAAAGTGGAGTTTGCCAAGTGTAAGGAGGATTTAGCCAAAGCGGAGGCTAAGAGGAAGGAGCTGGAAGCCAAAATGGTTTCTCTGCTTCAGGAGAAGAACGACTTGTGTCTGCAGATTCACTCTGTGAGGAGAGAAGACACACCTTTTTTAGCAATTAACTCATAAGAAAGTAGAACTGCACAATTACAGATTGTGTTTTTATTTAACAGGAAAGTGAGAGTCTGGCAGATGCAGAGGAGAGATGTGAGGGTCTGATTAAGAACAAGATTCTGTTGGAGGCCAAAACCAAAGAATTCAGTGAGAGGCTGGAGGACGAGGAGGAGGTGAACGCCGAGCTGACGGCCAAGAAGAGGAAGCTGGAGGACGAGTGCTCCGAGCTGAAGAAAGACATCGATGACTTGGAGCTCACTCTGGCTAAAGTGGAGAAGGAAAAACATGCCACCGAAAACAAGGTCAGTGTCTCTGCTCGGTGGTCATCTGAACACAGCATCCCTATAGCATTTACTAACACGTTTACTACTTTTTACACATTCAGGTGAAGAATCTGACTGAAGAAATGTCATCTCTCGACGACACCATCAGCAGGTTAACCAAAGAGAAGCTGGCTCTGCAGGAGGCCCACCAGCAGACACTGGACGACCTTCAGGCAGAGGAGGACAAGGTCAACTGTCTGTCCAAAGCCAAGATCAAGCTGGAGCAACAAGTCGATGATGTAAGCTGTAGACATCACCTCTCTGACATCATAGCATGATAGCATAATAGCCTACTATTAGTATTCTTAGTCATATTTATATTATTATTACTGCTATATTATTGATTTTATTATCATTCTATCATATCCACTGTTGCTGTTATTATGCTGTTTATTGTGTACACATGACATCTATTACATGTCTGTCCATCCTGGGAGAGAGATCCCTCCTCAGTTTCTCTCCCTGAGGTTTTATTCCAGTCTTTTCCTGGTTAAAGGTTGTTTTTCTCCGATGTGAGGGTCCAAGGACGGAGGGTGTTGTACTGTATGTTGTACAGGTTGTAAAGCCCCCTGAGGCATATTTGTGATATGTGTTATTGGACTATATATAAATAAAATTGGCATTAAAACTGAATACTGAAATTGAAAACAGCTCGAGGGCTGTCTGGAACAAGAGAAGAAGATCCGGATGGAAGTGGAGAGGGCCAAAAGGAAGCTCGAAGGAGATCTGAAACTAACTCACGAATCCATAATGGATTTGGAAAATGACAAGCAACAGCTGGAGGAGCGCCTTAAAAAGTACGTACTGGTGCATCAGTGTCGAAGCATCATGATAAGTTCGTACAGTACGTGTGCTCTAATCATGGTTTTACATGACAGGAAAGACTTTGAATGCAGCCAACTTTTATCCAAAATCGAGGATGAGCTGAGTGTAGCTGTGCAGTCTCAGAAGAGGATCAAGGAGCTTCAGGTACTTAAAGAACTTGAGGGTTAATTGAAAATTTGCTGCAATCCAATGACTGATCTCAGGTCTGTGTTGCTTAACTCAGGCTCGTATTGAAGAGCTGGAGGAGGAGATTGAAGTGGAGCGTGTTGCCAGAGCGAAGGTGGAGAAGCAGCGGTCTGATCTCTCCAGGGAGCTGGAGGACATCAGCGAGAGGCTGGAGGAGGCCGGAGGAGCCACCGCCGCTCAGATAGAGACGAACAAGAAGCGAGAGGTGGAGTTTCAGAAACTGAGACGAGACCTGGAAGAGTCGACCCTTCACCACGAGGCCACCGCTGCGGTTTTAAGGAAGAAACACGCCGACAGCGTGGCCGAGCTGGGAGAGCAGATCGACAACCTGCAGAGGGTCAAACAGAAGCTGGAGAAGGAGAAGAATGAGTATAAGATGGAGATGGATGACCTGTCCAGCAGCATAGAGGCCATGGTCAAGGCAAAGGTAAGATAGACCAGTATGGAAAGGATATGGTAAATCAATTCATTATTTAATATTATATATATATTACAGGTTAATTATGAGAAGCTGTGTCACTCTCTGGAAGACCAACTGAGTGAATACAAGACAAAACACGATGAGAACACTCGTCTGATCACTGAAATAAACACTCAAAGGGCGAGACTTCAGAATGAAAACGGTACGGAGTCAAATCATTAAACAGACTTCTGGAGTTCAACTCTTCTCTCTCCTTTCTTACCTTGTTTTTAACCCTTTGAACAGGTGAGTTCTCTCGTCTTCTGGAGGAGAAGGAAGCGATCCTCTCTCAGATGTCCAGGTCTAAGGTCGCCTGCACTCAGCTAGTTGAAGAACTGAAGAGACACAATGAGGAAGAAACGAAGGTTTGTTGCATTGCTGCACTTTGTGCGACCAATCGGTGACTGTCACATTGATTATCCCAGCAGGTCAGTGAGCTAACTGATTAGCTGAGAGGCTTATAGGTCGTTTGAACTTGGAAGCTCAGAATCAACAGATTTGGCCTTTTTTTTTTTTACTGGGTTTGATTCTACTTATAGACAAAAAGGTCCTTTAAAGGAGCAGAGGTTTGGAGGTTTAAAGGAACAGTCAGACATTTTAACAACATGTTTCTTCAACTAAAAGCCGAATCTGCCTCTTTATCAGGCTAAGAATGCCCTCGCCCACGCTCTCCATTCTGCCCGTCATGACTGTGACCTGCTGAGGGAGCAGTTTGAGGAAGAGCAGGAGGCCAAGGCTGAGCTCCAGAGAGCCATGTCCAAGGCCAACAGTGAGGTGGCCCAGTGGAGAACCAAGTATGAGACCGACGCCATCCAGCGCAATGATGAACTGGAGGAGGCCAAGTGAGAGTTCTTCTTATGCACATAGATAGGAAATACATATATACTGTATATATCATATATATCTTCATTTTGTTTTGCTCAGGAAAAAGCTGGCCCAGCGTCTGCAGGAGGCCGAGGAGGCGGTGGAGGCCGTGAATGCCAAGTGCTCGTCTCTGGAGAAGACGAAGCAGAGGCTGCAAGGAGAGGTGGAGGACCTCATGACTGATGTGGAGAGGGCGAACGCTCAAGCAGCCGGTCTGGACAAGAAGCAGAGATGCTTTGATAAGGTAACAACAAGTGTATTGTGCTAAAAAAATCACAACAAGCCACAGATGCTGACAGTCTGCAACCTTTATTTATATATTATAGGCTAACATAGCAGTGACTCCACCCAGGTAATGAAAGCTGTAACATCTGCTGCTCTAAACACCTGTTATAGGTGATATAGGTCATTAGAATAAAACAGCTTGGGGTGACCATTTCATGCAGCAACAGAAGTTTATTTGCAATACAGAATAACTGAGTTATTAGCATCAGCAACATGCATGTGATGCGCCTACAGAGACACAAAGCCATTAGCACAACAAGGTTCATATCTTAATAATCAGACAGACCATCCTCATCCAAGCCGATGTTTTGTGTCTTCCTCAGATTCTGTCTGAGTGGAAGCAGAAGTATGAAGAGAGTCAGTCTGAGCTGGACGGATCACAGAAGGAGTCTCGCTCACTCAGCACTGAGCTCTTCAAAATGAAGAACTCTTATGAGGAAGCTTTGGAGCACCTTGAGGTCCTCAAACGAGAGAATAAAAACCTGCAAGGTACGTATGTACCTGTATAATAGTACTGCTTTATTACAGGAAGTTTCATCTGGAACATGTTTGACAATGAATCAGACGATGTTGAATAAGCTCTAATGGACAAGAACGATTTTATATGAATGTTATGTTCATATGTCGATTCATATCTTTTTCTCTTGAGGCAAGACGGAAAGGCTAGACAGTAGTGTATACTGCCGATACTGGACATGATTAGAATAATTAGTTTTTGATTGTTTCCATTTGGTTGTTAATTGAAGAAATGCATTATTTTTTTAGAGGAAATCTCTGATTTGACTGAACAACTTGGAGAGAACGGTAAAGCCATCCATGAGCTGGAGAAGACCAGGAAACAAACTGAGACTGAGAAGACAGAGGTCCAGACTGCTCTGGAAGAAGCTGAGGTAACTTCACGCTATATAAAGAAATGATAGATACAACATATCAGTTTTTATTTCATATATATAATTTTTTATCAATGCATTCTTATTTTTATCTGTACTCAAGGCTTCACTGGATCATAACGAATCCAAAATCCTGCGTATCCAGCTGGAGCTCACTCAGGTGAAAGGAGAGGTCGATCGCAGGCTGAATGAGAAGGACGAGGAGATCGAGCAGATGAAACGCAACCAGCAGCGCACCGTGGAAATGATGCAGTCCGCCTTAGACGCCGAGACGCGCAGCAAGAACGACGCCATGAGAATCAGGAAGAAGATGGAGATGGACCTCAATGAGATGGAGATCCAGCTGAGCCACGCCAACAGGCAGGCAGCTGAAGCCCAGAAGCAGCTGAGGAACATGCAGGCCCACCTCAAGGTGAGATACGGTTCATTGGCAGCTTTAACACAAAGCTATTAGCTTTTTTAAAGCATCTTTTACCTGCCTGTCTCTCTGCAGGAGCAAACCCTCCACCTGGACGAGGCGCTGCGGAGCCACGAGGACCTGAAGGAGCAGGTGGCCATCGTGGAGCGCAGGAGCATCCTGATTCAGGCGGAGGTGGAGGAGCTCAGAGCGGCTCTGGAACAGTCGGAAAGAAGCCGCAAATTAGCTGAACAGGAGCTGAACGAAGCCTGTGAGAGAGGAGGACTACTGCACTCTCAGGTGAGCAGCAGTATTACAGGTATCCAGCAGCTGGTGGAGACCAAAGCAGAGTGAAAAGAGTCTGGTCCACAGAAACACCACCCTCTGAATGAATGCCAACGTTGTGAAGCATAAACATAAGTCACCTTTTATTGACAGTTTATTGATTGTTCCTACAGAACGCCAGTCTCATCAACTCCAAGAGGAAGCTGGATGCAGATGTGAGCCAGCTGCAGGGCGAGGTGGAGGACGCAGTCCAAGAGGCTCGCAATGCAGAGGAAAAAGCCAAGAAGGCGATCACTGATGTAAATAATACCTCTACCACCTTACCTCTAATTATATCTAAAGCTTCATATAGTGTGATTAATAACTATAAGAAACCAGCCTGGTTGTCTCTGTTGTTGTCAGGTCCGGCGTGATAATGTGTTTGTTATTTGTAATGACGAATTATAAATCACCAGTTTAACTCACTGTGTTCTTGCAGGCAGCCATGATGGCCGAGGAGCTGAAGAAAGAGCAGGACACCAGCAGCCACCTGGAGAGGATGAAGAAGAACCTGGAGGTCTCTGTGAAGGATCTGCAGCACCGTCTGGATGAGGCTGAGAACCTGGCTTTGAAGGGGGGCAAGAAACAGCTCCAGAAACTGGAAGCTCGGGTACCACACGGGTCCATATGAGAGTAATTATTATAATTATTGAGAGCAAACTTGACAGCTGATGTTGTGTTTGTAGGTGCGTGAACTGGAGACTGAAGTGGAGAGTGAACAGAGAAGAGCCGCTGACAACATCAAGGGAATCCGTAAATATGAGCGGCGAGTGAAGGAGCTCACCTTCCAGACTGAAGAGGACAAGAAGACGGTTCTGAGACTGCAGGACCTGGTGGACAAGCTGCAGCTCAAAGTCAAGGCCTACAAACGGCAGAATGAAGAAGCTGTAAGATCTGATTTGAAGAAGTGTTTCTTTGTGTTGTGATTATATCTTACTGTGGGTTTCTTCTGTTGCTGCAGGAGGAGCAGGCTAACACTCATCTTGCTAAGCTAAGGAAGGTGCAGCATGAGCTGGAAGAGGCAGTGGAGCGGGCCGACATCGCTGAGTCTCAGGTCAACAAGATGAGAACCAGGAGCAGAGACTTTGGAAAGGTAACACTTATACATTTAGAGTCCAGTTTGGTTTATTAGGAACCTTGTTGGCTTCCTGAGATGAAGCATCCATCCATACATTTTCTTCCTCTTATCCGGGGCCGGGTCTCGGGGGGGCAACAGGGTTAGCAGGGAATTCCAGACGTCCCTCTCCAAGAGAATAAACTATCTCAGAAAGCTAAATGGAGACATGTTGATTACTTTTTGATGACCTTTGCTCTCCCTTCATTTCTTTTTCTGCTTTTCTTTCCTTACCGTTCCTTCTTGCCATACCTTTCCTCTCCTCTCCCGTCCCGTCCCGTCTCGTCTCGTCTCGTCTCGTCTCGTCCTCTCCTGTCTCAGGCTGCTGATTCTGAGTAGATCCTGAACAGACACAGAAGACATCCTTAATGGAAGTTCTTAGTCCTAGTAGAGACTCTCCAGAGTTGTCCTCCTGTGAGACACTAGCAGAATAAAGTGGTGTGAAGCATTAACTGTGTCTGTCTTTATTGTCTTTCTTTAGATATAAACTGTACAGACAGACGGAGTATTTATCAGAGTTGTGGACGTATTAGCAGATTAGTAGCGTCGTAGTGCTAATGAGACGGTCTTCAGCAGATAATCAGTCTGGTAGGAGGGGTGTGAGCTCAGAGACGTCCCTCTCACTGTGTCCACTTTACGGCTAATTTGAGTGTCTGTTTGCAGAGATCAGGGCAGATCCCTGCAGAACGCCTGCTGACATTTACATTCTGAGTTAAAATAGCCGTCCTGTTCTCCGTCTCTCATCTACATACAATAACCAGGATCAGACCAATAACCAGAAGACCTCATGGAGTCATCAGAGCAGCTGCTGAGGATTCATTTAACATGAAGCCTGTTTGTTTAGCTCACCACACAGAGGGATCCTCTACTCTTCTGTTTCTCTGTCACTGTCTCAAAGGTCTCATCAGTACAGGAATTTCATCTGTCTGAAACCCAGATTAGAAGGCTAATATTCATCAGCATGTCTCTCATACTTAGTTAGCCTCAGTTTTAATCAGTGTTCTGTCCTTTCTGCCTGATTTAAAGGAAAACTCAACAATGGATACTGGATATATGGAACGGATATTCTGGTATCAGCTGTAGTACTGTAACAGCAGCTAGATGGCTCCGTCGGACAAGAGGAGAAACATGGAGGGAGAAAGAGCCGAAAGAGGATTCAGCTTGTTCAAAGAATTTCATTACACACCTGGAAAATACTTTACTTTTATCAGTTTTCGCAGAAGTGAAAATTGATTTATGTTTATGTATATCTTATAAAAGCATAAAAGAGACAAATAACCTGAGCTAGATGTGTCATAAAAAGTCTCGTTGCAGCTGCTCTGGACCTCAAAATGAACAACTTGTACTATCAAATACTGGAGATACTAGAGAAACACAAGAGAGGGCATCACAACGATATCCTTACTCACATACTTAATGTCTGTCTTTTACTGTTTGCATTTCAACCACCTCCATCCAGACTATAATTTATGGAGAAAACAGAGACACAAAGTGGGACTAATTTCTAAAAAAGTATATTTATGGTCTAACTAACTTTGAAAATACGCTGGTGACAACCAGACTTTATTAGAGTTCTTCGGGATGAAGACAGATCAGGAAAGGTTTAATCCACTAGGGAGCGCTCAATGGAAATGTTAGTTATTAGTTAGTAATAGTTAGTAATTTAGTCATGGACTAGAGACCTTGATTACACCTGCATTGACTGATGTTTTTGGCCACTTGGAGGCTAGATCACCTTTTAAATTGATATAGCTAACATATTAGCAAACAGCTGCTTCTTTACACATCCAGCAGACACGGAGCAGCATGAGCGTTCATTTGGAGTCCTGTTTGTGTCCACCAGCTGAATGTAAATCCAATATTCACACTCTTTTAGCTTCTGTTTTGTTCTCCACCAAGTCCTGAGGAAAAATATCTGCCTCTTTTAAATGACTTTTTGACACGCCTACAAATTTACCCACATCAGGGTTTTTTTTAAAGCAAGCTGACGTGCATGGAAGGGGGTTTGTGTCCATATGTCCATCAGCCTGACAATTTTTGTAATATATAATTAAATTACAAGACAGCACGACTGGAAGCCTGTTCAGCAGCAGTCGGTAGAAACGAAGCAAATATGATTAAATAAAGTTATTTTTATAAAACGTCACTATATCCTGACAGTAGTGCATGAGACAGGTAATCTGAAAAACAATCATGTTCCTCTGTGTCCTCCGGTGCTCCTAACGGCATCTGGATGATTTCACAGACTGGAGGAAAACAACCAATCAGAGCTGATCTGGAGTCTGCCGTCTCTGAGCAGCTGTCAATCACTCACCAACTCCGATCAAACGGTCAAACTAGGCAGCGCTGATCAGATATGAATCAATATTCTGTTACTGTAATGACTATTTCTCTCCTCAGATGTTCTCAGAATCATCTTGTAGTTACTGTTTAGCTGTGAAATACCAAGCACCGCCCACCAGCCGGAGCACAGCCAATAGGAACGCTCTCTCTCTCTGAAATGACCTGTGATTGGTCAAAGTCTCCCATTACAAGCTAGATGTTCTAAAGCCTGAAAACAGAGCCATGAGGAGGAGCAGAAGTCTAGTTTTCTCTCAGAGCACTTGAATTACAATATGCTGAAAGGTTATTATGGGATATTTGCCCGATGATGCTATTAAACATCCTGCCTACTGCAGCTTTAACTAAAGGACCACTTACTCATTTTTTTTCAAGCTTTTGTATCTCCTTAACAAATTGGAGTTTGCTTGGTTGTCATGGAGATAGTTTACAGGACGGCTTGTCACTTGTTTTCTAACTTTGGAAACACGTTGTGCTTTTATTTTGAAGGTTTATTTGACTTCCGGTCCTCGCTCCGTGCAGCTTGACGGTGTCTTGTAGCTGCAGGCTGACGGAACAGAGAGGAGGAGGAGAGAGAGGAGGAGGACCTGTCTGTCCACCAGCTGCACACTAAAGTTTCTCTCCAGTGAGCAGCAGCAGCTCCTTACCGCGGAACCCTCACTTGGACTCCTCAAAGTTCTGCTTGAGTTCTGCGGAGCGGCGGCTCTGAGATGTCTGGATCTTACTGCCGGAGTTTGTACCCGTTCAGCGGGGATCAGCACCAGCAGGGACTGAGCTTCCAGGCCGGGGACATCCTGAAGGTGGTGCAGGCTCTGCCCGGAGGCTGGTGGGAGGGAGAGAGGGACGGAGAGCGGGGCTGGTTCCCCTCCAGCTATGTGCAGGTCCTGGAGGTAAGAACCACACACATCTGGATCTCTTAATTGGATCTTAATTGGATTTTAATTGGATTTTAATTTGCTTAAACTTTTTTATGATTTTGTTTTTACGAAAAAACACTGTGTTTATTTTCTGTTCTCTCAGTCTCTCTCACGCATGCACACACACACACACTCGAAGTGTGTTCTAACCAGACACTCTGAGATAAAGACAGCATTGACAGACAGCAGTAATAACTGGTGTTCCCGTGCTGTGCTCATCAGATTAACTCTCTAACCTCACCGCCTGGCTGAGCACACTTCCTCATTCCTCTCACATTCCTGTGAGATCCTCAGGTCTCCTCTCACAGGGAATCAGCCCCTCCCATCCCCACCCAGCCTCCCTCCCATCCCCACCCAGCCTCCCTCCCATCCCCACCCAGCCTCCCTCTCTCTGAACTCACACTCATCTCCCTCCTTTTCTTATGTATTTCTTTTAAAGTGGTGTTTGGCTCTGTGGTGTAAATGATTGAGTTTGTGGTTGGATGGTGACACCACCCAGTATTCTGACAGTTTGTTTCAGTCAGGGATCGGCACCAGGCCGGCTCTCTGAGCTATCACGTCTTCGCTCTGAATGTGAGAAGATATAAACAGGAACAGGATTTGGAGCAGCAGGGTGGAGCAGGGAGCAGACAGGTTCATCCAGCAGCCCCCCCTGAACTTTTAGGACTGCTGTTCTGCAGCTTGACCTCTGACCTGTCTGGTAAATTCCAGCATTTTCTGAGCTACACCTTTAACATCACACAGTCACTCACTCTTTCTCTCTCTCTCTCTTCCAACCATATGAAGGTCATACTGCAGGGCCTTCAGATGTTTCTCTCAGTCATCCTCCCAAAAGAAAGACTAGTACGTGTGGACATATTTAAATAAAGGAGGTTTAAAAGTTAAAGTCATCCACCCAGAAGCAGTGCAGGAGGTACAAGCCTTCCTCTGCAACCTGTCCAACAAGCTGCTCAACTCTTTTTGCTGCCTCTCACAAACTAGCACTGCTCGCCATGCTTCAGCAGACTACTGCACCTGTAGTGCAACAGGTAGAAACTGCTCTGAAGATTCTCCTGGATGAATCAGAACCACTTGTTGAGGTCAGGAGTTCCCAGACTCAGGGACTCCAGTTTGGCTTCTCTCTGAGAACCAGAGCTGAAGCTGCCAGCGCTCAGACTGGCAAACAGCTGGCTGATGCATCAGCGACTTTCTTTCCCATAATAACCTTTCAGCATATTGTAGTTCAAGTGTTCTGAGAGAAAACTAGACTTCTGCTCCTCCTCATGTCTCTGTTTTCAGACTTTAGAACATCTAGTCAGTGACGGGAGACTTTGACCAATCACAGGTCATTTCAGAGAGAGAGAGCGTTCCTATTGGCTGTGCTCCGGCTGGTGGGCGGTGCTTGGTATTTCCTCAACTGATCTCAACATGGCTGCCGGGTCACAAACTTTCTCATTTACAGCTAAACAGTAACTACAAGATGATTCTGAGAACATCTGAGGAGAGAAATAGTCATTACAGTAACAGAATATTGATTCATATCTGATCAGCGCTGCCTAGTTTGACCGTTTGATCGGAGTTGGTGAGTGATTGACAGCTGCTCAGAGACGGCAGACTCCAGATCAGCTCTGACTGGTTGTTTTCCTCCAGCCTGTGAAATCCTGCAGATGTCATTAGGAGCACCGGAGGACACAGAGGAACATGATGTTTTCAGATTACCTGTCTCATGCACTACTGTCAGGATATAGTGACCGTTTTATAAAAATATTTTTTTTAATCACATTCGCTCCATTTCTACCCACTGCTGCTTTAAAGGAAGTATGTAAACTAAGTAAAATACGTACAGAAACAACGTAACATAAGTACGAAAAACATGTGACAACTGTCACTACAAAACGTGACAAACGTCACTTACAACACAAAACAGCGGTCGGTCTCCTGGTGAAAGTCCTGTGTTTGTTGGAGCTCTGGTAGATATGATGAGAATTCACAAGCTACTGTTTGGGTCGAACCTCACATTCATATCAGTCGGTGATAGAAACGTGTTGGTTGCAGCTCTGATGGACAGAATAGATGAATATGAGGGAGAAAGCATCTGTGTGCATGGACACTTTTTTATGAAACTGATGCAAAGCTAGATAAAGGCTTTAGCCCTTCAGCTAGGCTAAATTAAGCAGCAACAACATGCTTATCTGATGTCGGTCGACTTATCACAGACAGATTCTTCTCTCTTTCATGTGAGCGCTCACCGGGGGAACTCTGCGGTCTGCACATGGTGTCGGATGTTTGTGGTGCTGTGGGTTCACATCTAGACTCTCACCACTAAATCAGCTTTCCTTTCACACTCCACTGTTCTCTGCACTCAAGTGGAACTGCCTCAAAACTATGGAGTGAAATTGGTCTCAAAAAAAGTGTATTATATGATTTACAAATGAAAATTAAGATTTACACGATTTGTGTGTAATTTTGGGTCACTCATAAATACCAATTAATTTGAACACATGTAAAACAGTTTTACAAATGCACACATCACAACCTGAATGAATATTAATATTTCACATGCAGATTTATAGCTTTGACTTCACAGATCTGATCATTTTCGCTTTCAAAAAGCTTCCTGTTTTGTGCACGGATCGCTTGATGCGCACGGATCAGGTTACATTTGTATGTGGAGTTATGAGACTATTTTCAATAAGTGTCTGATTAAGTTAGTTGTTCCAGATGTTTTAAGGTTGTTCCTCCACGGCTTATGTCTTCTTCACTCACACTGAAGAACCTCCACACCGACGACACGTTGTCTGTCTGTGTGTGAGACGTTACTGAAGCTGTGTGTCGACTTAAAACCATCATGTGGTGGCTGCAGATGTGTGTGTGACCGGAGAAAAATCCGATATATGAGCATATGAGACCGCTGAAAACCGATTGACGGTTCATCTCTAGCTGTTAGTTTAGGAAGCACTTGACTTATGCAGCAGAGTTTTCTATGAGCGGAGCATTATAAACGTCAATATCGCAGTCGATCACGGTCATTTAATTATGGGAAGCCAAAATCGTGATCACGATTAATATTTGATTAATTGTGCAGCCATATGTTAACTGGGACAAGTTTCACCTCATCTGAACTGCTCTGAGGATGTTACACTTTAGATTTTAGTCCTATTACCATCCTCTGTAATAAGCTAAGCTGATTGGCTGCTGGCTGTAGCCTTATAATCAACAGACTAATGTCATGACAGTAACATTAGTCTGTTGATTATAAAGCTACAACAAGGCGAGAACTTGATTGATACTTGATTTTTATGGCAGATACTGATATTGATACTTGAGAAAATCTAATAACAATCGACCAACATTTATTCTGTTAACATAAATGAACATGTAAAGATTTGAGTGAAGATGTTTTACAGTTGAACAATAAACTTTATTACCAGAGATGCCAGTAACAATAGAGATTCAGTACATTTAGAACAGTAAATGGAAGAAATATAAATTAGACCATTCTAAATAATAATGCTAACATGTAAACCAAAACTCTATTAAATGTGGAAGTAGTAGTTTGAGAAAAATAATCTTCTTAACTCAAGGTCCTCCCTACAAAATGTTTTAATCAATTAATTATTTTTTTTTAAGATTTCTACAACATCCCACATTCTTAATAAGCAAGCGTAAGCTCTGGAAAAAGCTAGTAAGAGGACCTTGAGTACAGATTATTTTCTCAAACTACTTTCTTAGACTTGAATTGAGGAAAAATGAATTTAAATATACAGTAAAATGCTGCCCTGCAGTTTCATCTTGCATATCTGTCGACATAGATGCCAACATGATAGAACGGTGATGTCAGTATTGGAGTAGTTCATCTGGAACAAAGAGATTCATCTCCAACCTCACGTAGGCTGAGTTACACGACACAACGAAACTGGAGGTTTCCAGTTGTTCTTGAATGTGTCATCTGTGGGTTGATGAGACGGGGGGGTTTAGGATGGCACAATGACTGATGGTGAAACAAAAAACACTTCTCTATTTCCTAATTCTGGTACACTCTTAGAAATAAGGGTTCTTCCTCAAGGCCTAAGGCCTAATTCATCTTAATTTTACTGTGTAATATAACTGAACAGTCTGGCAGAATTATAATCCACTGCACCTCTGAAATAGTAAAGACTGTAGTAGAACTAATTTGATGAAATATCATCCTCAAAAACCTGTGTTCTGGAACCATGAATGTTGTGTTGCGTTGGAGCACATCAGCCCGGCCCTTTAAGGCTTAAAGTAAAACCAGGAGGCGGACCACGCTGCCTTTTTGTTGCCCGATGAGATAGAACGTTTTTTGCAGTTTACTGTGTCTTTTTATTTATATTGTTGCTAGGCAACCACCAAATGAGTGCTAATGTTGCCCTAATAAAAACCAGAAACTGTATACAACCCAAATAGTTTTTCAACGTGAGGCGTTCAGGGCGCTCCGGTAAAAACGCCGGGCGCACAGAGCAGATCAACGCCAGGCGTGCAGCGATGCAAAAACAGCACAACAAAACCTGTATTGAAAACAACACTCTGTGTGATCAGGGCCTGATGGTACAGCTATGTGTCCACCGGGGCGTTTTTTATCGCGAGGGCATGCACCGCTTCCCAGCATTGGACGCTTGGTGGGCCGCCACTAGACACAAGACACTCGGCTCCTGATTGGACGAACGCTGTCCCTCCCTGCTCTGCTGCTCCAGCTTTCAAACCGGAAACAACATGGCGGCTCGTTTGGAAACTTTCTTCTCTTATTTCACGAAAATAGTTCTCTGAGATATGTTTCTGAAAACATTTGAGGAGAGAAATAATCCTGCAGTTGAATCTGTCTTTATTTTAGACATGGTTCCTTTATTTCTAAGAGTGTACTGTATACTGAAACTCTTTAAGGAAGTCACCACCACTGCTTCCCTCTCATAACTGTAAATGATGATAAATGGAGGCTGATTCACCGTTAATCACCCAGACAGAGATACTGTAGAGCTGTACAGCTGCTCCGTGAACAATGCAGCTCTGATCTGTTACTGTTGTCTTCTTCAGTCTTTGTTCTACAAACAGCTCTGTTCTTCTGAGCAGAATGAATCATTCAGAACCTGTTGCTGTCGGGAGCATCTCACTATACTCCGGCTGTTCCTCATGAAATCCAACTGGATTTATTCAAGTTTCTCGCCAAAAACTTAATTTTACGAGATTACAATTGAACACATCATGATAACGTTGTAATTTACCTTCACACAATAGTCCTTTTTCCTGAGCAGACTTTGAACGCCTCATAATAATAACTCAATGGCACCTCCGTTAACGTTAGTATCTCCGTTATTTATCCAGTCAGGACTGAGCTGCTAACATCTGCTAACAGCTAACGTTACTAACTCTCCTCCTGCTGATTTAAACACAGGTTCGTTGTTCACAGTGTCGCTTTATCATGTATAAACAGTGTGCGTCCCCTCAGGTTTAGTAGCGCCATGCTTTTGAGCGCTTTTTTGTCTCCGGTCCCAAACAAACTGAAACATGATCCAGCGTGCGTATGAGTCATTGTGGAGCGTAACTGTGGGAAAGCATCAATAAGAGGAATCTATAGTCACGGAGGCATGAGATGCCAAGAAAGCGGAAAACTACTGTTCTCTATTACCATCACTAGTGTTTTCCCTGTCTGCTAAAGTGACGGATCTCCTGATGATTTCACCACCGCCAACAATTTATCCGTATTTGGCGGGTGGGGGGTGTTAATTTCAGACCCTGGTTTCAATATAAACAGATACTGTAGAGGCATAGTTACTCACTCCTGTTGCTCTGAGGCTAAATATGACGTCCCCATAACAAATCATAGCTCCTCTACAAGTGTTGAAATATCAACATGAGCAGTTATGTAATAGAAACATCTGGAGGGAAACCCCCCCCCCCCCTCCTACTTCATGTGGATGAAATATGTTGAGTGCAGGTTGCCACGTATTACACAGTAAAGTGTGACTTTCTTCTTCCACTTGAGTCGGTCATTAATGTTGGGCTCACATTATTATTATTATTATTATTATTATTATAACATTATGTATTGTTTGTCCTCGGTGTGTATTTCCATGTGGCGTTATGTCTCTCTGCAGCCGGGGGAACTACTGTAAGCAATTAGCTGTAAATTATGGAGAACCACTTTGTCTCCCTAATGCTTCTCCTGGTGGACCGTCAGCTGTGTTTATTATGAAACGTTAGAGCTGAGAGCAAGTGTGTGTGTATGTGTGTGTGTGGGGGGGGGGGGGGGGGGGGGGGGGGGGCTCTAGCGGAGGTTTGGAGGGTGATTTAGCCTGGCGTAATACCCTGTAGAGGAATGCCGGGGGTCGGACCGCTGCTGTAGAGCCTCCAGCATGCAGCCAGGTGCTTCCCCCTGCACGCTGGAAAACTAACACCCCCCCCCCCCCCCTCCTGTGCTGATGTCATAATAATAACCAGAATACAGTCATCTCTTGTCATGGAACATATAGGTGTGCAGAGCTGTGAAATATCAGCTGAATGACTGGGAAGCAGTGTTAACCACAATCTGCCGTTTGTTCCAACAGAAGAAGAAGAAGAAAAGGTTTGAGGTTTTTACACATCATTGGAAAATCAGCTGTGTAGAAATAAAGCCTCAGTACGTACGTAGTGTAGTAACAGGCAGAGGAGAGGAGAACTGCTTTACAAAGACTGCAAGTCAATTTAGGGAACATGAAAGTCAATATGATTAATATAATAAGTTAAGTTTGTTACCACATGTAGGTAATGGTGGCAGAGAGAAGTATTTTAAACCTTCATCTCTTTGGTCCTCGTCTACATCAGTGGAGCTATTCTGAGTTATAGCTTGAAAAACATTTGCTCAGTTTAACAGTAATTACAGTTACTTTCAACTTGGGCCTCATTTTCCCTTTTTTTCTTTCTCCATACCATGGAAGGTCAAAATCTAGTGAAATACTCCTCCGTATAGAGCTCTGTACATCTGAACTCACTGGACTGAAATAAGATAAATTGATCTGCCCTTAGTCTGAATCATCCACGTATGCTGAGGTGTACTTACCTGGCCAATCAGGACGCTCCTACCTGAATACGTGCACACCCCAGAGTATATAAGGCAGCGTCCACCAGTCAGACATCCTTTCCCACTGACTGCTCATCTCCACGGATGGAGACGCCGCGTCAAGAGCCTCGCCAGTGTCCGTCGTCTGTCGACTTTGAGACACTACATGACAATCGCTTCTTTTTAAAGCATAATGACAGCTTAAGCTCAGACATCCATTAATACAAGAAACCCACTCCTCTTCTTTATCAATGATTTCATTCTTTCAGTCTTGAGGGTTGAAGTCTATAACGACTGATACATGAAGTATTTGGTTATATCTCCCTCTCCCACGACAGTCCAGTACAACTCTTGCATCACTGCTGACCTTATTGAACCCATCTGATGCTTCATCTCAGCCTAACTGGAACAAGAGATATTTTAAGTCCTTCACTTTTGGCGACAACTCAGTTCCCAATCCAGCGTTTCCTGGCAGAGCACCGCGGCCTCGGACTCGGGGATCATTACTCTCATTCTAGCTTCTTCACACTCAGCTGTGAACTGCTCCAGTGCGTCTCGGAGGTCAAACGTTGATGAAACCAGCAGAGCTACATCATCTGGATACCGGTGTGAGATCTGGATGTACAGTGAACATTAATCAAACTATTCCGTACGTTAAAGCATGTGATTTATATGGGGGGCCATGTGGGACCTTTGGAGAGGGAATCCAGGTCAGGTGGGACAACCTAGACCTCGTCTACCAGTCTGTCTTTCCCAACAATACATTTAATCACCGGCATGTCCACTAAATAATGAGGCTGCATCTGTTTAAAAGAGGGAGACGGTGTGTTTTAACCTAAAACTCTGAGCTGACTCATGTGGATCCAACCAGGACGTTTGGAGTTGCCAAACTTTGCTTCACCAGCTGAGTGAACCAGTCAGGCTTCACTGCGTTGTCCTGCGGTGACTATTGACTGGTCGAGTCCAGTTTAGTTCTGGAGTGGAAAGCAGAACAGCAGACTGACATGCTGCCGTATCTGATCCTGAGAACATAAGGCGAGTCTGTGGAGATAAGATCTGCACACTAGAGAGCACGCTGCTTCATATGCAGTGCACAGTGTGTGTCGTAGCGGTCCTGTCTCAGTCACGTCATGTGTATGGCTGGAGCTGAGGGGGGGGGGGGGGGGGGGCAGTGAGACGAACAAAGCTTGAGAAATTCACATAAAGTGGACGAGGGAGGGTTTAACAGAACAGGCTTTGTTAGCAGTGCTCCAGCCTGCATGTACTCACACAAACACACATGTGCACGCTGCAGCAGAGGCATCGAGCAGACAATAATTACATGTGTGTGTGTGTGCACGTACAGTATGTGTGACTGAGTGCATGCTTTAACACGCACGTGCATCCCTCCTCCTCTCTGAGAATGTGGCTTCGCTTCAGACTCCCACATCTGCCCAAACCAAAACAATGTCTCCCAAATAAAGACACGGTCCACATCCCCCGTCGCTCCCTGTCTCTCTCTCCCTGTCTCACTGTCTCTCTCTCCCTGTCTCTCTGTCTCTCTCTCCCTGTCTCACTGTCTCTCTCCAAGGACTCGTTCACTCCTCCTCCTCCTCCTTTCACTCAGTCTTGCCATATCTTGACACATTCTTCTCTCTAGGTCTAGTAGTTAGCGGCCAAACATGCATGTGAGAAACTTCTCCCCGGCTGTATTTCTCACATGAGGCCTAAACGCCCACTGAGTGATCCCAGAGGGTTGGAAACCCTCAGCCTCAGACCTCCCGGGAAACAACTTATAGCATTACAGTCTCCGCTGGGGCTTACTGAGAACAGTGGGGGGGAAATGTACTTTCTATGTTAGTGTCCTTGTTTTATTTGGGGGGGGTTGAGTCTATAAACTAATCAAGAAACAGTGAAAATTGCCTTTAAAGTCCAAGGTGACTCCATCGAATGTCTCTCTCTCTAACAGTCCACAACCTAAACATACTCAGTTTACTATCAAATATGACGAAGAAAGCAGAAAAGTCTCACAATTAAGTAGCTTGAATGTGGAATTTTTGCTTAAAAAAATGGCTTAAATATGAATCAATTATTAAAATAATTTCCGTTGATTTACTAATTGACTAATTGATTAATTGTTTCAGCTCTTATGATCATAGAGATTTTTATTAGGAGTTATAAATAACTAATTTAAACATTGACACCCAAAGAAGTACTTTATCTGTATCTAATGTAGTGATGATTAGTGATTAGTGATGATTGAGTCCGAGCCAGTGTTGCATTCATGTATCACAGTTGCTCCTGTGTGACAGCGTTGATCAGGCTGCTGTGTTCTTTGTGTTTTCTGTGTTTTCTTGCTCAGACACCAGCATCAGCATCTGAGTGTGAACTTCACAGTAACCAGCGTGCAGAGTACAGAAATGTGGCTGTGTTGCCCCAGAAAGGGAAGGTGGAGGTATTTCTGAGTGAATAATAGGAAACAGACACTTCCCGTGTCTGTCCCACCTCTGTTCCCATGATGCTCCTCAGTGAGCAGGGAATAAAACATCCACCGTGTACCTCACTACTATTTTAGCAGAAACTCCCGACTGGAGTCGGCCCACGCTCTCCGTCTGCATCTCATCATGAGAAAAGGCTTGTGGCTGTTTACAGCTCTGCTCCAGTATGTATACAGCTGGAATATGTTTGGTTTGTCTTCGAGACGTGCACGCCCGTATACAGTATGTCTTTACAGTGAAGAAGACAAGCTCAGTCTATTCCTTCAGGGAGGACTAATAGACATGATACGGTTTGCACTAAGAGAACATCTTGTAGTTTTCCCTGCAGCCTCGTCTGAAATGTTTTATCTCAGGTAATAATGACTAAAGCAGAATATGATCAGTTACTGTGGGAGCTCACAGGTTAATACAGGGAGCAACTTATCATCAATTTCATTGGACTACATTATCAGTTAAAACTGGTAAGAAATATTTGTCTTTGGAGTTTTATTTGAAATAAGAACTACTGCTTAAACAAGATTTACAAGAGTAAGAAAAATCTTACTTTAGCGCCAAACCACCTGATCAGTAATGTGTGGATTCAGCACCATATATGTTAGATAAAGGTAAGACTGTTTATTGCCTCACCGTGATGCTACTTTGGCACCATGGTGAGGCGGTGGAAGCACCACAAATCTTCAACATAGTTTAGGATCAGGCTTTGTGGGTTGCATTTAAATGGATTTAAAAAAATGAGAGATGAATACTCCAGTAAAGATCTGTTTTATGAGTATTAAATACTGACTGTCTTTAGGGTTGAAAGGTAACTGAAGAGTTTGTAGCTTACATCTAGCTTGAAACATAGCTAGCTTTGTGAAGAACGGCAGCTGTAGTCTGCTTGGCTTCCCTCTCTCCATTACAGTGGAAACCGATGGCAAAATAGTTACCGCAAAAAAGTGTGTCAGAACATCGACGGGAACGTCTCCAACCACTCAGCTTAATCCACTTTTCTGACAAAATTTCCTGATAAATAGTTAGATACGTACATTACTCTGAGCAGAGCTTCAGGAGGGGATAATGGGACTTGGAAGAAGTGTATCTAGAGTAGGGATGCCGACCCTCATTAAGCGATTATTAACTGTCAAGATTAGTGCGTCCGGTCTGATAGTTACTGTAGCAGCCACGATGCCGTGTGTATTGTTGAGAACACATGCAGCTACTTTCCCAGTAAAAGTCTCCACCGGATCATTTAGTTTAGCAGGTTGTTAGCTGTGTGTCTGCCCGGCGTAACGTTAGCGAGTGTCCGACAGACCGTGTGTGTGTGTGGCGGCGGTGAGTGTGGGGTCATCGGTGGCGTTATAGCTGTGAACGTAGGTGTAGCAGACGGTGTGTGTACAGTTTATCTGTCGGTGAAAAAATGCTACAACTCCTCAAGACCAGAGCCAACTTCCTTTATCTGTAACACCAGCTCAGATTTTCTTAAGGTGGACTGTTAAGGTGGACCAGCTTTTCTCCTTAAAGTGTTTTGCTTAGCTTTTTAATTAATCTTTAATATTTCTTTTAACCCTTTAACCGGTTAAACGGTTGATTATTAACATCCCTAATCTAGAGATTTATTGGCAAAGTTTCTACAGATGTTTTGACATCAGGAGACAAGTATTTGATGCTGAAAACATAGATTTTACCAGGACTATCGTATAACCAGGAGTATTACCGTATTTACCAGCAGTATCCTCCAGCTAGTATAAAACTATTCTGTATTCCAGGATCATTTCCACATCCTCCTCTGGACTCCTGCGCTGACAGACCTTGACCCCTACAGACTCTCCCCTTCCCAAATCCAGATGTTTCCACGGGGGGTCACCAGAGGTCAGGTTCAGCGGACACACTACTACACACTTGCAACACACGCACACACCTACACACACACTTGGACTGTGTCACCAGTCAGGGGGTTCTGAGTCACTCAGGCATGTGTGAGGACAGCTCAGCGTTAGTCCAGTAATCCAGTATATGTTGAAACTCTGGTCCACTGAGCCTGAACACTGGTCCTCCGCCTCCGCACGGCCAGTAAGTGGGTGAGCATCACGAAGCATGTGATCTCAGACAGCGACATCTGATGACTCACCTATTCAGGACAATCGGTGTCTGTGTATCAGCGCTGCTAACCTGCTGGAAGCTGACGGATGGATCTGTGACTCAGTATTTAGTTGTTGCTCAATGCTGGAAAACTGCTCTGAATCTTTACGGCTAAAAATAATTATCTCCTGACGTCAGGGGGAAGAATGAACTTAATAAGGTTATTCTGTGGTTCATTAACATGATATTTACTTTATGTTTATTTATGGACTCATTTAACTGACCTTTAACTGATGCCAATTTTTCAAAGTGAGCTTCTCTCTTCTGTCCCCTGTTGTAAAGTGAATTACTTTATATAATGTGCCACAGTTTCCACTAGAAGTTAGATTATGCCCTGGGTTTGAACTTCCTGCAGTTCTCAGCTGAGGCTGTTAAAATCCAGGTGAAGGTTTACTACATTGTTATTTTCTGACTGACCTGAAAGCAACACTGGCTGTTTATTTAAAGGCATTTTCCAAGGGGAATTTCACAAATGATTCTTGGTTTTCCAGGCAAGGAGCCAGTGTCCCTGAAATAGAGACCATGAGGTATTTTGTTTTCCTTAATAAGAGATGCTGCCTGTGTTTGGGGGGGGGGATGTGTGGGAAACGTCTGTAATCTGAGAAAAGAAATGCTGAGGTTTGTTTTCTAATATAATTCTTTTAATGCCAGAATCGATATATTTTCTTCATCTGAGTCTATGTGGAGGTAGAAGGAAGTTACCGCTTTTATTGTGGTAGTCTGAGTAACGTGACGTCATATCCGTTCCGTATCCGTCAACCAAAACAAACCTCAGGAAGTATAAAACGTTGGAGGGTCGTCGTGGATACGACCTGCACCCTCACATGTTAAATCCAGCGTGGTAAACACTACACATCCAGTAAAGGATGGAAACGCTTTGGGTTTCACACATTGCAGGAAAAGCAGAGCTAGACATCACAGCTAAAGCTACATGCTAACTCTGTCACGGACAGGAAACGTTATCGTATCGCGGTAACGTGCGGTCCAGCCGGCCGTCGCTCTCGTCTCCGTGGTCAAATGGGCCGACGCTACAACTGTAGAGCACCATATACTGACATTTATGTTAAATGCATTGAAACGGCCCCGATGGAGCTGACCATGGATGGATAAAGAGAACGGAGCTGACGGGAGAGCTAGAGACGACCTTGGAGAAGTTAGAGGAAGTAGACACGTGGGACTACGTCCGCTTTTCAAAATAAGGTGTTAACAAAGGGAACTGTATTTACAAAATACATCTATGGAAATAAGATTGATTGGATTATATTCACCAGAAGTATAAAACATTACATGTCCCTTATAAATTAAAAAGAAAATACCACTAATCTGTGAGGGAAATGTCTTTATTCTTTGATTTCTGGGTTGCTGGATAATAAATGTAATAAATACTTCCTGACAATGATCCTGATATATTTGACTTCAGGACATCTCTGACTACATACATGCTGAAAATCAAACATTTTTACTGGATTCATTTAGAGATTTTCAAAGTAAAAGTCTCTAGAAGTGTATGATTCAACTTTTTCTCTTCATGGTCTAGTGTTAAAAAAACAACAACAAAAATCGCAATAAATCGCCATACATATGGAATCAGCACCTGAGTACGGTGATAGTATTGAATCAGGAGATGTAGGTGAATCGTCTCAGCTCTAGTTTATCACTACGAGCGACACCTTTCACATTACACATCAGCTGCTTTCAGGATTACAACTCTTGTCCTTGTTTCCTCGTTCAGTATCGAGCAAAATAATCATGAATATCTCTTCAGTCATAAGCTGGATATTCTTCTTCCTTTTCTCTCTGTGGTAATGACTCATACAGGTTCATCTCTCAGACTGCAGCAGCGACATGTTGAGAGTCTGCAGAGCTCACAGCCGGCAGCAGTGATTGTTGTGGTCGCTCCTCAGTCCTCGATGAGTCCTCGTGTTCTCCGCCAGCGGGTCTTCTTCTCTGGCATGCTGTGAATGTGGAGCCAAAGGCAGTCTGGGGTTTAGAAGGTTAACCATCTGGAATGATGCATTATTTAATGTTGCATATGCCGAGCAGAGCTGGCTCTGGGATTCCTCATACTTCCCACCGCCAAGGTGCTCCCATTCTCTCACTCATGTGACAGGACTGTCAGATCTGTCTCGGGGGGGGGGGGGCTCGTAGCTCAGCACAGTTCAGGCAGAGCTTTGAGACTCACTTTGAAGCAGGTCTGTGGAGACAGAAACTTACACCACAGATTCAGAGGTGCTTTGGGATTTTGGGAGATTGTAGCTTTTGAAAATGAACCATGTCTACAACCTAACATGTCTTCATGTCCAAGAGTTTTGCATGTTATCTGTGTCCAAGCAGCCCACTCCCATCTGTCTCTGCCTCCTCCTGAGAACCATTCCTGCTTGAAAATGCATGAAAATTATAAATAATAATTAAAAAAAAACCATTAAATGACACAAAGTGTAAAAACTTTTTTTGCACAATAGAGGAAGTTTTATTAAATTCTGCCGTTTCCATGCAGCTTTTGTAATGCAATACTTAAAAATGTGCATAATAATAAGTTTAAGGAAGCGTGGCTGTTGGCTACTCTGTAATGTTTTCACCCAGTTATACACTAGATCAGTGAAAACAAATGTATAATGATAACCCATGTTGTCTGAGGAGGAACAACTGAACTTGTCTCTGCACACATCCATGTACTGTAGCTCTGCTCTGCTGTAAATGGATCTGTAGTTCGGCATATTGACTGTTTCAGTACATGAACACGTGATCCTGTGTCACTGACCTGATTGGAAATAGCTCATATTTTCTTTAATGGCATGTTGGAGTTTATCAATTGTTACATCCATCACTACTTCTCACTGCTGTTGGACTATTCAAGCGAATCGGCTCCTCAAAGCTCACAAAGGACAAATATAACGGTGACCACGAGACCATCAAAAAGAAAACACGGCTGCCATGCTGTCAGAGACTGTAATTACATGCAGTCATAAGTAACTTTTCAGAGGCAGAGAAAACAATTTTGGAACATGAAATAATTTGCTGTGGGTTGTACCTTTATCTGACATTCAAATGCATCACCACTTGACAAAAGCTACATTTCATCATTTATCTGATGCTGTGTGTAAACTACAGAAACCTAAGGTGCTTGCAGGAGGGTTACTGACTTTGGATCAGCTGTGGCAGCGGGTGCAGCCGTCACAGTGATCTATGGGGAAGGAGATTATTTTTGCATGCTGAGTGACGGTGTGTTATCCATCTCTTTAACACATCCATGCTAAAGCTACATGTCCCAGGCAAAAAGTCAGCATCCTCACCACTTGATGACCAAGTAGAACAGACATGGAAATAAAGGAGCAGCACTGTTCTAGTGTTGCAGTGAAGACTTACTGAGTCCTACTACAGGAAAAATGGAAGATCAGACTCTTATTTCATTCTTACGTGTTTGGCTAATTACAATAAAGACAGAAGTTACTTTTGCTTTTTATTGAAGACACATTGAAAACTGCTAACGTTAACGCTTACTCACTCTGATAGCATCCAAGACCAGCTTCCACACAGTGGCACAATTCTAGGGGTGTAACAAAAACACTATTGATTTTTAATTAATAGTTTACATGCAAAGACTAACTCAGTCAATACTGTAGTTTATTTTCAAAGAGATGCTCCCTCTCAGTGTGTGTGTCCTCTCTAAGTAGAGCTAAGATGTTGGATGTTACAGCGACTGTGATGAAATGCAGATCCATCTGTTCTGATTGCATAAAAAAAGTAAACTTTTTTTACTCAGATTTTATTTAAATAATGGTGTGTTCTTTATGCTGTGACGGTTTTCCTAAAATTAGATTTAATAAATCACAATATATCTCCTTGCTTACAGTGTCGAGAACTTCCAACTCTTTTACTGTTGTGTTTCTGGTGTTGGAAGGTTTGTGTCAGGCCTGCTCAGTCCTGATTGTGAAGCTGTGATTGGACAATCGCTGTTCAGAGATGGCATTTAGCAAACGATCATTTATGTCCATTATTGCTGCAAAGCCTCCTCCTCCTCCTCCTCCTCCTCCTCCTCCTACTCTATTGAATTCACATCTATCCTGCAGAGCCTGGATTGATTTGCAGTTAACCTCCTCTAGATGCTTCAGTGACTTGGCACGGATCCCGATAACCAAACTGTAGCTGTTGTGGAATTTCGTTTGGCTCTCCCAAGTCTTCAAACAGCATCCCCACAATGTGTTGCAGCGGTCTCCGCCTGTTGTTTTCCTGCTAATCAGTAGCAGATGTGTGCAGTTTGTCTCCACGCTCGCTGCTGTTCTTCAGCTGTACGTTCTGACTCCGCAGCTCCGGGTCTCAGAGGCAGTTTGTTGTTCTTTGTGTGGCAGCGGTGGTAGCTCAGCCTGCTCCGCTATGATGTCATTGGTTGCTGGTTGTGAAATACTTGAGGAAATGAGAACCTCATTGAACCCTGCTGCACATTTCATCTTCATCTCTTGTGCAGCCTGATCTTCAGTGGTTTGGTTTGATCTACTTTTTATCTGTTTATCTCCAATGATGCCTTGGATCTAACATGTTGTTTCAATTCACCTCCAGTGTGCTGATGAGCCTGTTTGTGGTTACTGACACAAACCTGCTTTGTCTGTTTTGACAGAGGACAGCGTCTCTGAGTCAGCTTCCTGTTGAGGACCACAGAGATCCCCTTCCTCCTCAGTGGAGGTGCTACATGTCTCCACAAGGGCGGCGATACTACGTCAACACCACCAGCAATGGTAAGAACAGTGCAGGACACATGTTGAAGAAATAGTTCAAGAACATAACTCTCCCTAAAACCACAATGTGCCGTTTTTACATTTCTGTTTATGTAGCAGTACAGTAAACATCAGGATGCATCTTAATTACTTACTAACTGATTCCTCTGCTTCCAGCCGATGCTAAGCTAGTAGGGCTGTAATAATACGTTTTTATAATATATATCTACAATTAGATTATGACTATTCCCAACCTCCAGTTACAGACATCTACAACGTCATTCTGACTAGTTAAAATTGATTTTTAGATATCTAAAAAGGACAATGTAGATATCTTTAACTGAGGGGAATTAAAGATATCTTGAACTGGGATTACGACTAGTCATAACTCAGTTGTGGATATCTGCAACTGAATTGGAGATATCTATAATAAGAAACCCCATACATGTGAATATGGCAAGCTGTTTTAACATTTAATAGCTAAGCTTGACTGTCCAGAATTAACATTACAGATATATACAACGTCATTCTGATTAGTCGTAATTACATTGTGACGAGTCAGAATTCATATTCCAGATATCTATAACGTCATTGTGACTGACAGTTAGAGATATCTGTAGTTTAGTTCTGACTCGCACCACTCACTCCACATGGCTCTCAACATGGAGACAGCTGCAGCTAATGGTGCTAACAGCGCTAACAGTGCTGACAGAGTTAACAGTGTTAACCTGGGGGGGGGGGAACCGGAGGGGGGGCGTTACGCCTCCTGCACTAAAAGCCCGCACCACTTTTAATCTGTCACTTTGCACAGAAATATTTCCTGCCTTGCTCCCCAACTACTCTTTGGATTGAAAATAAAGCAGTATTTTTTCATTAAAAATGTTCCACGGAGGAGCTCGTATTTATGATAAAATGTTGTGAGAGCGATCTCATCAGTCAGTAAAGTTAAAGCTCCGCTCTGTGTCTCTACACCAGTGATGGTACCAGTGGGAGACGGAGGCTGTAGAAGAACTCATACTGCTGATAGAGCCTTGTTTCTGTCCACACAATCACCACTCAGTGTCTCCCTGAACACACACACACACACACACACACACACACACACACACACACACACACACACACACACACACACACACACACACACAGACACACACACAGCTTAATACCCTCCTCTGTTTCACAGACACAGCAACATCGCCTGCTTTTACTATCCCCGAGTGAACTCGCTGTAGAACCTGACTGATGATACTAATATCTAGCGGAGCCTCTGACTTCAGCTGTAATAAAGGTTAGGAAAGTGCAGCTTTCTCAGACACACTGTTCACCGGTCACAGAGTGACAATAGGCATCATGTAAAAACCTTTATACGTATTCTTAAAGCTTCAGTAGGCAGAGTTTTTGGGATCACTGGGCAAATATTCCATAATAATCTTTCTATTTTCTCTGTGTTGTTACCGTTAACTCCCACTGCATCATTTATTCAATAAAGCTTTTATTGAAGAGCTTGGTCACTCACAAAGTTTATTCAAAAAGATGTTTTATACTATCGTCTCCTGTCTCATATCTGAAACAATCCCCCACTTGTGGAGCAGTTTATAATTAGACAAAGCCGGGTTAAATAAAAGTGAATGATGCAACACTGTAGGGCTGTTTATCGGCAAGAATCTGGGGATATGATACGTATCATGATACAGGGGTTACGGTTAAATATATTGCGATATATTGTGATACTGTAAGCAATTTAATTAAAATCTAGTTTCAAGAAAACAGTCATAGTGTAAAGAACACACCACCATATGCATCAAATCTGAGTAAAATTTCTACTTTATCAGAACAGAGAGATCTGGTAACATCCACCATTATTTCATTTGCAAATGAACTAAAGTATTGACTGAGTTAATATTTGCATGTAAACTATTAATTAAAAATCGATAGTGATATTGAGAATCGATACAGAATCACACAACACAATATTGTGATATTCGATATTTTAAATATTTTCTTACACCGCTATGCAACACAGCTGATGAGCTACGAGAACTTCCTCCATTTTCAACCCTCTGCGATCTGTGACTAGAAGTTACCGGCAATCCTGAAGTTTATCCAGCAATATTTCTGTCAAATTTACTGCTAATGAAAAGATGAATGCACACCGATGGAAAGCTGAAGATCTTGCCGTTCTAACGGTGGTTGTCATTCCATCATGAAGAGAAGGGGGTGAAGTTTGACCCTGAAGTGACCTTCATGCTCCTTTTATCCGATTTCGTGTTTTCCTCAGGTTAAAGCTTTTAAAAAGTTCCCTTAAAAAAATAAGAGGTAAAAGAAACCTGTCTGTGATCTTCTCACATCTGATCTAGTCAGCTTGAACACACCTTGGAAATCATCGAGACTCATAAAATCAGTTTTCTGCAACATTTTTGAATATTTAGCGCCTATTTGGCGGCGCCCCGATATCTATATCTGTTCATAACATATAAACCTATATCTGCGCCAAATTTGTTGCTTTTATCGCAAAATGCAGAGTTGTTATGCTGAGCCGCTGCGCTACAGCTCTCTGTCACCTCACAGTTTAACTCTGTCTACGGGCTGGTATCGGTCACTGGAGAGAATTAGAAAGTTGACAAAAGCTGAACTCAATTGCAAAACATTTGTGAATATTTACATTGTCCCTGCGAGCCAATATTACTTCCATGGGAATGAATTAATTATGCTGTTTTAAATGTTGACCATGTCTTTATCTCTTCCTCCTACATCTGTGAGCGATGCTCGTATATGAGTGGAATAATAATAATAATAATATAACTAGGCTAAAATAACAGAGAGTGCGAGCCTTGGGCTCTGATAAACCGGGTTGTGGCTTCGTAGTAACTTCAGAGTGAAACCAGCTTCACATCAGAGATGTTCACATCATGTTCGTCTCTAATGGCGGTCGCAGCGGTCGAACTGTGGCCGTGAGACGGGATCTAGAATTAGCCGAGGGCTCCACCCAGCCACGAGACCATGGGAGAGCTCCTCCTTCTCCTCCTTCTCCTTCTTCTCCTTCTCCTTCTCCTCCTTTTCCTCCTTCTCCTTCTCCTCCTCCTCCTTCTCCTTCTCCTTCTCCTTCTCCTTCTCCTCCTTCTCCTTCTCCTTCTCCTTCTCCTTCTCCTTCCCCTTCTCCTTCTTCTCCTTCTCCTTCTCCTTCTCCTTCTCCTTCTCCTCCTCCTCCTCCTCCTCCTTCTCCTTCTCCTCCTTCTCCTTCTCCTTCTCCTTCTCCTCCTTCTCCTTCTCCTTCTCCTTCTCCTTCTCCTTCTCCTCCTTCTCCTTCTCCTTCTCCTTCTCCTTCTCCTCCTCCCCCTGTCCTTCTCCTTCTCCTTCTTCTCCTTCCCCTTCTCCTTCTTCTCCTTCTCCTTCTCCTCCTCCTTCTCCTTCTCCTTCTCCTTCTCCTTCTCCTTCTCCTTCTCCTTCTCCTTCTCCTTCTCCTCCTTCTCCTTCTCCTCCTTCTTCTCCTTCTCCTTCTCCTCCTTTTCCTCCTTCTCCTTCTCCTCCTCCTCCTCCTCCTTCTCCTTCTCCTTCTCCTTCTCCTTCTCCTCCTTCTCCTTCTCCTTCTCCTTCTCCTTCTCCTCCTCCTCCTTCTCCTGCTTCTCCTCCTCCTCCTCCTCCTCCTCCTCCTTCTCCTTCTCCTTCTCCTTCTCCTCCTCCTCCTTCTCCTGCTTCTCCTCCTCCTCCTCCTCCTCTTCCTCCTTCTCCTTCTCCTTCTCCTTCTCCTCCTCCTCCTCCTCCTCCTCCTCCTTCTCCTTCTCCTCCTCCTCCTCCTCCTCCTCCTCCTCCTCCTTCTCCTTCTCCTTCTCCTTCTCCTCCTCCTCCTCCTCCTTCTCCTCCTCCTCCTCCTCCTCCTCCTCCTCCTCCTCCTCCTCCTCCTCCTTCTCCTTCTCCTCCTTCTCCTCCTCCTCCTCCTTCTCTATAGAAACAAACCAGACTCTTTGGGCTCTTTAGACCATCTTGAATGTGTCGTCATTAGATGCTTTAACAGTTCAGATAACTTCAGATTATTCCCCGTGCTGTTCCTGTGGGAACTGGACAGATCTGTTTTGTCTTCTTGTGTTCAGAGGCTCATCTTATCTAGTAGTAAAACAGATCACGTTCCAAAGGGACAGAGCAAACTGGAACAAAGGAGTCCACAATATTTCCTAAGAGAGAAAATTATACATTTTTAATAACTTTCTGCTTGTAAAACAACACATCAGCAGCATCTGTATGTTGTGAAACTGCTGTCTGAGGACCCAGAAACCTCCAGGACTTCTCTTCTGTGTCTTCGCTGCATGATGACTAAATGAAAGCCTGCTCAGCCCTAACACACACACACGCACGCACGCACGCACGCACACACACACACACACACACACACACACACACACACACACACACACACACACACACACACACACACACACACACACACACACACACACTGTGGTTCTCTCTAACTCACCACCACGGCAACGGTTTCCAAACAAACCATCTGATAACTGAAACTATTGGTATTTATAGCATCTCTGCTATTTCTGCTGAACCCTTTTGTTACGCTAAAGTTCAGCTAGATTAGATACGGTCCTGTGTGTGTGTGTGCGTGTGTGTTTGTGATTCTGCGTCGCCATAGTAACAGAGCGGAGTGCGTGGGTGAGCGCTGCATGTCCTTGTGTCAGGCTGGTGTTTTTTCTAGGTTTTCCTTCCTGTGTTTCTGGGTGCAGCGGTCTGTACCAGCCATCTCCTCAGACTCTCCACTGATCCCAGCCCGACCAGTCTAAACACTCAGCAGTCCCAGCACACACACACACACACACACACACACACACACACACACACACACACACACACACACACTGTAGATCTACAGCACACAGACAATCCCTTCAGTTTCATACTAAACTATTCAAACTTCTCATCTGGTTTATAAATGAAATGAAATCCATCTAATATTAAATGGCAAGATTGTTTCTGCTACTACAGACAGATAAATAACTTCTTCTTTTTGACACAAAATCAGTGTATTCAGAATAGACATTTTTATTTGATATGCTCTGGTTCAAAGGACCAGTGAGTGACATTTAGGGGGATCTATCAGCAGAAATGGAATATGATATTAATTAAAGTATGTTTTCTTTAGTGTATAATCACCTGAAAATAAGAGTCGTTGTGTTTTCGTTACCTTAGAATGAGCCGTTGATATCTACAGAGTAAGTAAAGTAAAGTTTGTTCCGGCTGGTGGGCGGTGCTTGGTATTTCCTCAACAGATCTCAACATGGCTGCCGGGTCACAAACTTTCTCATTTTACAGCTAAACAGTAACTACAAGATGATTCTGAGAACATCTGAGGAGAGAAATAGTCATTACAGTAACAGGATATTGATTCATATCTGATCAGCGCTGCCTAGTTTGACCGTTTGGTCGGAGTTCAGAGCGGCAGACTCCAGATCAGCTCTGATTGGTTGTTTTCCTCCGGTCTGTGAAATCTTGCAGATGCCGTTAGGATACACATGATCTTTTTCAGATTACCTGTCTCATGCACTACTGTCAGGATATAGTGACCGTTCTATAAAAACAACTTTTTCTAATCATATCTGCTCCGTTTCTACCGACTGCTGCTTTAACATAAACTCTTTCTTTTTATCTTACCAGCATGGCGATGCCCATCCTTAACATCATGGTGCAGTAGACCATCACTTAGCTGTCTTCAGTCTGTCAAATTGGTGACCTTTGACCCACGGTGGTCTTGATCTTGTGGGAAAAGGTTTTCATTAACTCTGTTTAAAAAGTATAAATAACTTAAGCATAACTTTGTTATGTTGCATGGCTGGATTTTTAGTCATTTGATTCACCAGTTTACATTGAGAAATGTCAGCGTGGTTTTATTTCTTCTGAAACAGAACGTTTGATTTCAGCTCTCTTTCCTGTAAATGTCAACATTGTTGGGTTTAGATACTAAATGGTCTTTATTCTTTCCAACAGAGGCTTGTTTACATCTCGTCTCAATGCTACTGTCTGCTCAGCTATCATTCAAACTCAGAGGTTGTCATAGTCTCACAGCGTGTATCTTCTGCTTTTTTCCTTGATTGTTTTATTGCTGTGAGAGCAGATCCCTAAAGCACTATCGTTCCTCTTTGGGAGGACACAGAGTGTGAATGAGCTGTTTTGACTGATAAAAATCAGAGACAGGAGGGAGCTAATGCATCAAGGCCAAGTGTCATATGGTTATGAATAAAATATAGCAGTGTCAAAGCTAACTAGGCCATTTCTCCTTCTCCCTGCTCAGAATCGGGGACGTCTCGCATCACTTGTGGCGTTGCTGGCGGACAGTAAGCTGGTGCTATAGTGTGTTTCTGTTTTTAGACCTGCTGTTGACTACTTTCATTCATACAGTCACTTACACATCTGCTATGAAACTTTATCTTTATTCAAGAGAGTGGACTTCTAATTTGAGGGAATGACTCATTGATTTCACGTTCCGATTTTGTAATGCTTTCAAAACCCTCGCACTCAAATAGCCCATGCTTGCGCTTGGATCTGCTCTGCTTCTGCTCAAACGGTGCCTGGACTCAGATATATTGTTGCTTGGACTCAGATATATTGTTGCTTGTACTCAGATATATTGTTGCTCGTACTCAGATATATTGTTGCTTGTACTCAGATATATTGTTGCTCGTACTCAGATATATTGTTGCTCGTACTCAGATATATTGTTGCACGTACTCAGATATATTGTTGCTTGTACTCAGATATATTGTTGCTTGGACTCAGATATATTGTTGCTTGGACTCAGATATATTGTTGCTTGTACTCAGATATATTGTTGCTTGCACAGAGTTGTTGATGGGACAGAGGACTGGGAGACGGTGGAGGCAGAGGGTCCAACGGCCAAACACCACATTCATCTGCTCGCTCACTTTCACTTCGTGCACGAGCAGATCCGTTTCCTCAGCAGAAAACGGCTCGCTTCTCCAATTTGCACAAATCCGCCTTTTAAATAGTGATGCACGTGTGCCATGCACTTCAGAACATGCACTTCAGAACATGCACTTCAGAACATGCACTTCAGAACATGCACTTCAGACCATCTGCTATAGATGGTTTAAATAGAGCCCTAACAGATGCTCTCGTCTGTGATATCATGTACTGATTTTGCAGGACGTGAACATTGTATGGATATATTACAGCACCCTCGTTCTCACCCCCCCCCCCTCTCCGTGCCTTGCGTCGGCTTTTCCAGCCGTATGCTGGCAGAGAAACCTCTGATATTAAACTAGTTTTAAGCTCGTGTCTCATGACTCCCCCCGGTACTGGAGCCCGTGCATTAAGATGTTATTGGTTGCTGCTCCACTCAGTGATGTTTGCAGAATGAATATGTGTTTCTGATTGACTTTGGTGAGTCAGAAGAGCATGAATTGATGTTTTTCTGTTCCATAAAATACCCTCATCCTCTGAATCATTGGATGCTTCATACCATCATTGATCATGAATTCACATCATTAATATCCATCACAGGCCTGAAAAGGGCGGATGAACTATTCCACAAATGGTGAAGAGGGTAAATTGAGCTGCGCTGGTTTTATATTCCACGATCTAGACTATCGAGGTAATTTAGGATGATTGGCAGCTTTTTAGACGTCAGCTCGTCTGTGACGAGGCGGCTGATGAGAATCACTCCTGCTGCTGCAGACAGTATGTATCACAGTATGTATCACAGTATGTATCTCTGTATGTATCACAGTATGTATCACAGTACGTATCTCTGTTCTGGAGCTGCTGCCAAGTCTGATCTCTCACCGGTATAAAGACCTGTTTAGAGGAAATGAGAAACAATCTGCATTTCAGGAGAAATTCAACCTGTTCCTCTTGGGTGTCAAACATAGTAAATAACCTTCAGTCACTTATAAATATAATAAAATAAAATATTAAAAAGATGTTTTATTTGACTGAAAAGTATGTTAAGAGAATGTTAAATTAGAAATGATATGATAACGTAATTTAATCTGTTATTTCAATTGAGTTTCCATCTGGCAAACTGGGTATTATCCACATGTTAAATGTAATATAATTTAAATGGGATCTTCACTGCTATCCTTTTGGCAATGCAGACTGTCACAATAACAAACTATTTCCCTGAGGTAAATAGATTACGCTGTATTTTCTGCATTAATATCCTATATTTCTCACTGTATCGATTTGTTTATGACAAGCTAACAAAGAGAAATTGAGGCATTTAGGGCCAGTGAGTAAAGGCTGAGCGCTGGTGTTGTACATCAGAGTGAAGGCTCAGCCTCGCTGCCAGTTATCCGCTCCATGCGTGTCATCTGAGCTGATGGGCTTGGCTCAGTTGTCTCCTCTGCTAAAGCAGAGCCGAGCCAGTCAAAAGGACCCAAATGAAATAAGAGCTCTTTACATGTCTGTGTCTTTTCTTTGTATGCTGACAGTAAAAGGCTAATTTATCTCCGTGCTGTGGTGAGAATGGACACAGGGGAGAGTCCTTCGATATCAGGCTCTTTGTCAGTCGAGCTTGTTGTGTCCTCCGTTCTCCAGCATCTCTACTAGCAGAGGTCAAACGGGGACAGATGATGGAAGAGTATCTCTACGGAGCTCAGTTAAACTTTACAAACCTCACTCATCTTCAACCTCTTATCCGGGGTCGGGTCGGGG
Organism: Sebastolobus alascanus; assembly: GCA_916701645.2. Taxonomy (NCBI): domain Eukaryota; kingdom Metazoa; phylum Chordata; class Actinopteri; order Perciformes; family Sebastidae; genus Sebastolobus; species Sebastolobus alascanus. Next base: position 799,308 of record CAKAOJ020000329.1, read on the forward strand.
GGGCAACAGCTCCAGCAGGGACCCCAAACTTCCCTTTCCCGGGCCACATTAACCAGCTCTGACTGGGGGATCCCGAGGCGTTCCCGGGCCAGTGTGGAGATATAATCTCTCCACCTAGTCCTGGGTCTTCCCCGCGGCCTCCTCCCAGCTGGTCGTGCCTGGAACACCTCCCTAGGGAGGCGCCCAGGGGGGGGGGCATCCTTAATAGATGCCCGAACCAACTCAGCTGGCTCCTTTCAACGCAAAGGAGCAGCGGCTCTACTCCGAGTCCCTCACGGATGACTGAGCTTCTCACCCTATCTCTAAGGGAGACGCCAGCCTCCCTCCTGAGGAAACACATTTCGGCCGCTTGTATCCGCGATCTAGTTCTTTGGGTCATGACCCAGAACTCATGACCATAGGTGAGAGTAGGAACCAAGATCGACCGGTAGATCGAGAGCTTTGCCTTCCGGCTCAGCTCTCTTTTCGTCACAACGGTGTGGTAAAGTGAATGCAATACCGCCCCCCCCGCTGCTCCGATTCTCCGGCCAATCTCACGTTCCATTGTCCCCTCACTCGGGAACAAGACCCCGAGGTACTCAAACTCCTTCACTTGGGGTAAGGACCACTTTACAAACCTGTCAAAGGAAATGTGTGAAACATGTTCCCTTTTTATTTGGTTAAAACCTTCAACCTGTTGTACTCAGTTGGCTTTACTCTAAAAGACAACAGATAACTGCTAAAGGAACCTGATTTTATCCAGAGTCCAGAGTTGGCTGAGCTGAAGGGGGACATGTGGCTCCTCTTCCAGAAGTAAGAATCTCCACTGTGGGATTGTTACCAGTTCTGGTCATGATGTGATAAGCGTAGGTCTTGATAGATACTGGATCACATTGGACCTAACAAGCAAGAATGTGACAGCCACCACAGGCGACTCTCATTGGCTGAGACACCTGTCAATCAAAGTTAACATTTCCCAAAATACATTTATCTTAAAGACACAGTGAAATGTAAAATCCTAATCTGTTATCCATGTGTTGATAGCTAAATATGTGTCATAAAAAATAATTTTTTGGTATTTTTATAGATCTAAATCCTCTTCTTTTCCTGTAAGATTTAGTTTTGATGACTCATCTTGAACTGGTTAGTTCTTGTCGGAACAAAACCTTAATAAAACTGTGACTTGGGACACTGACAGAGACTTTTTAAGATCACTTTCAACCATGATGGTGGCCAGCTGTTTTCACGTTGTTATGCAATGGGAGAATTTAGCTGTGAGTGTTTATAGTTTGCTGTAACATGCTTTTTGGAGGTATAATTAATTATTTTTATGATTGTAAAAACAGAAATGTTATTATTTAATACTTAACACATTGCTGTGTAAGCTGTTAGCTCTTTAGTTATTTATTTGTTTATTTGTAAGGAACAACTACAGCGAAACATTGACAATTCAAGTAATCATTAAAGTTACATGTAACAGTTTAAAATCTTAAAGATTAGAGAGAGAGAGAGAGAGAGAGAGAGAGAGAGAGAGAGAGAGAGAGAGAGAGAGAGAGAGAGAGAGAGAGAGAGAGAGAGAGAGAGAGAGAGAGAGAGAGAGAGAGAGAGAGAGAGAGAGAGAGAGAGAGAGAGAGAGAGAGAGAGAGAGAGAGAGAGAGGGGGGGATGACATGATGTAAAAGGACTCCAATCTGGAGTCTGCAGCAGTTTAAAATCTTAAAATCAGTTCATATCATATACTAATAAAAAACAAGAGCAGTCATCCACTGACAACACACAAAAACATTGACTCAAGTACATAAATAATGACTAGTCGGTGTCACGATTACAGCTCTAATGCTAATGTTAGCCAGTTACTGTTAGTCTGTTTTAGAGAAGTTGGAAACAGTCCACAGATTATGGAGCCACAGATTGATGCAGGCACATACAGTACAGTATGTCCTCTAGCCTCGTTCAGACTGATATCTGAGGTTTGTTCTGGTGTTGTGCTCATTGGCGTCAGTCTAATTATCAGGCTGGTCATCACAGCCATTGTAGTTATTATACCTATTATTATTATTATTATAAGACAGTGAAAGATCCGTTTTGTTGCTGACGACAACAAGGGGCCCGTTTGCACCCGCAGATAGAATCACTTCTTCTTATTTTTGCCCAAATGGAACTAATAGTTGCAACGCTGTTAAAACAAAATGTCAAAAACAATATGCAGCTGGTACTGATCTCCTAATGTCCCCCCCCCCCCTTCTCTTTAACACTTCATTAGAGACGACATGGGAGAGACCGTCCAGCACACCTGGGACCCCCAAGATCTCCCACCGACACAAGAACTCCCTGCCGACAGGTAGACCTCTACAGATCTATCTCTATCTCTATCTCTCCGTCACCTCCAGCCCCGCGGCTGTCGATTCTCCTCAAATTCCACAGTGGCACAAAGCACTCGCTCATGCACACCAAACACACTTCCTGTGACTAGTTTTATCTGTAGCCTGGACTGCAGAACCGAGGCTTCCTCTGTCTGTCTGTTGGCCTGTTCTAAAGGCAGATAAACACTCAGATAAACAGTCAGATAAACAGTCAGATAAACAGTCAGGTTTCCCACTAGAAGGAGTGCTCAAAGCTGAGAGCATGTAACCTCAGAACCAACAGAAACATCTCTCACACCTACTCAGACTTTGGACCAGTCCTTATGTAGAGGTTCGTTGTTACTAACATGCTTAGTAACTATTGTGTAGCTAACTGAAGGTGTAACTGAACCAACTAACAACACTTACGTTAGCTTGCAAATATGTGACCCACCTGTTAGTGTGAAGAGAAAAAGAGGAAGCTAATATGGAATATGGTCAATATATCTGACCTGACACTTGGTTTTATAATGATGCCAATTGACCGATCCTAAATCCCGCCCCCCTTGGTTACTGTTGCTAGGTTGGACAAGCTTGACCAAAAGAAAAAAACTTCAACAAACTTCGGGGCATCACGAAGCGGAGTAAATATATAACGAAATCATGCAGGTTCACCAGAAACTCCTCCAGCTCAGATCTCCAGCGGAGCCTCCAACACCACGCTGCTGGAGGTCCGGGCCGTATCGCTGGACCCGCTGGAAGGAAGGGAGGCACGGGAGAACCAGAACCAGGACAGCATGATGCAGACTGTCAGACCCTGCTGCAGTAAAATCATGCACGGTTTTAAAGGGGGGGCCGGTGCAACCCCTACAATCTGATTGACCAACCCCAGAATTTCTACCACGTCCTTGGCTTTCACCTCAGTACGGGGTTTGGGGTGTTTGCATGTTTAGTGATGCCTGTATGGTTGAGTTCGTGGCGTCCCCCCCTTTGCCTTTAAGGGAGGAAACTCTTCTCTCTTCAACAACACCGGCGCTTTCTGCCCGGTCGTCATATACACGTAATTCATGTACTGTGCTCATGTTTTTGGTGACCCTGTTAATTTACACCTACATGCATACTGAGGTCTTTAGTAGCTAAAACATTCATTAAGTTTTAATGGTGCAACACAATTCTGTAAGTTAGAAACTAGCCAGCAGTTACTGCTAACTTAGGAAGGACAAACCTAGTGATGGGTTTATGTATAGTTAACCTAACCCAGTCCAGATCATTAAAAACATTTATCTAGCTACGAAAACAGAAGGACAGCTCAGCACCGGCTTGGTTTGACTCATAAAGATCAGTGGATTCTCTCTGGATCAGCACACGTTTACAGCCCGTCTGCAGACACCAAACAACTAATGAAATGTCTCTCTCTCTCTCTCTCTGTCTTGATCTCTCCTATCTGTCTCTTGTTTCTCTCCAGTGAATGGATTTCACTCAGGTGGTAGTCCCTTGCATCATGTGGAACATTCACACAACAGTCTGGTTAGGAAGAGCAGTACAGAGCCACAGGTAAAGCTGTCTGACTATTGTTACTCCTGTTCCTTTACTTCATGTTACACACACACCGCTGTCAAGAAGACTGAAGACTGGAAGAGGGTGAAGTTTCCATTTAGCCATGTCAACGTCATACTGCTTCCTTTTTTACATCAACGACATTTCTCATGCACAGAACACATTATATACACTTAGATAAACCTTGATGATGTCATCAAGAGGAGAATCTGAGAGAGAGAGAGATAGAGAGAGAGAGAGAGAGAGAGAGAGAGCTGAGAAGAGCTTGATTGACAGAAGTCTAATCAGTCAAATGAAGTGATTAGACCTGTGAGGTGGAGAGAGACACTCACCTGTCAGTCAAAACTAATAAGGTTCTCCAGCCGATAGCGTTTTCTTTACATAGCAGTTGCGAGTAACTTCCAAACGTGTAGCTCCTCTATCCAGTCAAACCTGACCTTATAGATGTTCTGAATGATTTTACCGTCACTGCCAACAGTTTACCTGCATTTTGGCAGGTAGCAGGTGCTAATTTCAGACCCTGGCTGTAGAGTTTCTTTTAACCAGGGCTGGGTTTTGGTGCTGGCTGGTTTATCGATTATCATTTTGGTCTGAACCAAAACGTTTTATAGCTGCATTAAAGCAGCAGTAGGTAGAAACGGAGCAAATATGATTAAAGAAAGTTATTTTTATAAAACGGTCACTATATCCTGACAGTAATACATGAGACAGGAAATCTGAAAAAAAAGTAGACCGGAGGAAAACAACCAGTCAGAGCTGATCTGGAGTCTGCCGTCTCTGAGCAGCTGTCAATCACTCACTAACTCCGACCAAACGGTCAAACTAGGCAGCGCTGATCAGATATGAATCAATATTCTGTTACTGTAATGACTATTTCTCTCCTCAGATGTTCTCAGAATCATCTTGTAGTTACTGTTTAGCTGTACAATGAGAAAGTTTGTGATGTTGAGATCAAGTTGAGGAAATAACAAGCACCGCCCACCAGCCGGAGCACAGCCAATAGGAACGCTCTCTCTCTCTCTCTGAAATGACCTGTGATTGGTCAAAGTCTCCCGTCACAGACTAGATTTTCTAAAGCCTGTAAACAGAGCCATGAGGAGGAGCAGAAGTCTAGTTTTCTCTCAGAACACTTGAATTACAATATGCTGAAAGGTTATTATGGGATTTTTGCCCAATGATGCTAAAAAAAGTTCTCCCTACCCCGACTTTAATCTGTTTTTTGAACACACATTGTGGCCCTCTAAAGTTGATTTGTAAGCAAATAGTTTCCAAGCACAGACACAAAGCTGTTGTGTTTCTGGCCACCTGATAAATTTAGGTCCAATATTCTCTCTCCTGTTAGCTCTGTTTTGGTCTCCACGAACTCTTGAGGAAATATCTGTCTCTTTAGCTTCTAAATGCTCCACTGTGTTCACCAGCTAGTCTCTACGTTTATCTCTCAGGACAGATAGCGCACCACGGTCCATTTATAGAAACTTTTTTCCACTAAACACAGCTGCCTGCTGCTAGATGAGAGCCATGAGAGTCAACCAAAACAGTAAAGTTTTATCAGCGGGGCCATTAAACCAAAACGATGAGCGTTAAAGACGTTAGAACAGTCCACACAGGTGAGGGGAACTGATGGTTCTCTGTGGTTTCCCCTTTCATGTAGTCAGTTAATCCGTTGTAAATATAAAACATATTGATTAGCTCAGCTTTAGCGTAGCGTATTTATAGAGTCATAAAAATAAATGACAGATAAGACAGAAGCCTGTTTGACAGTAATGATGTATGATGCATCATTAACGGAGAGGCTGATGGCAGTTAGAGCAGATTAGTCCCTCCTACAGTATCTGCTCCCTTGATCCTCATTCAGCAGGCAGTCGGGGGGGGGGGGGCAGCTCTCCAGGACCCACCCACCACTTATTCACTTCGTCTCCTCACTTCTCTCCTTCGCTGCCTCTTACACACCCGGTCATTCAACACACAGAGGATTCTCCTTTCTGTCTTTATTTTGTTGCAGAAGAGGAGGTGCAGAATTCCCTCTAGTTTTTTTTATCTTTACTTTATATTTATTAATCATCTCTGTCCGCTCCATACGCTCTCAGTCTGCTGGTTTACTCAGGACATTGGAAATGACTCTGTTCTAAGCTTAAGGGTTAAAAATCCCACACACACACACATACATCCACACTCCCACACAAAGAGAGAGAAAGCCAACCATGCTTTGCTTTGCTCTGCAGAACTATCCTCCCTACTCTGCACAGCAACGCACACAAACACACAAACACACACACACACACAGCAGCAGAGAGAGAGAGAGAGAGAGAGAGAGAGAGAGAGAGCAGCAGACAGACTCTAACAGCAGTCGCCAGGAAAACAACTGTGTTTGTGTGCGTGCTGGTGACAGTGTGTGTGCATGTTGAGCGGTCATGTCTAACATGGAGGACGGAGGTTTTGATGGAGCGTCCTTCTTCTCTCCGCAGAGTCCCGGATCAACGTCGCCCACCAGGAAACAGAACAAGGAGACCACGGTCACGGTGAGTGGGGGCAACTAACGGCAACTCTTAACTAACCGTGAACTCACCGCGGCTCTCTACGGTAGCCCTGAAGGACCAAATCTGATACCAGCAGAGGAGAGCTCGAGTATCCCCCCCCCCTTCCCCCAAGTTTGAAAAGGAAAATGTAATTTCCAGGAGTGTAGAATGTTTGCTGCAGAAAATACATTAATACAGATATTTAACACGTTGGGACGATGTAAAAACTTTATATTAGCTGCTAATGAGTTTAATTTCCTCTTCAGCGTTGCTCTTTCTCTATACAGTTTATCTCCGACCCAGTTAGTGTTTGGTGCTTGTTTACAGATAAACAGTGACATCATCCTGTTCAGCATCCAGATGCTCTGCTGTCAGATCTCCTTACGCTCAGATGATCACAGAAGTGCTGCTGGCACGTTATGGATTTCTTTCTGACTTTTACTTTCTCAAGATTTCTTTTCTTACTGCACATTTATAACCACAATCTTGAGATGGGGGGGGGGGGGGGCATGTCTCAGCTTCCATAGCAACCAGGGTGATGCTATTGATAACAGGAAACGAGAGAAAGAGAGGCTACTGATGCTGAATATTAAAGGTCAAGACCTGAAGAGGTGATGTGACTCTTGGCTAATGTTTCAGATACAGTTTATAATATAATGATAACAGCAGCACATTTGTTAGATTTTCACACACACAACTGTTGATTTTGCTCGCTGAAAACAACTTTCACTACCAGATTTGATCAGCTTTAGCCAGCTAACGTTAATTCTGACCCCCCCTCTACACACCCTGGCACATTAAAATGCATCTTGTATCTAGATATGATTGAACCTGATTATATTTTACTGGTATTAATGTGTGTCTCCAGTGTCCACATTGAGATGTTTCTGTAAGTTATTAATAACATCACATATAGCATCACATTCACTACCTCCCATGTAGGCCTCGTTGTTGTATGTGGAAGGAACATGCGATTGCATTTACACTTCAATGTGGTCACAACGCGTCCTTGACCACCTCCGCAGGTGGTTTAGCTGCATATCTCAATGCGTTTTGGATGCATTAACACCTGTACCTTCATGTGGTCACTATCTGGTTACAATCCCATCACACAAAACACATTTTAATGCCAGGTGTGAAGGGGGTATCTGAGTTGGCTGGAAACTACGACGGACTATTAGGGCCATATTGAGGGAAAAAAAAAAAATCTGAGATTTCGAGAATAAAGTCATAACTTTACGAGAAAAAAAGTCGTAATATTACCAGAATAAAGTCATAACTTTACGAGAAAAAAAGTCGAAATATTACGAGAATAAAGTCATAACTTTACGAGATAAAAAGTAATTTCCTCCTCCACTAAAGAGTCAGTTTCCCCATCAGGTCCGTGTGGTTCTTTCTTCAGAATAAACTCAGTTTCTTTCACAATCTTTTCCAGGTCCTGATACTGATGATAATGTGGTGCTGATGAGCCAAAAGATGACATATTTTTTTATTTGTGAAACCTAAACTAAACCTAACCTAACCTAAACTCCATTCTGCTGATTTCTGTGGAGTAAAGTAGAAGTTCAGAGTGTTGTTGTAGAAACTGAACGATGAACCCCAGAAAGCTGAGAACCACTAAGGTTCTGAGGTCTGTACTACGAAGCAGGATTTGGCGTTATCGAGGTAACTTCAGGGTTAACCCTGTGTTTTCCGTCCTACGAAGGTGGATCACTTCTTACCGGGGTAGATCTCCATGGTAACTTACGCTGAACGGCTAACCTGCTCCGGAGCAGGTTATGTTCCAGATAAGAGATCAACTCGAAGAAAAACATCGTCTACTGACCAATCAGAGCTCAGTGCGCTGATCGTATGGTAATATTACACAAATACGAAGAAGTTTAAGTCATAATCCAGGCTAAAAACAACACAGTTTAAACTGACAAATGCAGGAAGGACAGATTGATTTATGCTGCGGGTGTTTACTGCTTTGAATTATATTTTTATATTTATTTTTTTACTTGCTCTTGAGTCCGTTTCACACCGCAGGAGACGGGGACGCACCTGACAGAAGGTTTAAATAGTTATACACGCCGTTTGTTTAATAATGGGTATAATAACGTGTAACCGTCTATCCAGACATCAATATAATTTCTTATTGCTATTTATAACCCGACGACTTTATCCGACTTTTGAGTGTTCCGTTAAATTAATAAGTCTGTTAATTTACGCATTCACACATCGGGAGTTTTTTCTTCTGCCAGCTGTCCTTCCTGCATTTAGCAGCTTCAACTGTGTTACTTTTAGTCTGGATTAAGTGTTTAACTTCTTCGTATTTGTCTAATATAGTTTACTCTTCCTTTGTAATATGTGCCGCTCTGTCTGTCTGTCTGCTGACAGTAGACTTGTCCATGTCTGTGATTGGTCAGATGCTGCAAACACCGCCCCGTTCACGTGAACGCGCTCATAACCAGATAGAGAAACCCTGGGTTGACTTACCGAGTTGATAACCACCTTCGTAGGACAGTTTAGCTGGAACTCGTTTGTTAGGGTTGGTTAAGCCAGATAACGAGAAGATACCCTGGGTATGTTGAACTCGCTTCGTAGTACGGGCCTCTGGTGTCCCAGAGGACATAATATTATGAAAATAAAGTCATAATATTATGAAAATAAAGGGATAATATGAAAAAAAGTCATAATATTATGAAAATAAAGTCATAATATTATGAAAAAAAGTCATAATATTATGAAAATAAATTCATAATATTATGAAAATAAAGCCATAATATTATGAGAATGAAGTCATAATATTATGAGAATAAAGTCATAATATTATGAAAATAAAGTCATAATATTATGCAAATAAAGGCATAATATTATGAAAATAAGTCATAATAGTATGGAAATAAAGGGATAATATGAAAATAAAGCCATAATATTATGAAAATAAAGGCGTAATATTATGAAAAAAAGCAATAATATTATGAAAATAAAGTCATAATATTATGAAAATAAATTCATAATATTATGAAAATAAATTCATAATATTATGAAAAAAAGCCATAATATTATGAAAATAAAGTCATAATATTATGAAAATAAATTCATAATATTATGAAAAAAAAGCCATAATATTATGAAAATAACGTCATAATATTATGAGAATAAAGTCATAATATTGTGAGAATAAAGTCATAGTATTATGAAAATAAAGTCATAATATTATGAAAATAAAGGCATACTATTATGAAAATAAAGGGATAATATGAAAATAAAGCCATAATATTATGAATTTATTTTCATAATATTATTGCTTTTTTTCATAATATTACGACTTTATTTTCATAATATTATGGCTTTTTTCTCGTAAACTGCTGACTTTATACCCATAATATTATGTATTTATTTTCATAATATTATGAATTTATTTTCATAATTTATGACTTTTTTTCATAATATTATGGCTTTATTTTCATAATATTATGACTTTATTTTCATGATATTATGACTTTTTTCTCTTAATATTATGAATTTAATTTCATATTATCCCTTTATTTCCATACTATTATGACGTTATTTTCATAATATTATGACTTTTTTTCATATTATCCCTTTATTTTCATAATATTCTGACTCTATTTTCATAATATTATGACTTTTTTCTCGTAAACTGCTGATCTTATTCCCATAATATTACGACTTTATTTTCATAATATTATGAATTCATTTTCATAATATTATGACTTTATTTTCATAATATTATGACTTTTTTCTCGTAAACTGCTGACTTTATTCCCATAATATTACGAATTAATTTTCATAATATTATGACTTTTTTTTCATAATATTATGACTTTTTTTCATATTATCCCTTTATTTTCATAATATTATGACTTTATTCTCATAATATTATGACGTTTTCTCGTAAACTGCTGACTTTATTCCCATAATATTACGAATTTATTTTCATAATATTATGAATTTATTTTCATAATATTATGAATTTATTTTCATGATATTATGACTTTATTTTCATAATATTATTACTTTATTTTCATAATATTATGACTTTATTTTCATAATATTATTACTTTTTTCTCGTAAACTGCTGACTTTATTCCCATAATATTATGAATTTATTTTCGTAGTATTATGAATTTATTTTCAGAATATTATGGCTTTTTTTCATAATATTATGACTTTATTTTCATAATATTATGACTTTTTTCTCATAATATTATGACGTTATTTTCATAATATTATGACTTTATTCTCGTAATATTATGACGTTATTTTCATAATATTATGCCTTTAGTCTCATAATATTATGAATTTATTTTCAAAATATTATGACGTTATTTTCATAATATTATGGCTTTAGTCTCATAATATTATGACTTTATTCTCGTAATATTATGACTTTATTCTCGTAATATTATGACTTTATTCTCGTAATATTATGGCTTTATTTTCGTAATATTATGACTTTATTTTCATAATATTATTGCTTTTTTCATAATATTATGACTTTATTTTCATAATATTATGTCTTTATTTTCGTAATATTATGACTTTACTTTCATAATATTATTGGTTTTTTTCATAATATTATGACTTTATTTTCATAATATTATTGCTTTTTTTCATAATATTATGACTTTATTTTCATAATATTATGACTTTTTTCTCGTAAACTGCTGACTTTATTCCCATAATATTATGAATCTATTTTCATAATATTCTGACTTTATTTTCATAATATTATGCCTTTAGTCTCATAATATTATGAATTTATTTTCAAAATATTATGACGTTATTTTCATAATATTATTGCTTTTTTTCATAATATTATGACTTTATTCTCATAATATTATGAATTTATTTTCGTAGTATTATGAATTTATTTTCAGAATATTATGGCTTTTTTTCATAATATTATGACTTTATTTTCATAATATTATGACTTTTTTCTCATAATATTATGACGTTATTTTCATAATATTATGACTTTATTCTCGTAATATTATGACGTTATTTTCATAATATTATGCCTTTAGTCTCATAATATTATGAATTTATTTTCAAAATATTATGACGTTATTTTCATAATATTATGGCTTTAGTCTCATAATATTATGACTTTATTCTCGTAATATTATGACTTTATTCTCGTAATATTATGACTTTATTCTCGTAATATTATGGCTTTATTTTCGTAATATTATGACTTTATTTTCATAATATTATTGCTTTTTTCATAATATTATGACTTTATTTTCATAATATTATGTCTTTATTTTCGTAATATTATGACTTTACTTTCATAATATTATTGGTTTTTTTCATAATATTATGACTTTATTTTCATAATATTATTGCTTTTTTTCATAATATTATGACTTTATTTTCATAATATTATGACTTTTTTCTCGTAAACTGCTGACTTTATTCCCATAATATTATGAATCTATTTTCATAATATTCTGACTTTATTTTCATAATATTATGCCTTTAGTCTCATAATATTATGAATTTATTTTCAAAATATTATGACGTTATTTTCATAATATTATTGCTTTTTTTCATAATATTATGACTTTATTCTCATAATATTATGCCTTTTTTCTCGTAAACTGCTGACGTTATTCCCATAATATTATGGAAATAAAGTCATAATATTATGACTTTATTTTCATAATATTATGACTGTATTTTCATAATATTATGACTTTATTTTCATAATATTATGACTTTATTTTCATAATATTATGCCTTTAGTCTAATAATATTATGAATTTATTTTCAAAATATTATGACGTTATTTTCATAATATTATGGCTTTAGTCTCATAATATTATGACTTTATTTTCATAATATTATGACTTTATTTTCGTAATATTATGACGTTATTTTCATAATATTATGACTTTATTCTCGTAATATTATGACTTTATTCTCGTAATATTATGACTTTATTCTCGTAATATTATGACTTTATTCTCGTAATATTATGACTTTATTTTCATAATATTATGACTTTATTCTCGTAATATTATGACTTTATTTTCGTAATATTATGACTTTATTTTCATAATATTATGACTTTATTTCCATAATATTATGACTTTATTTTCATAATATTATGACTTTATTCTCATAATATTATGAATTTATTTTCATAATATTATGACTTTATTCTCGTAATATTATGACTTTATTTTTATGACTTTATTTTCGAAATCTCAGATTTATTTTTTTCCCTCAATGTGGCCCTGATACCTCGTCGTAGGAAACTGTCTCCGACTGATTGTTTTAAAATGAGAACCCTGTAAAAGGGTCTTAAAAATGTATCTACATACATGTAGTTACTGTACATGTTCCAGGCAAAAAGTCATGGAGAAGCAGGTTAGATACGAGCTAGTTAGCAGTACAAACAGCACATGTGAAGAAACCCAGAACTGCCCTCTGGTTACAAGCTAAGATCGGACATTCGCTGCTCAGAGGAGGGGTTTAGTGGAAGTTCTATTGATCGAGGTCACCGGAGGTCAGGAGAGAAAGTGCCGGAAGCAGTGTGTGAGCGTGAATACAAACAAACTCTGCCCTTCATTGGAGACAGTTGGAAGCAGCCTCATCTTCACCAAAGGAAGCGGGGGTCAGGTTAAAGCCCTCCTAGCTGTCAACCTCTGGACCTCAGCAGTGATCAAACAGGAAGCCACTCCCTCAAACTAATTATAAGCTTCATAAGCCAATATATGGTTGAATTAGAGGCCCTTTTTCTTCTTCTGTCTGTATTTCAATCTGAATATTGGCTCTGGAAAAGTCATCAGCGGAGCCATGTTGGTCAATTTGCTGTGAAAGGCGAGGCTCTGGCGTTAGTCGGGGGTGATCTCTGGTGCCACTGACGTGTTTTAAATAGAAGCAGTCCATCCTCGCTGCAGGCTGTTTACCTCCTGAGGTTAATTAGAATGAATGTGAGAGAAGATAAAGCTCCTTTTGTTTGTCCTGCAGTCTTCACTCAACCCACTGACTGTTTCTATCTCTGTTTTCTGTTTGAGATGTGTTGAAACTTTCCTTTTCTTTTCTTTCTTTCTCTCCTTTTTTTCTTTCCTTGTCGTGACAAATCGAACTGGCAGCTGAACAATCTGCAGAGCATGTTTTGAGTTTTCATGGTGAACCAGAGTTTTTGTTCTACTGAGCCTGGAATGAAGACTTGTCAAACCCTAACCTTGTGTATTTGTGTCTGAAGCAGCTGTTTTATCCTGAGTGAATGCATTTCATAAAGCGCTGATTGTCTTCCACCTTCCCTACCGCCCTAGAGGTTTAAATGAAAGGAAACAATATAAAAGCACTGCACCAAGCCCCTGAGCAGTAGTAGTACTAGAGTGACACGTACTGCGTACAGTTCTATTGAGTGAAACCCCGGATCAGAACCGAGCGGCTCACAGCAGGGAGCGTTCTGCAGCCGACACACTCAACAGAGCCTGCAGACAATTAACTGCACCGAAATAATTAAAGGCAATCTTTGGGAATCCATTCTGCTGATTTCTGTGGAGTAAAGTAGAAGTTCAGAGTGTTGTTGTAGAAACTGAACGATGAACCCCAGAAAGCTGAGAACCACTAAGGTTCTGGTGTCCCAGAGGACGGGGCGGGTCGAGGGAAGTGAATCAACGATGCGGAGTCGATTGGTAATGTCTTCTTTACTTTAGTGTGTGTTTAGTGGAGCTGCTGAGATGAGATGAGATGAGATGAGATGAGTGTTGCCAAAGCAACAGAGTGCAGACGACACTGAAAACCAGCAGAAGTCTGTGTGTGTGTTTCTATAAACTCTGTCAACACATGCAGCTCTAATAGTGCTGCTGTACAGTACGCTGGCATCAAGGCAACGTTGTCATGATACTATAATGTACCTAATTAAACTCTCTCTCTCTCTCTCTCTCTCTCTCTCTCTCTCTCTCTCTCTCTCAGATTAACTGTGTGACGTTCCCGTCTCATGCGTGCATGCCGGAGCAACAGCTGTTGAAACCAAACGAATGGAGCTACTGTGACTTCTTCTGGGTAAATTCACCTCAGCATTTAAGAGGCTATAGATTTGTTGTCTGCTGCCCTTAAAGCACAAAATAGCTGCAGTTTTTTCGGAAGGGTCAGATCAAGACCAGAACCCTGACACCAGACATACTGCTGGAATCAGCTCAACTTTACAGTTATATTAGTTTCTCTGATGATACTAATTTAGAAATCATGTAAAAAAAAACATGCTACATATAACTTGAGACATTTTTATCTTTCAGAAATAATCCATGTCTGTACATCTATTGTTACAATGCAAACAGAAGCTGCCAGTTTCAGATATCCTAAAATGTGAAAGCTAAAAACAGGACTCCGGTGTAGACCACAGCTACCTGCCAGGCTGTCTCTCCCACAGTCTCTCCCACAGTCTCTCCCTATCTACTACACAGTGTACTGTATGTACTGTTCATCATTTTATTTGACTGTGAAATTAATGCACTAGATAGTTCCTTCAAAAGTTCCCACAGGAGCCACAAACAGTCATATCCAGACACTTTCTGTTAACTGTCTCACAATGCAAAACAAGCAGCCTGTCAGTGATGATGTAAAATGTCATAAGTGCCCAAAATCTCAATTTACTGGTGACGATAGATTAAACTAATGTATTATACTGAATAGGGAGAGGCCACTGACTAACAACTACTAAATAGAAAACAATACAAATTATTATAATTATTCATTTTGTATTGTAAAAAGATCTGTTCTACAAATGAATAAACGATAAACCTAATGCTTAAATTCTAGTTTACTTTCACAAGTTCCAAAAACTCAGTACAGAGTCGTCAGCTGTGGAAATACAGAGTGACCAGATCCATAAACAATCTGTGTGTTGACAGTACTCAGGTGTGTAGAACTTCTCATGACAAAGTTTTTATTTCCTTGGAACACCAACATCAGTTCTTTCCATTCAGATACATTAACAGCTAATATTGTCCAGTTAATCACAAAGAAAAAGATTTTTTTATAAACTCTCAGATATAGAAATATATGGCGTTTCTGAGTAGCTTAATTCATCTCTTAAATAACATTATATGGCAAAATTTAAATATGGGGGTTAAAAACAGCAGCATTGTTTTTAAGAAGTGAAAGATTCCAGTTGTTCACCAGCTGCTCAGATTCTGGATGTTAAGAGGTCACATTTTAGTTTAAACAGGAAGATGAAGAAACAGAGGAAAGTGGAAGAAGGAAAAGATCTATTTGAGGAGATTCTTGAATTATAATAACTAGCAACCAAAGAAAGAAAGATGATGTTGACGTTGCTGCTCTGCCCAGTAAATCACTAAATGAACATCCCGAGAGTCTCCGTGAATGAAAACAACATCGGATCCTTTTCATCTTTCAACATGACTCCATATTGATCTCATACTGCCTCTGCTGCACGCTGAGAATCAGCCTTTAATACATCACATGTAGCTGGCTGCAGTGATCCAGCTGGCCTCGCTGCTGCTCTGTTTGGACATCTTCCACTCCTGCAGTGTAATCTCTACCAGGTGCTGTGTGTGGGGCGAACACACTGCAGTCATACACACTGAGGTGACAACTCAGTGGAAAGAAAGAGTGAGTCTGGAAAGTGGACACCAGAGCACCAGAGGGAGTGGCAGCTCGGTCGCTCTCAGACCTCCAGCTTTAGGCCTCTGTTCTCAGGACTTAGAATCACTTTACTGCTGCCTTTCTGCATCAATCTGATTATAAACATCATGTAAACAAGAAACCTCTTAATGGGATTAGTTTGATTTGGTTAGTATAGCTTTAATTCTAGGAGAGTTTCAGGAGAATGTGTATTTATAACTGGGTTTCTGACGGGGTTTTACGTACGTGAAGGGTTTCAGACAGAAAAGTGCTGTGACAGCAGTGCAGAGGGGTGAAATGATTTAATTAAAACTCTGACTAAAACTGGGGGGAAGGCATGAGAGAAGCAAGACCTCTCATATTACACATTCATTCTATCCATTGTTGATTAGTGCAGCTTTAAAATGGTTATAAGGTCAGGTGTAAATCAGGTGAAATGTGATGAGTGAACTTGCTGCCTGTAACTGTGAGACTGACTGATGCTGACTCTTTAACTAATACTAAAACTAATCAATTAGTTGTTATATGGACTTTTAAATGTTTTAAGCAACATAAACACATTATTCAGTCAGTCCTATCCTGATTGTGTTAATGCATCCTCTGATGTTGCTCCGTCACTCCTCTCCCAGCATGCAGCAGGTTTATTTGGTCACGGTGGGGTGTTCTCCTGTTTGTTGCTACTGTTAGTGTTTGTTTGGTCAAAGCGTTTCTCGTGTGCTTGCTGTGTTGATCTCGTAGACCGATAAGAAGGATCTCCAGGGCAACGGCTGCGACACAGGATTTGAGGTTCTACTGCAGAAACAGCTGAAGGGGAAACAAATGCAGAAAGAGATGGCAGAGTTCATACGAGAGAGGTATCTCCCCTTTTCTTGTTTTTCACGCTTCATCGTCCAGTTACCATGAAAACCCGTCAATAAAACAAACCATTTCCCCTTTTTTGGGCTCATTCATGTACATTACTGTGTTGCACAACACAGGAAACGCACATGGAAACAGTGAGATTGCGTAAAGGCTGTGTGGTTATGAAACTCTCTACTTCTCTCTCAGGATAAAGATAGAAGAGGAGTACGCCAAGAACCTCTCCAAGCTCTCCCAGATCCCTCTAGCAAGCCAGGAAGAAGGGTGAGTGAAGGAGAAACACCCCCCCCCTCTCATCACAGAGTAGCTGGTCATACACACATGGACAGACTGGACGATGGGAACCAATATTAAAGAATAACACGTCAACACTTGGAGAAGAAGTCGTTCCACTGTGCAGCCACTTTGGAGACGAGGAGGCTGTAAATGATGTGTTTTTGTACTTCTACCTCCTCAGTATAGTTTATAATAATATCAATCTGATACTTTTATTGCACCATAGAGGGAATATTTACCTCCAAGAAGGTCAAAGGTCAGGGTCAGCTGCAGACCAATAGCCATGAAGCTGTAAAGATTCTGTATCAGATGATTGACAATCTGGGAAAAATATATGCACGGCTGAAAAGAAACATTAAACATTCACAGGTTCGAACTTCTCAAACGTCACAACTGCTTCTCTGTGTTTCATATCATTGTAAATTGAATATGTTTTTTCTCTTTTGAGCCACTTTCCTCTTATTTTTGTACATTTTATCAACCAAACAATTCCTCTGGTAATATAGTTGAAAGATCGATCAATCATAGAAACTATTTACAGAGGTAGTTGCAACCCTAGTGCAACCTCCAGCAGATATACAGTAGCTGCTTCTCTCCATTTAAAGTGAACCTGTGTAGCTTTTGCTGAACAATCGAGCGCTGCAGGACTGAGTCTAAAAACACGGAAATGAGCGCACACGACATGGGCGCACAGATGGGCGCAAGTACATCTGCTACTTACACAACCTGGGGATGAAAAGGAAAACTGCATCGGTTGCAATGACAGTTGCGCTGTGCAACGGCCGGGTGTAAGATCGGACCCCTAGTGTGCTAGTTTACTGGAATCGGGTTGTTCATCTAGACCAGTGTTACTGTTACTGTTACTGTTAGCGTTGTCTGGCTGCTGTAGCGGTTATAGATGCTGCTTCTTTTGATGCTACATCAACACGCTCTTGCTGCTAACACTGGTGGTAACATAGCTTGATTAGACTGAGCCCAGGCTGTATTTAACACTGGGGGGGTAAAATCTGAAACTCTATTGTGTCATTGTCTGACTCAAGTTCTCTCTGTGTTACCCTCTTGATTAATATTAGCCTACTTACCATAGAGAAGGCTGGAAACAGAGAGTGGAAACAGATCATAGCTGGGTAATGTAGTCTAGTTAGAGCTGTCATCCCACAGAGAACCTGATTTAACATAATCTACTGGTCATAACATCAACTATAGCAGGGAAACCCATGAGTGTGTTGTAGTGCTCATGAATTCAACTTTTCATTTACATGAGGAAGAATTTGTTAGAAGTTACACAGTCTAGCTCTAAAGTCTGTTCTGAGTGATTTCGTTAGGTGGAAATAAACACTGAAGTCGAGTTAATCGGTCAGTTAGCCAGTTTGGTGAGACCTCCTGGTGTGAGGGGGGGTCTGGAGGTCTGGAGGTCTGGAGGTCTGGAGGTCTGGAGGTCTGGGGGTCTGGAGGTCTGGAGGTCTGGAGGTCTGGAGGTCTGGAGGTCTGGAGGTCTGGAGGTCCCGTCGGTGATGCTGTGAAACAGTACGGCCTTCCTGTGAATCACTAGACACTTTGATCTGTGTCCTGCAGCAGAGGAGCAGAGGGAGGATAAAGGAGAGGAGCTACAGAATAAAGGAGGAGAGGAGCAGAGGGAGGATAAAGGAGGAGAGGAAGAGTGAAGATGAGGAGGCAGACATGTAGCTGTGTGTGTTGGTGGTTGTAGGGAAATGAAGGGAAACCCTGCAGGGGAAAAGGGTTTTGCTTCCACTCCTCTGCTCTCCAGTCTGACAGCAGAGGGGACATCATGCTGAGGACAAGTCTTTGTCTGATTCTCCGACATGGAAAGTAAGCTAACGGGAAGCTGGCCGGCTAAAGACACCCTCAAAGAGAAGAAGCTGTGATTTGTACGGACGCCGTTATTAAACTCATCTTTATTAAGAGATTCCACGAGGACGCAGTGAGAGAGCGTAGCAACGGGACGAAATGTCACTGCAGCATCAAGAGGCCAAGTGATATATTAAAGTTACCTAACAATCAATTAACTTTACTTTTGTTCATTTATACATGGAGAGATAAATGTTTAGGGTGAGTGGGACATTTCTAATTACACCTTATGCTTTTGATTGGTGGCTAATGTTACAGAAAGTCAATTTGCTGACTCGTCTCATTACATGTAAAGACTCACTTTAACTTGAGAGAAGTGATTAGTTTGTATTCTTTATTCTAAACATTTCTCTCAGACTGAGAAAGTGGGCGAAATGAGACACGCGTGCAAACAAGCTTTAGCTGGTTTACCCTCCCCTGCACTGTTAACATGCATATAAACCCCCCCTCTTCATATTAGCATGTAATAGAGGAGTGGGATGGAACTGTCCCATATAGGATCCAGATTATACCATCCGGCTCAGTCTGCCCACACCCAGAAAAGTGCAGCACAATCCTTTCATTATTCTCTCCCTCGGCCCGGCTCTGTTGTCAGACGGGACAATCGCTGTTTTGTTGGTCAGTTCCTACCGTCGGACCGGCCGCAGCCCAGAACCAGCCGGCTATTTATTCCTGAATTTACCATTTGTTTGGTAGAGACGTGGCCGTGAGGCATGTGACCGCTTTTAATGCCACCGGTCGTTCTCTGTGTCAGAGATTCATTTCCTCTTTTCAAAACAACTGATTGTGTTTCGGTGTGGACGGTGAGACTGACGGGACAGACGTCATTTACTGTGTGAGCAGCATTTAGAGGGGGGGGGCTTAGGTTTGGTTCCAACATTGGTGGGGACACATATTAAGGGGGGGGGGGGGGTCCTGCCCCAGGAGATGTTGAGGGTCAAACACGTCATTTCCTGCATTCTTCCAGATGATCTGTCTCATGCACTACTGTCAGGATATACTGCCCGTTTTATATAAATAACTTTATTTAATCATATTTGCTCCATTTCTACCTACTGCAGCTTTAATCTGTCTGGGCAGTTTGAGTTCGTCTAACTGTTCTGTTAAACATCCATGCCTTTTGTTCATAAGTTTATAATAAGTAATCATCAACCACAGGATGTGAAAATATTTCAGAATTTAATTGTAAGAACTAAAAAGTCTTTCAGAGCCGTTTTGTGTGCTGCAGCGCTGCAGGTGCTGGACTTCACTCTGACAGCGTCAGGAATGTTTTGGGTGTCAGTCTGAGGGAATTCCACACATGTCTTCCATTCAGAGCGATGCTTTGAAGTAACCCGCTTACCCATAAAGAGCTTCGGTCCTGGACCTAAAGCCTCCGACTGTCTGCCTGCTGGAGGAGTGCTTTACAGGCTTTCTGCCTCACAGATCATTATGAATCTTTCACTTTCTTCAAACGAAAACAAATGTGTGGCCTCTCATTAAAAAGACAACTTTAGTTATATTAACGTTTTTACTCTTATCTATAAAACAATACAAACAGTGTTATTTCCCCCAGCTGTGTATGAAAGCTGAGAGCTGTATGTCATGTCTCATACGTCCTAATCATCTGTTGAACTGACCTCAAGCTCAGCGCTCTAGATTTACTGGTTACTGGTGTATCCGTGAACTTTTGCACCGGCTCCACTGCTGAGCCTGTGTGTGTGTGTGTGTGTGTGTGTGTGTGTGTGTGTGTGTGTGTGTGTGTGTGTGTGTGTGTGTGTGTGTGTGTGATAGGACTCACCCTCCCTTTTCCCCGACACTCTCTGCCCTCCCTGCATGTCTCTATGTAAAGTGTGTGTGGTCCTTCCTTGTGTGAGATATTAAACAGCCTCCTCTCTCTCTCTCTCTCTCTCCTCTCAGGACTCTCGGGGAGGCTTGGGCTCAGCTGAAGAAGAGTCTGGCAGACGAAGCTGAGGTTCACCTAAAGTTCTCCTCAAAGGTAAATTCATCACACACTTCTCTCCACCTCCAACCAGCTGCTACCTGCTCGATACCCACACATAAAATTATCTTCATCCATTCATTCATTATCCGTAGCCGTGAAGGGGGGGAACATCCTGGACAGGTCTCCAGACTATCACAGGGATTACACATAGAGACAGACAACCATTCACACCTACGGGACAGGCAACTATGAACTGTGGGAGGAAGCCGGAGAACAAACCCGGAGAAAACCCACGCTAACATGGGGAGAACATGCAAGCTCCACACAGAAGGACATTAATTATTAATGATTCACATTAATTTGACTGCTCAAGTGTTTCTGTTTACTTTACCCTTAACAGACATGACATGTACCAACTGAACGTTAGACGTTGGGATCTACTGGTGTCCACTCACAGCTTTGCATTGACTTTACATGCAATCCTGCATCTTTAAAGGCGCTTTCACAGGCCAATAGTCCGCTTTAATTGAACTCTGATATGGTTCAACCTCTGGTGCGGTTCGCAGTAATCGAACTGTGGTGCAGACAGCCGAGTGGGAGAGGACTGACTGACGTTTGCTGCCTGCTATTTGGCTACGTACAGAAGATATACTGTAAATCAACAGAATTTTCCATTTTAGGGTTGAAGAAAATGTCTGTAAACTTAAAGGAAAATGTCCTGGTGTTTTTCTGCGGAGTGTAGAGTGTGTGAAAAATTCAAGAATTGTGAAGAATTGTAGAAAAATCTCAATCTTGTGCTTATACAAATGCAACAATACGTCTCAGAGTTTAGACTATAAAACTGATCAGCATCACGTAGAGTAATGAACCTCTTGTTCTACAGTATGTGACTCCATATTGGCTGAGCTCTGCAGTCTAACAGCACATGTGTCTCACGTGGCAGACTGCCTTCTAATGTAACTCCATGCAGTAAAGAGCTTCCTGAAGGCTCTGCGGGATGAAGCTCTGAGACTTCCTCTGACTGAGGAAAACTCTCAGTGTTTGCAGCTTCTTCTTGATGCTAAGTCAGAGAAAGAGTAAATGCTAGATGGTTTTGTCTCGGGAGTTTAGAGAGATGAGAAATGGAGGCCAGGATTACAGCTGGACTGATGGAGGAAATAGAGGCGGTGATGTTATCCTCAAGAGATGCACAGATGTGCAGCACAGAGAAGTGAGGATTTGAGTGGAGCTGTAGATCTCCTTCATCACTGACGCTGATTCCTTATTAGGATCATATAACCAGGGACGGGTTATTCATTTCAAAAATAATATTATCTTGTCACATTCTTGGAGCAGTAAGATTTCATACTGCGTGTTATTTACATTTCCTTTAGTTTTATAAATCTGAAAAGGAAACTAAACAATGTTGATTCATAATGTTCTGGTCGTTGTTTGGCTCCAAATATCAAACTGTTTAACTTCTGAACTACCTCAGTGAGAGGATGATGACATAATGCTGAAAGCCACCACAGGAAATAGAACTAATTATGGTTTTTGGATAATTAAATCAGATATATAGAGGGGGATTAAAGTGATTTCCCTTTTTTGATCGATAACTTTTTCATTACGGAAATTAAATAGTATCATTTTTTCATGACTTGCTGCTGGGAGAAGAAGTAATTTTACTTCAACACAGTTCATGCATCTGCGTCTGGATTTATGTTTTCATTCAACTCTCAGGACTCTGTATTAAACCCTCACAAACCGGCGAGCAGCGTCACTGTCACGGCTAGTTTCAGACCGAAGGAGTAGTTATTTTCACGACCAAGCGACTGTGTCATTGAGCAACAAAAACCTGGTCTAAAGCCTGGCGCAGTATTATTTAAGTACTATTTAAAGGGTCCATTATTCAGATAGTAAGATGACTCTACATACATTACACCCTAGGCGGGTTCACATACTTTATTTCCTGCATTCTGGTGAATTTTTATGCACCACTTTATGGTGGAAATGTTTTTATTTATGTTAAGAAAAACACAAAGTCCTCTCTTACACACTCAGAGGCTTCCCCCCCCAAACATGATGAGTCCATGAGTTCTGTTTTTACGCCTCGTGTGGACAGTACACACTGTCTGCACTCAGCGTCTCATCATCCCGCCGTTTTGAGGCTGGATTTGCGTGTTTCGCACCGCTTCTCCGGCAGCGCCCGGCTGCAGGCCTGTACATAAGGCAGCCTCAGGATTCAGTATTCCCCGTCAATGGACAGCGACAAATAGTAAACGGAGTACCGTCCTGATCAGCAAACAGAAAAAAATCAAGAATACTGACATTCAAATTCTTTATCAACATTTGAATGCTGCATGTTTTTGCATTAAACCAGGTTATTTCTGCACTGTTGCAGATAAAGATCAGGCTCCACTAATATTAGTAGTATTATAGTATTTGTAGGGTTAGATTCCAGTGGTGGCTGCGCAGGATCGTTTCCGACTCGGGTGATCCAAACATTTCCAATAACTCCAGAGTGAAGTTAGATGTCATCATTTCCAAAATTCACGTGTTGTTATCTATTCAAATATTCTGCTTTATTATATATTCTTATTCTGCAGTTTCAAAAACAACATTTTCACTGCAGAAAAGAATCTTAAATTCCTCCAAATTGCTGAACCCACCATTTAAATATCAATGTGCAGATGTGCAGGAACACCTGGCTTTTAAAGGGAATGGGAGATGACTCTGATTGGTTAAATTTAGGATTTATTAAGAGACTAAATACAATCCCTTTTCCCCTCGTGCCTTACTTTTCACCAAGATTATGCACCGCTTAACTAGCAAAAGTGGAGTTGGACGCGCCCTACATGCACTTTAGACCATGCGCTATAGATGGTATAAAATAGGGCCCTTAAAGCTGCCTGACAGATTTATTAACTCTTGGAGACCCTCCATTGGCTCAAAGACCTCAGGAGGGAGGTCTTCAGTGAAGATACTTAATAAAAAGGACCTTTCATTATTGTATTAAATTATTGTTTGTGTTTGTTTTGAGCAGCTCCAGAGTGAAGTGGAGAAGCCTTTCCTGTCCTTCAGGGAGAACTTTAAGAAGGACATGAAGAGGTTCGACCATCACATCGCTGACCTACGGAAGCAGCTGGTTGGTCGCTACGCAGCGGTGGAGAAGGTACTGTGTACACTAACACATATATAATATATATATATATACAGATAGAAGAAGAACAAGCACATGGACTCTAATGTAACACAGTTCTGTCCTCGTACTCGGCAGCAGCAGGATTTCAGGAATCGTCTCGCTGGTGATTAAA
Organism: Sebastolobus alascanus; assembly: GCA_916701645.2. Taxonomy (NCBI): domain Eukaryota; kingdom Metazoa; phylum Chordata; class Actinopteri; order Perciformes; family Sebastidae; genus Sebastolobus; species Sebastolobus alascanus. Next base: position 823,536 of record CAKAOJ020000329.1, read on the forward strand.
ATTCCACATCTCTTCCATCAGCAGACGGCTGTTTCCCGTCCGTGGAATGTTTCCTGCTTTCTGTAGATATATACAGTGAAAAGCCTGAAGGCAGATCTGTCTCACATCGTACGTCTAATCTGGGACAAAACACTGTGTCTCTGATAAACTCATCTAATGGATGATTGAGCATTTAAAGCAGGACAGGACATAAGATACTGAGAACACATCATCACTGTGATGAGAGGAAGCAGACTGTAACGTTAGAAGAGCTGCAAACTTTATCACTTTAGTTAGAATGATGTTTGTTTCTACAACACTACAGCAGACCGTTTATTATAAGTAGGATAGTAGGAGGAAGTCAGTGAGAGTGTCTCTGCCTCTGTCCCTCACTGTGTCTCTGCCTCTGTCCCTCACTGTGTCTCTGACTCTGTCTCTGTCCCTCACTGTGTCTCTGACTCTGCCTCTGTCCCTCACTGTGTCTCTGACTCTGTCCCTCACTGTGTCTCTGTCTCTGTCCCTCACTGTGTCTCTGACTCTGCCTCTGTCCCTCACTGTGTCTCTGACTCTGCCTCTGTCCCTCACTGTGTCTCTGACTCTGTCTCTGTCCCTCACTGTGTCTCTGACTCTGACTCTGTCCCTCACTGTGTCTCTGTCTCTGTCCCTGACTGTGTCTCTGACTCTGCCTCTGTCCCTCACTGTGTCTCTGACTCTGCCTCTGTCCCTCACTGTGTCTCTGTCTCTGTCCCTGACTGTGTCTCTGACTCTGACTCTGTCCCTCACTGTGTCTCTGTCTCTGTCCCTGACTGTGTCTCTGACTCTGCCTCTGTCCCTCACTGTGTCTCTGACTCTGCCTCTGTCCCTCACTGTGTCTCTGACTCTGCCTCTGTCCCTCACTGTGTCTCTGACTCTGCCTCTGTCCCTCACTGTGTCTCTGTCTCTGTCCCTGACTGTGTCTCTGACTCTGCCTCTGTCCCTCACTGTGTCTCTGACTCTGTCTCTGTCCCTCACTGTGTCTCTGACTTTGACTCTGTCCCTCACTGTGTCTCTGTCTCTGTCCCTGACTGTGTCTCTGACTCTGCCTCTGTCCCTCACTGTGTCTCTGACTCTGCCTCTGTCCCTCACTGTGTCTCTGACTCTGCCTCTGTCCCTCACTGTGTCTCTGACTCTGCCTCTGTCCCTCACTGTGTCTCTGCCTCTGTCCCTCACTGTGACTCTGACTCTGCCTCTGTCCCTCACTGTGTCTCTGACTCTGCCTCTGTCCCTCACTGTGTCTCTGCCTCTGTCTCTGACTCTGCCTCTGTCCCTCACTGTGTCTCTGACTCTGTCTCTGTCCCTCACTGTGTCTCTGCCTCTGTCCCTCACTGTGACTCTGACTCTATCCCTCACTGTGTCTCTGACTCTGCCTCTGTCCCTCACTGTTTCTCTGCCTCTGTCTCTGACTCTGCCTCTGTCCCTCACTGTGTCTCTGACTCTGCCTCTGTCCCTCACTGTGTCTCTGCCTCTGTCTCTGACTCTGCCTCTGTCCCTCACTCTGTCTCTGACTCTGTCTCTGACTCTGTCTCTGTCCCTCACTGTGTCTCCGACAGACTCGTAGAGCTCTGTCTGACAGGCAGAAAGAGCTGGAGCTGAAGACTCAGCAGCTGGAGATCAAACTCAGCAGCAAGATTGAAGAAGACATCAAGAAGGCCCGCAGGAAATCCACACAAGCAGGTCAGAGCCAGGGGTCAAAGGTCACACTGCAGGGTTACCGCGGGGGTCACGGTCTCACTCAGGTGTTTGTTGTTTGAGGGAGGAGAGAGCGCTGCCCGGCACACTCTCATATGTCTGTGGATGTAAAACATATGGTGTGATGCTGATCATACTCTGCTTATACAGGTTCCACCAGTGTTCTGTAATTATGTTCAGTGCTTTTAATTTCTAAGGAAAGGCTGCCGTGTTTATTACACCCGACTATAAAAAACTTCTGGACAGAACAAAAAACATACTGATGATGTAGCTGAATGTGAAGTTAACTATATAATTACGTTTGGACGGCGATAGTACTGCAGATATGTGCATCTCGATTTCATCATCCAACCTAGAAAAGTCCCTCTCTACCTATCAGAGATGATCTGAGGATGATCAGCGGTGGTTTGGGTCGGCGCTGCCTTCAGTCAGACTCAGCAGAACTCCTCCAGTTTAGTAAAGGGTTAACTTACTGGACATGGTTCTGTTTCTTTAACTCTCCACTGAAGCGGTCACTTGAGATCGGCTGTGAACCCAGAGGCTGTGTTTGTCTTTTTACATGAGTCATGAGCTTTATCACTACTGTGTTTTTTCTAATAGACGGATGGGAGAGGAGGGAAGAAGAAGGGGGGGGGGGCAGAAACATTCTCCGCTCGTTCAGTTCACAGCAGACTCACAGAGCAGCGTGGGCGTGGACTACCTCCACACTCCTTACTCAGTACACTCGGGGGGGTTTCTGCTACACTGTTAGCAGGCGTTCAGACTGAAATCCACCCTGCATTAAACCCATCGGTCTACCTCCATGTCTGAGGAGTGAAGTCAATACTGAAGCACCTTAAACTTGCAGTCTTTCAACAGCCAGCAGGGGGCGACTCCTCTGGTTGCAAGTGTGTTTTCACTTAATCACAGTTAATTAGAACCTTTTTAGTCTCCTAAAAATGTCTTATTCAATGACTTAAACACCGATAGAAACATGTTCTCAATAAGAAAATTTGAGCATTTGATATTCTGTCGATAAGTCACATTGCTTGACAATGACGTAACAACCAATCACATGAATGGCCTCCTTCCCACGATGGATGAAGAGTTAGCAACACTATTTCTTTGGTATTAAAAGTCCGATAGATGGACGGGAGAGACGAGTGCTTCCTTTGAGGACAATGTTTCCTGTCTACAGCAGAAAGCGATGATCACAACAACCTTGAACTTAACAGATTTTCTGTCTGTAATATATATAATTTATATATACTGTATATAATTCTAGGTCATTTTTTAGGTTATGTATCTACTGCTAGGAATTAATTCATATTGCGATGTACATATCAATAACAACTGATATGGAAAAATGTGATTTAAGTTCACTTAGCCCGACATGAGCTTGTCACATACAATAGTTCCATACTTGTTTTAGGTTGGATGTTTTTTTCAGTGTGTATTCACCCTAAAGCTGGACGTACACTCTACCATTTTAGCCCGTTTCTGGCCCGAACTTTGAGCCGCACGACTCATTTTAGAGTCGACAGAATTTCAGCTTCGTCGAGCGTCGTTTGCTGTGCAGTGTACGGGGGGGGGGGGACCGAGGACCGAGGACCGATTAACTCCTCGGATGAATTTCTGACATGTCAGAAATTTTTTGTCGTCCGTCCACAGACTCTCACACAGTTGAAGTACGAGCCGACTCCCCAACATCAGCACCTTTTTTCTGCTCTTTTTACAGTAATCAGAGCGTAGCTATAAAGATAACAAAGTACAGTAGATATAGCTATAAAACGTAGCTAGCTTACCTCCGATTCTCTCTGCAAAATGGACAAGCCATACTGTCCACGTCTTCCTCGCCTCATATAACGTTACGCCGCTGCCTCTTGTTTTAGACGTCTCAGCAGACAGGATGGAACAGATGATCAAGGCAGCACGTTTCTGTCTTCTGTTAGCATTGTGACCCGTTCAGACCTCTGCTGGCAAACACACTTTACCTGCCTTGGAGCTTTCAAACAAATCTTTATTGAGATCAAATAAATCGTGAGCTTTGGTTTTACATCACAAACGATCTACCTGTACAGTAGTAGTAGGAAGTACACAACATTTCCATGTGTATGCTCAGCTTAACCTGACTCCAGACCTCAGAATATTTGCCCACATTTGACAAACTTTAAGTTTGTCATGTCAACAAAAAAAGGTTAATATGAACAAGCAATCCAGTCTGATTATCAGCCTACATTCACGCACACATATGCTTCTAACAGTGCGCACGTTTAGAGCGCGAGGGTAAAATCAGGCGGGGTGTAAAAGTAGGATTAGCAGCACCCGAGTCGGTTTGTTAAAGTTTTGAATCGGTGTTTGACCTGAGGAAAGTGACTGGCTGAGAGTAAACAGATGTAGACTCTCTCTCTGCCGAAGTGTGATGTCATGACTCAACCAGGCACGACCACATGCTGTCACACATAAGTACGAATCCTCCGTCCAAACTGGCCGTCTTCACACAAACACACACACAGAGTCATCCCTCCTCCGTGCTGCTTATGCAACCGGGGAGAAAAACAGCAGCCGTTGTTGACGGCGCTCACGGCGTCTGGCTGCCAGCGCTGATGACTACAGTGTGAGGGAAGCAGAGAGGAGACTGATGCCAAAACAACTAAAGCACAGCATCTGTCTGCTCATAACAAAGACTCATTATCGCTTAGTGCTCTCGCTGCATTGGACTACACACAGCATTCACTCAGTTGTGTCTCCTATACCAGGGATTTCCTAATGTTTTCATATCAACCACCGAAGAGGCCATGATCACCCTTTTATGGAGCTCATTACTTCTGCTTTTTACTTTAAAAGAAGGGAATTTATTTAGTGTTTTTAAGGGTTGGAGGGCTGATGTGAAGAGCTTATTTGCAGCATGAACAGCAGCTCGTTTGCATTTTCTTACCGTTTTTATTCACTTTCTATTTATAGAAGCATATTCTGAGCTGACCTGAAGACCTTGTTTTCTGTAAACGGTGCTGCAGCAGCAAACAATGAATGAGAATGAACAACACAACAATCCTCATAAAAAATCTATTTAAATAGATCTGTTCCTTTTAAACAGACCTGCCAGTAGTCATGATAAACTCTGTGTGGACAAACATTGTTCACATTTATTCTACTAGGGAACTCAAAGTTTCCAAAGATATCAAATATGTAAAAATGTAATGTGTAAACCTAGATGTTAAGGGGTTAAATGTATAATAAAGGTATTTTACAGTAAACATTTGCTTTGCACTAACCATCAGGAGTGAGTGACGTTTCAGTCCAACATCATTTTCAGTCGACATTGAAGCTGTAGTTGCAGTTAGTTTAAAGCTTCAGTAGGCAGAATATTTTTGGCATCATTTGGCAAAAATCCCGTAATAACCTTTCAGCATATTGTAATTCAAGTGTTCTGAGAGAAAACTAGACTTCTGCTCCTCCTCATGGCTCTGTTTTCAGGCTTTAGAAGATCATTATTATCATTATTAACATCAGGAGCGCCAGAGGAACATTTCAGATTACCTGTCTGATGCACTACTGTCAGGATATCGTGACCGTTTTATAATTAATCATATTTGCTCCGTTTCTACCCACTGATGCTTTAATACTTTCTGTGACAATCAATGAAATAGTCCGATTTAAGAGTTGTTTTTTCTGTACAGCTGCGTCCAGCTCACCGCCACCTGCCACCATATTCGTGGCCATTTGCTCTTCTTCACGGATGTAGCTCGCTAGCTACGTAAAAAAATATGTTTTTTTCCTTCTTAATTCAATCCCAGACCGTCCAATCCCTGGGCTACAAACTACGGGCCTTCCTCATTTACCACTAGACATGACTTAGCAGAGAATTACTTAACCACCTGTACTGGAACTGGAACGGTGAGACTTCAGATCACTTGTTCTGTGACTCAACTCTGTCCCACACTGGCTGGGAGCTATTTCACATTTAAAACAAGACTATAATATTAATGTGAATAAAAAAGAAGCAGATATATCAGCAGACGTTGACTGCAGAAGATTGAGAATCATCTGCTGAAGAACAGAATGATCAGCATCATTTCCTCCCTGATTTAATCTCTCAGATGATGAGTGTGTGTTGTGCTGTCAGCAGGATGCAGGCGGTGACATTAGAGAAAGGACGGATTAGACTCATCCTTTTATCATTGCTTATGGTATCATAATGGAATCTACTATCAGTTCAGATCATCTGCACCGTTTGGGATAATCACATCAGCTGAGTGAGGTAGAACAAATACTGAACATGAGTGTTGTGGTAACGCAGCAGCTCTGAGTCAATATTGAGGCAGTTGCAGCACCTAGCGGAGGAATCGTGCACTACACATTTTAAAAGGTATTACGTCAGGTCTCATGTAGTACTATGTGTACATATATATTTCCACTTTAAAAAGTCTTTTGTATTCTCTTTATTCTCTCTAACAGGAGATGATCTGATGCGTTGTGTCGACCTTTATAATCAGTCTCAGTCCAAATGGTTCGAGGAGATGGTCACCACCAGTCTGGTAAGAGATCGTGTGTTTAATGTGTGTTTAATGAAGCTGTGCTGCTGTGGTATAATATTCATCAGGTTTATTACATCATCTTACAGTATTTTACAAGTGCTTTATAGCTCATTTCTAACAGTTTCAATGTACAAAACTCATAATGTAAATAACCAAACGAGATTTAAGATTTTGAATCCAAACTTAGAAGTACTTAGTACTTAGAAGCTAATCTAAACTCTATTGTAAAATACTGAACTACCTTTTATGGCAGGTACAGAGCATAGCTCTTATACAAAGAAACTACAAGTGTCAAACAATACACAATTAACAAAATGAAATAAATAAAAAGAAAGAAAGAGGTCTTGTAAAAATTAACAAGAATAAAAGGTAACCATGAAATATAGCCTATAGTCCCTTTAAAATGAAATACAAAAGTTACACATAATATACTGTATGTTTCACAAATACATATTTATTACACCCTTTTATCTCCATACATACTGTACATGGTTGCATATACGAGCACATGGGCATGTGCTCGTATATGCAACCATGTACAGTATGTATATTCACTCTTAGTCCACACATAATGTGGATGATAAATAATTCAATACAATTTGAGAAAATATATAAACTGTACTATATTATGACTTTTTTATTTTTCCGACATACTATACTGTGACTTTTTTAACATACTATACCATAACTTTTTTTTAATTTTTCCACATACTATACTTTGATATTTTTTCGACAGACTATACTGGGACTTTATTTTGTTGACATACTATACTGAGACTTTTTATTTTTTCAACATACTATACTGTGACTTTTTTGACGTACTATACTATGACTTTTTTTTTCTACATACTATACTATAACTTTTTTTATTTTTTCGACATAATATACTATGACTTTATTTTGTTGACATCCTATACTATGACTTGTTTTATTTTTTCAACATACTATACTGACTTTTATTTTTTTCAACATAATAAACTATGACTTTATTTTGTTGACAATCTCTAAAGAAAAAATTTAAAAAGTCATGTTATAGTATGTCAAAAAAAGGTCATAATGTAGTATGTCGGAAAAAGAAGTCATAGTATATTATGTTGAAAATTTAATGAAAAAAGTCATAATATAGTATGTTGAAAATTTCATGAAAAAAAGTCATACTATATTATGTTGAAAATTTCATGAAAAAAAAATCATGGTATAGTATGTCCAAAATTTCACGAAAAAAAAGTCTTAGTATAGTATGTCGAAAATTTTATGAAAAAAAACGTCATAGTATAGTATGACGAAAATTTTATGAAGAAAAACATAGTATAGTATGTCGAAAAATTTGTGAAAAAAAACATCATAGTATAGTAAGTCGAAAATGTTATGAAAGAAAACATCATAGTATAGTATGACGAAAATGTTATGAAAAAAATGTCATAGTATAGTCTGTCGATTAATTTGGTGGAAAAAAAACTCAGTTTAAAATTTCGAGATTTTCATGAAAAAAGTCATACTATACTATGACTTTTTTGAAAATTGACGAAATTTTAAACTGAGTTTTTTTTCCACCAAATTAATCGACAGACTATACTATGCCTTTTTTCATGAAAATTTTCGACATTCTATACTCTGACATTTTTTTACGAATATTTTCGACATGCTATAGTATGACTTTTTTCATGAAAATTTTCGAAAATATTCGTAAAAAAATGTCATAGTATAGAATGTCGAAAATTTTCATGAAAAAAGGCATAGTATAGTCTGTCGATTAATTTGGTGGAAAAAAAACTCAGTTTAAAATTTCGAGATTTTCATGAAAAAAGTCATACTATACTATGACTTTTTTGAAAATTGAAGAAATTTTAAACTGAGTTTTTTTTCCACCAAATTAATCGACAGACTATACTATGCCTTTTTTCATGAAAATGTTCGACATTCTATACTATGACATTTTTTTACGAATATTTTCGACATGCTATAGTATGACTTTTTTCATGAAAATTTTCGAAAATATTCGTAAAAAAATGTCATAGTATAGAATGTCGAAAATTTTCATGAAAAAAGGCATAGTATAGCATGTCGAAAATATTCATAAAAAAATGTCAGAGTATAGAATGTCGAAAATTTTCATGAAAAAAGGCATAGTATAGTCTGTCGATTAATTTGGTGGAAAAAAAACTCAGTTTAAAATTTCGAGATTTTCATGAAAAAAGTCATAGTATAGAATGACTTTTTTGAAAATTGACGAAATTTTAAACTGAGTTTTTTTTCCACCAAATTAATCGACAGACTATACTATGCCTTTTTTCATGAAAATTTTCGACATTCTATACTCTGACATTTTTTTACGAATATTTTCGACATGCTATAGTATGACTTTTTTCATGAAAATTTTCGAAAATATTCGTAAAAAAATGTCATAGTATAGAATGTCGAAAATTTTCATGAAAAAAGGCATAGTATAGTCTGTCGATTAATTTGGTGGAAAAAAAACTCAGTTTAAAATTTCGAGATTTTCATGAAAAAAGTCATACTATACTATGACTTTTTTGAAAATTGACGAAATTTTAAACTGAGTTTTTTTTCCACCAAATTAATCGACAGACTATACTATGCCTTTTTTCATGAAAATTTTCGACATTCTATACTCTGACATTTTTTTACGAATATTTTCGACATGCTATAGTATGACTTTTTTCATGAAAATTTTCGAAAATATTCGTAAAAAAATGTCATAGTATAGAATGTCGAAAATTTTCATGAAAAAAGGCATAGTATAGCATGTCGAAAATATTCGTAAAAAAATGTCATAGTATAGAATGTCGAAAATGTTCATGAAAAAAGGCATAGTATAGTCTGTCGATTAATTTGGTGGAAAAAAAACTCAGTTTAAAATTTCGAGATTTTCATGAAAAAAGTCATACTATACTATGACTTTTTTGAAAATTGACGAAATTTTAAACTGAGTTTTTTTTCCACCAAATTAATCGACAGACTATACTATGCCTTTTTTCATGAAAATTTTCGACATTCTATACTCTGACATTTTTTTACGAATATTTTCGACATGCTATAGTATGACTTTTTTCATGAAAATTTTCGAAAATATTCGTAAAAAAATGTCATAGTATAGAATGTCTAAAATTTTCATGAAAAAAGGCATAGTATAGTCTGTCGATTAATTTGGTGGAAAAAAAACTCAGTTTAAAATTTCGAGATTTTCATGAAAAAAGTCATACTATACTATGACTTTTTTGAAAATTGACGAAATTTTAAACTGAGTTTTTTTTCCACCAAATTAATCGACAGACTATACTATGCCTTTTTTCATGAAAATTTTCGACATTCTATACTCTGACATTTTTTTACGAATATTTTCGACATGCTATAGTATGACTTTTTTCATGAAAATTTTCGAAATTATTCGTAAAAAAATGTCATAGTATAGAATGTCGAAAATTTTCATGAAAAAATGCATAGTATAGTCTGTCGATTAATTTGGTGGAAAAAAAACTCAGTTTAAAATTTCGAGATTTTCATGAAAAAAGTCATACTATACTATGACTTTTTTGAAAATTGACGAAATTTTAAACTGAGTTTTTTTCCCACCAAATTAATCGACAGACTATACTATGCCTTTTTTCATGAAAATTTTCGACATTCTATACTCTGACATTTTTTTACGAATATTTTTGACATGCTATAGTATGACTTTTTTCATGAAAATTTTCGAAATTATTCGTAAAAAAATGTCATAGTATAGAATGTCGAAAATTTTCATGAAAAAATGCATAGTATAGTCTGTCGATTAATTTGGTGGAAAAAAAACTCAGTTTAAAATTTCGAGATTTTCATGAAAAAAGTCATACTATACTATGACGTTTTTGAAAATTGATGAAATTTTAAACTGAGTTTTTTTTCCACTAAATTAATCGACAGACTATACTATGCCTTTTTTCATGAAAATTTTCGACATTCTATACTCTGACATTTTTTTACGAATATTTTCGACATGCTATAGTATGACTTTTTTCATGAAAATTTTCGAAAATATTCGTAAAAAAATGTCATAGTATAGAATGTCGAAAATTTTCATGAAAAAAGGCATAGTATAGTCTGTCGATTAATTTGGTGGAAAAAACTCAGTTTAAAATTTCGAAAATTTTCATGAAAAAAGTCATACTATAGCATGTCGAAAATATTCGTAAAAAAATGTCATAGTATAGAATGTCGAAAATTTTCATGAAAAAAGGCATAGTATAGTCTGTCGATTAATTTGGTGGAAAAAAAACTCAGTTTAAAATTTCGAAAATTTTCATGAAAAAAGTCATACTATAGCATGTCGAAAATATTCGTAAAACAATGTCATAGTATAGAATGTCGAAAATGTTCATGAAAAAAGGCATAGTATAGTCTGTCGATTAATTTGGTGGAATAAAAACTCAGTTTAAAATTTCGAAAATTTTCATGAAAAAAGTCATACTATAGCATGTCGAAAATATTCGTAAAAAAATGTCATAGTATAGAAATGTCTAAAATTTTCATGAAAAAAGGCATAGTATAGTCTGTCGATTAATTTGGTGGAAAAAAAACTCAGTTTAAAATTTCGAGATTTTCATGAAAAAAGTCATACTATACTATGACTTTTTTGAAAATTGACGAAATTTTAAACTGAGTTTTTTTTCCACCAAATTAATCGACAGACTATACTATGCCTTTTTTCATGAAAATTTTCGACATTCTATACTCTGACATTTTTTTACAAATATTTTCGACATGCTATAGTATGACTTTTTTCATGAAAATTTTCGAAAATATTCGTAAAAAAATGTCATAGTATAGAATGTCGAACATTTTCATGAAAAAAGGCATAGTATAGTCTGTCGATTAATTTGGTGGAAAAAACTCAGTTTAAAATTTCGAAAATTTTCATGAAAAAAGTCATACTATAGCATGTCGAAAATATTCGTAAAAAAATGTCATAGTATAGAATGTCGAAAATTTTCATGAAAAAAGGCATAGTATAGTCTGTCGATTAATTTGGTGGAAAAAAAACTCAGTTTAAAATTTCGAAAATTTTCATGAAAAAAAATCATACTATAGCATGTCGAAAATATTCGTAAAACAATGTCATAGTATAGAATGTCGAAAATGTTCATGAAAAAAGGCATAGTATAGTCTGTCGATTAATTTGGTGGAATAAAAACTCAGTTTAAAATTTCGAAAATTTTCATGAAAAAAGTCATACTATAGCATGTCGAAAATATTCGTAAAAAAATGTCATAGTATAGAAATGTCTAAAATTTTCATGAAAAAAGGCATAGTATAGTCTGTCGATTAATTTGGTGGAAAAAAAACTCAGTTTAAAATTTCGAGATTTTCATGAAAAAAGTCATACTATACTATGACTTTTTTGAAAATTGACGAAATTTTAAACTGAGTTTTTTTTCCACCAAATTAATCGACAGACTATACTATGCCTTTTTTCATGAAAATTTTCGACATTCTATACTCTGACATTTTTTTACGAATATTTTCGACATGCTATAGTATGACTTTTTTCATGAAAATTTTCGAAAATATTCGTAAAAAAATGTCATAGTATAGAATGTCGAAAATTTTCATGAAAAAAGGCATAGTATAGTCTGTCGATTAATTTGGTGGAAAAAAAACTCAGTTTAAAATTTCGAAAATTTTCATGAAAAAAGTCATACTATACTATGACTTTTTTGAAAATTGACGAAATTTTAAACTGAGTTTTTTTTCCACCAAATTAATCGACAGACTATACTATGCCTTTTTTCATGAAAATTTTCGACATTCTATACTCTGACATTTTTTTACGAATATTTTCGACATGCTATAGTATTACTTTTTTCATGAAAATTTTCGAAAATATTCGTAAAAAAATGTCATAGTATAGAATGTCGAACATTTTCATGAAAAAAGGCATGGTAT
>CAKAOJ020000330.1:0-27500 GCA_916701645.2 Sebastolobus alascanus
TATATATATTTCATGACCCCGTAGACAGGGGCGTAACAATATAAATATATATATATATATATATATATAATATAATATATGTATATATAAACCTAACAAAAAATAGCAGAAATAAAATATAAATCCAGGATCACTCACTCATCTTCAACCTCTTATCTGGGCCACATTAACCAGCTCTGACTGGGGGATCCCGAGGTCAGACTGGGAGGAGTTAAAAAGAGCCTCCCTACATTCTGGAGCAGCTCGGTCCGGTCGGACGGTCCAGTGCTCTCAGGAGCATCAGCCTGGTCAGTCCCTTCCTGCTCTCTGGTCAGCGACAGGACGACTGTGTTTCAATGCTGCTGAATTATTGACATGCTTTATTGTTTCAGTCAGACATACTGTATAAAAGGACTGATCTTTTAAATGTCCTCTTCTTTTTTTTTTTTTTTTTTTTTTTTTTTTTTATATTTTATTTTCAGCTTTTTTACAATAGACACACAAGACATAAAACACCCAGTACCCTTGTACAAAAAGGACATGGGGTACATGTCAAAAATAAGTGCAGAGCTGCCAGATGACAGCAATATAAACAAAACAGGAAACCCCTTCAGGGTAAAGAGTGAGAAAAAAAAACAATCAAACAACAACAAGAACAACAACAAAAAAAAAAAAAGACAAATACGGGTGAGAGACTGCCAGAATATTAGTCAGCATACTGTACAGGGTAAAGCAGAGTTTGCACAAAATAAAGATACAACATAGCAGCAAAGTTCATAAGCTATACAATACAATTAGGTCTTATCAAGCAATGTCAAAAATGGCTTCCACACCTTTAAAAAAATTATTTCTGAATTACATTTGCTAAAGCGAATCTGTTCCATCTTAGCGATGGAAAGTATTTCATTTAGCCACCTCCTGAAACATGGTGATGATTGAGACTTCCAATTTAATAATATTAATTTTATTGCTGCAATCATGCCTGCCTTGAGAGCCTGCTTTTGATGGGAGGGAAGGGCCCTCGTCCTTTCAGAGCATCCAAATATTGCCAAATTACAATCTGGCTGAATGTTTATTTCATATTGTTTGGAAAACCAATTAAATATGTCACACCAGAAGTTACTCAATACAGGACAATGCCAGAATAAGTGTGATAGTGATCCTTCTGCAATACTACATCTGTCACAGGTGGGGGAGACTGATTCATATATCCTATTAAGTTTAGTCTTAGAGTAAATGTCCTCTTCTTAACTTTACATCATGCTCAACATCTCTTGTGACCTGTTGCAGTATTACCCATGTCCTCATGGCTGTGTGGATGGAGAGTAGGACAGATTATGGCAGTATTACCCATGTCCTCATGGATGTGTGGATGGAGAGTAGGACAGATTATGGCAGTGTTACCCATGTCCTCATGGATGTGTGGATGGAGAGTAGGACAGATTATGGCAGTGTTACCCATGTCCTCATGGCTGTGTGATGGAGAGTAGGACAGATTATGGCAGTGTTACCCATGTCCTCATGGATGTGTGATGGAGTGTAGGACAGATTATGGCAGTGTTACCCATGTCCTCATGGCTGTGTGGATGGAGAGTAGGACAGATTATGGCAGTATTACCCATGTCCTCATGGCTGTGTGGATGGAGAGTAGGACAGATTATGGCAGTGTTACCCATGTCCTCATGGCTGTGTGATGGAGAGTAGGACAGATTATGGCAGTGTTACCCATGTCCTCATGGATGTGTGATGGAGTGTAGGACAGATTATGGCAGTGTTACCCATGTCCTCATGGATGTGTGGATGGAGAGTAGGACAGATTATGGCAGTGTTACCCATGTCCTCATGGATGTGTGATGGAGTGTAGGACAGATTATGGCAGTGTTACCCATGTCCTCATGGCTGTGTGGATGGAGAGTAGGACAGATTATGGCAGTGTTACCCATGTCCTCATGGATGTGTGGGTGGAGAGTAGGACAGATTATGGCAGTGTTACCCATGTCCTCATGGCTGTGTGGATGGAGAGTAGGGACAGATTATGGCAGTGTTACCCAAGTCCTCATGGCTGTGTGGATGGAGAGTAGGACAGATTATGGCAGTATTACCCATGTCCTCATGCTGTGTGATGGAGAGTAGGACAGATTATGGCAGTGTTACCCATGTCCTCATGGATGTGTGATGGAGTGTAGGACAGATTATGGCAGTGTTACCCATGTCCTCATGGATGTGTGGATGGAGAGTAGGACAGATTATGGCAGTGTTACCCATGTCCTCATGGATGTGTGGATGGAGAGTAGGACAGATTATGGCAGTGTTACCCATGTCCTCATGGCTGTGTGGATGGAGAGTAGGACAGATTATGGCAGTTTTACCCATGTCCTCATGGCTGTGTGATGGAGAGTAGGACAGATTATGGCAGTGTTACCCATGTCCTCATGGATGTGTGATGGAGTGTAGGACAGATTATGGCAGTGTTACCCATGTCCTCATGGATGTGTGGATGGAGAGTAGGACAGATTATGGCAGTATTACCCATGTCCTCATGGCTGTGTGGATGGAGAGTAGGACAGATTATGGCAGTATTACCCATGTCCTCATGGCTGTGTGATGGAGAGTAGGACAGATTATGGCAGTATTACCCATGTCCTCATGGCTGTGTGGATGGAGAGTAGGACAGATTATGGCAGTATTACCCATGTCCTCATGGCTGTGTGATGGAGAGTAGGACAGATTATGGCAGTATTACCCATGTCCTCATGGCTGTGTGATGGAGAGTAGGACAGATTATGGCAGTGTTACCCATGTCCTCATGGATGTGTGGATGGAGAGTAGGACAGATTATGGCAGTATTACCCATGTCCTCATGGCTGTGTGATGGAGAGTAGGACAGATTATGGCAGTATTACCCATGTCCTCATGGCTGTGTGATGGAGAGTAGGACAGATTATGGCAGTATTACCCATGTCCTCATGGATGTGTGGATGGAGAGTAGGACAGATTATGGCAGTATTACCCATGTCCTCATGGCTGTGTGATGGAGAGTAGGACAGATTATGGCAGTATTACCCATGTCCTCATGGCTGTGTGGATGGAGAGTAGGACAGATTATGGCAGTATTACCCATGTCCTCATGGCTGTGTGGATGGAGAGTAGGACAGATTATGGCAGTATTACCCATGTCCTCATGGCTGTGTGGATGGAGAGTAGGACAGATTATGGCAGTATTACCCATGTCCTCATGGCTGTGTGGATGGAGAGTAGGACAGATTATGGCAGTATTACCCATGTCCTCATGGCTGTGTGGATGGAGAGTAGGACAGATTATGGCAGTATTACCCATGTCCTCATGGCTTTGTGGATGGAGAGTAGGACAGATTATGGCAGTATTACCCATGTCCTCATGGCTGTGTGGATGGAGAGTAGGACAGATTATGGCAGTATTACCCATGTCCTCATGGCTTTGTGGATGGAGAGTAGGACAGATTATGGCAGTGTTACCCATGTCCTCATGGCTGTGTGGATGGAGAGTAGGACAGATTATGGCAGTGTTACCCATGTCCTCATGGCTGTGTGGATGGAGAGTAGGACAGATTATGGCAGTGTTACCCATGTCCTCATGGCTGTGTGGATGGAGAGTAGGACAGATTATGGCAGTATTACCGATGTCCTCATGGCTGTGTGGATGGAGAGTAGGACAGATTATGGCAGTGTTACCCATGTCCTCATGGCTGTGTGGATGGAGAGTAGGACAGGTTATGGCAGTATTACCGATGTCCTCATGGATGTGTGGATGGAGAGTAGGACAGATTATGGCAGTGTTACCCATGTCCTCTGGATGTGTGGATGGAGAGTAGGACAGATTATGGTTGTAGAGTAGTGAGGGTGCCACCCTGTGGTAGAAAGGAGAGCAGCATGAAGGAGACTGTATCCTCCCTGTTTAGCCACTCTGTGAAATGTTTAGTGTAATGCTGTTTCATGGTCTATTGTTCATATTAGACACAAGCACACAAAGACAACACAATGTACAGTAGCTCTGTTATTTTCCACAACGCTGGCTGAGACAATGAGGAACTATGAGCCACCTGTATGAACCCAGCACATGATGGAATACTGAGCACAACAAAGAGCACTGTTTCATCATCATCCCTCTGAAGAATGTCTGCTGCTTGTTGTATTGTAACAGCTGTCAGCTGACTGAGGAACTCATTTAGTGCAGTAACAACATCACTCTGTTGCTGGGCATTGATAGGATGGTGGTAGATAATACAGTCTGTAGGGTCTGGATATGTCAAAGAATAAAATGCATAATATCTAGTCAGACATTTTGACATGTTTTGACGTAATGTATGAATTAGGGCTGGTTCAGTGTTTTGTTTTACATATGGATCATAGACTGTATATATAGATGGACGACGCATCTCCACTTCCTCCCTCTGTACAAAAGTGAAGGCAAAAATGAGCTGCCGCCTTGATAAGTTGACACCATTTGGAGCCAAAGTCTGCACAGTGACTGGGTGGTGGAGCCAAACTAATCAGGAAACGTCTTTGACATGAAGAATTTATTTTACGTGTACTTTGACTTTTTGGCAAATGGACTTACATTTATACAGTATATCTCCTTTCTAGTATTCTGACCACTCAAAGCTCTTTACACTACATGTCAGTATTCACACATTAACACACACATTCACACACACATTCATACACTGATGGTAGAGGCTGCTCTACAAGGAGCCAACCTGTCCATCAGGATCTGATCTAAACACTCATTCACACACCGATGGTTCAGCCTTCAGGAGCAGTTTGAGGTTCAGTAGCACGTGGCATGCTCAGCTGAGAGGTTGTGTCCTGCCGAGACAAAAAGAGCAGAGAGTCGTCGGCTTTGCAAAATAATTCAGGTCAAAACACGTTAAGAACTTCATTGATTGCACAGACGGGACATCGTCATCAGACGGGCTGCTGTGGAAAACACCTGTCTGCTATTATTTCTAGATGCAACACTCGAAGCACTTCAGTGAAGTTGATGTAGTTGCATGATTGGGTTGTATCCACGTGGTAGAATCCACTCATTATACTGTATGTCACTTTGGATGAAAGAGCGTCAGCTAAATGAATATAAAGGGAAATTTCCAGTTTACCCAATCAAAGGCTTTTTCTGCATCCAAGGTGTCTGTTAGTTCCTGCCTGTTGTATTGATCAGACATCATCATCAGGGGTGAAAAGATGCACGCATGAACACGTCTATTGATGTTATGAGATGGAAAATACTACATAGAATAATAAAAGATAAAACTTGAGTTAGTTCCACGTTGACTATATGCTGATGTAAATGTTGCTTCTGTCCATGTTTGATCTCCTTCTGCTGTTGTGTCTAAAGGCTTCTGTAAAGCAGCGGGGATAAGGAGCTGGGCTTCACCTTGTTTTCTCCTCGTCCTGGTGATCGGCACATCTGGGTGATGCATTAGCATGTTTGATGTGTTAGCTTTCCATTCACATCCTCTACAACGGTGGAGCGACGACGACACACCGGCCTCGTCTTATACACAGCTCTCTCTCCGTTGCTGTAGTAGCTGACCTGGGACCTGCAGGCGGGTCTTCCAGCTCCGGCGTTTTATTTGCGCTCGCCATAGTGTGACTGACAATCCTCTTGTTGTGCTGACCTCAGCACTTGTTGCTAGCGGCGTACGACTATAAGTTTCCCAGCGTAACTCGCTCTTGTGAATTCTGATGTTCCAAGCATCAATTTTTTTTCATTAGCGGTAAAAATAAATTGACTATGACGGAATAATTCACTTTTGACAGAAAAGAGACCGACTGTCAGTGTTGATGACTTGGTGACTTTCTCTCTAGATTTAGGGACTTTTGGAGCTACTGCTGCTAGCTGCTTCTATTGGAAAAAACAAATACACTCGTTTAGGATGAGGCAACAAACCACATAGCTATGGTAGGAAAAAAACAACATGGTTGGGCTTAAAACTACGACGTTTGTAATGCAATTCTATTGAAATGTGCTAAAACAGAGCGTTTCAGACAGAGGGTAAATAAATGTTTGGTGAACATTACAGCATGTAAAGATGTTCTACTAGAAACATATAATATAAGTATGAACCCAGAAATGAGCATAATATGGGACCTTTAAGACATCCGTGCTACAACCAGGCGGATACGTCCTCATCTCGGTACAGCTGCCCATCTATGTACAATATGTCCACTGAAATTATTGCTTTTTTTTCCTTCCTTCATCAGCTGTTTTTGGATTGGTAATATATGTTTGCATGTTGGATTTCCTAAGTCCATCTGTCTCCCTTTGCCATTGAACTAGTTGTTGGTACAGAGGAATGTGATGTTGTTGACTGTCTCTGTGGGTTTGAGCTGTTGGTCATTCCTTTACTGATTTTTCTGGGTTGGGCTATCTGGGGTTTGTTTGGAAATACCAGAGAGAATTGATTGTCTCGTTTGTCGCTGCGTGCTTCCAGAAGTCCAGAATGGTCTCTTTCAGGTTTGGTATTTTTTTGGGTGATAACAGAGGTGAGCTAGTGTCTATCTGGTCCTGACTGGATTCCAGGCTTTGGTGCTTTGGCGCAGTGCCAGTGATTCTGCCGGTAAGTATCTTCGATGGAAATGAGTCGCTCACCTCTGAGTGGTGACTTGAGAGTGAACCTGGACGAACTCTTTGGTGTTTTCAGTGGAGTTGGCTTTGGCCTTTTTCTAATCATCTGCTTTGTGTTTGTTGATGATGGAATGATGGATGATGTTCCAGATGGTCACTTCGTCTGTTACGAAGTGGAGAAAAACAAAAGTTTATGTCAGAAGAGAGTGTTGTTTGAATCAGCAGTCAAGCAGCTGGAGTCTGCCGTCGTATAACCGTATGCACATTTCTGTTTTTGCGCATACACAGAGTTTCATGAGTCTACAGTTCGATGCATGTGGCACACACGTGTGAAGCAACACATGCTTAACGCTGTGAATTCAAACCCCCCCCCCCCCCCCACATGCACACACACACACACACACACTTCTTATGTGTTCCTTTCATTGTTCTTTCCTTTCATGCATGCACACCATGCTTTAGTAAGCTTTAGTAAGCAGCAACTCTGGGTTCTCCAGTAAAATAGCGTGGATCATTGATCATTGATTTTAGAGAAGACCTAATGAACCCTGGAAGGGTGGCTGTTATCAGGATAGACTCCCTCACATGAGACCACGCTTACCAAGAGTTCAGTCCCAGTCTGTGGTGATAGCGGCTCCTTTCAGCTTTCTCAGGCATTAACAACATCTCCCTCCTCCCAAACACTGTCATTCTCGTAATCTTACCTCCCTCAGAGTCTTGTGGGGACTAAGGAGAGGAAAGACGAGACATATTCCCAAAACGCTGGGCCAAAATCTAAACCTGCTGCCACCAAAAGCACATCAACTACAATAGTGTTACACCAACCATTGTCTGGTGCTTTCCACAAACCAGAGGGCAGCCATGGTTTCCAGTTCTGGGAATTTGTTACCTAATACACTCAGCTATGAGGAAATGTGTGTGTGTGTGTGTGTGTGTGTGTGTTTGTGTGTGTGTGTGTGTGTGTGTGTGTGTTTGTGTGTGTGTGTGTGTGTGTGTGTGTGTGCATTCCTGTGTGTGTGTGACCGGGGGGTCATATTCCTTAGACATTATTTTCAGTGCTTCTACTATATAATTAGTAAAACCTCTTCTTGTTCACATGGAGTTACATGTGCACGTTAGTAGAGTTCAGATTCAAACATCCAATCAGGTGCCTTTGTGAGAGCTTTGACTGAGTTGTGTAAGTAAATCAAAGTGAGACGTCAGTCAGTGTGTCTGCTAAGTGGTGAGCTGGGCTTGTCCTACTATTGTTCACATAGAGTAATCTGACACTTTAGTCACTTTTTGTCTTCTCATAATAGGATCCATTGTGTTTAGGAGACTGGTTCAGTTGGTTTGGAGGATTTAGGAGTTTGTTAGCTACATGATGATGTCATGATCAGACGTTTTCATTTAATTATTTTGTTTTGCAGATCACTGGTATATGCTGAATTTATTTACAAATAAACAGATAATAAGATGGTATTTCTTTAAATAAAATTAAAATGTCAGTGTTCTAAATGAATGGATGTATTGTTGTTCACCATTCTCAAAGAGCGGTGACACTGGTAGTCCACCAGCTAAAATATGTTTTTGATTTAAAATTCAAATACATTTTCTGCGAGCAACTCCAAAGCCTAGAAGCGAGTAGCATACAGATGTGTTCTTTTCAATATAAAATCAACCCATATGTTAATTCAAACATCATTATTTAAATTGGCTAAATATAAAATATTATCCAATTAAATGCTAACTCAGTGCTAGCATCATTGAGTTCAACACCAATGATGCTAGCACAGCTGATCTGGCTCCTGCATCTGACACGGATGTTGATGGTGAGTTCATTCAACTTTTCACAGTTGCCAATACCAACCACTTAAAGTTACAGAAGTTATGATGTAGGTATAGATCGTAGTATACTTTGCAGTTACGCCACACACGTGGAGGCTGCCGGTGTAACAGCAAAAGGGTTACGTTATGTTGCCTAGCCTGTCTGTCCGTCTACCTGTCTGTGTCTCTCTGTCTAGATAATGTTTTCTTGGTTTCAAATTGACTTTGCATTAGGGCTATTTCATCACACACACACACACACTGTATTGTGAACACAGCATTATGCATTGAAATGCCTTTTTTCTGCATTAATATGTCATGAGTAACACAGAAGGTTTTTTATTTCAATAAACGGGGAGATTCAAGCCATGTATCCTGTGATACTGATGCCATAAACAGCCTTGCTGATGCAGACGTGTCTGATGCTCAGAGCACAGAGAGCAGGGACAACGAACAGTGCACCAGAGGAGGGAGACTGCCCGGCATACATGACCGACAATAGAAAGATGCTGGAGGAAATACATGGAGCCGGAGGAGAGGGGATGCTCTGCGGATGAGAGGATGCTTCAGACACAACAGGAGGCAGAGGAGAGAAGATTCCGGTCTATGCAGGCACAGCAACAGGCCACCAACCAGATGTTTCTGCAACTAATGGGAACTATTGCAGGTGCTTTGCATCCTGATCAACGTCATTCCTCAACAATACCAACCTGGATGGCAACATCCCCACCAACATCAACCCCTAGTGCCTGGTCCATTCCATGCCATGTATCAGCCAACACAGCCTACTGGCATGCTGCCTATGATCCCTCCACATCAGCACCGGTCACAATCTCCATCCTTCCAAAATGAAACTCCCAGCACTTCATCCGTTCTACATGACGTTAATAGTAAGCAGGACTACTACAACCTGTAGGTTACTTTTGATTTATATTGTGAAAGGCTTTTGTTTGTTTAGGCCTTTAATGCACTTTCAGTATTTGCGTTGTTTGAATTGTTATGCAGAAGTTGGTTTTTGGTTTTGTGTTATCAAGAATGTTATAGACATATTTTATTAGAAGAACAAGACTTCTTGTGTGTTTAAATATGCTACCTCATTGTCAAGCTTCTCGGCTACATATCAGGTGAATATGTCCTATAAAATAAAAGCACTCTGAGTAATTGTGATAGCAGTAAAAGGAAGATTTAGTTTGTATTTGCACAACACACATTCTACCTAATTTACTAATTTTAATTTTTGATTGTTATACTGCTTAAAGTTGTATTTTTTATATTGTAATTTCTACCAAAAAAACACTGTTGAATTCTTGATAGTTTATTTTCTAAATGGACACAAAAGGTTTTTTTTTTTTGCACAGATGTGGCAGCGTTACATTTGTCACAAGTTAAACAGGCAATAAACAGCATTTTAAAGCAAAAGTGTTTCCATTCTATCCATATTTAATCAAACAAAGGCTTCAGAGTAAGGTGGCTCCTACACACATGAATGACTAAGTGAAGGGAGAAAACATCCATCCAAAGAACACTGAGCTCTGTTTGCAGGTCCAGCCTTTGAGAAGCTCACCCTGACATGTATTACTCTACATTCAAATTGTAGAAAAGTAGCTACACGGTGCATTTCTGATGTCATCGTGTTGCTGCTGTGCATGTCCCACACCCTCATCCTCTTCCTCCTCTGTAACTCTTCCATTGTCTCTCTCAAGATATATTACCTCACAGTAATTATACAACACACAGCAAGCAGACACTATGCGGCTTACAAAAGTAACGTGGGCATCGCATTCTTTTAGACGGCAACGCCAGCATCCTTTGAGGCGCCTAAAGGCACGCTCAACTGTCATGCTTGACTTAATCGGTGGTTGAAGTTGAGCTGCTGTGGTGTTACTCCTCCTCCCTCTGCCTAAGGTTTCATGAGTCAAGTTAGCAAAAGGTAGGCCGAATCACCCAGCAGAACAAGACCCACGTCGACCCCCTCAAACGCTTCAGTCCAATGTGGTAAAAGAGAGCCGGCACTGCCAAGTTCATACAATGATGAGAGAGAGAAAACACGGGCATCATGTATCTTTCCTGCTCGCCCAACATTAATTAATTATTATAATTATTATTATTATTATTATTATTAATAACAAACTCCACATGCTGGATAAGAGTCCCGGCCTGAAGACATCTACCTGCCAAATTTGAAACCTAGTCGTAGCCCCATCTACTGGCTACAGGTAGTTACAGGTTCTGTACTTTTACGACCTTCTCCTCACAGATTTATCAGATCAATCTCAGTTTTGCTCAGAAGAGTCTTCAGACCGTGATGATGCTTTGTAGGGAAGATTGTGAGTTTTCGTTGAATGGTGTAAATGTAGCTGATAACAAGCCTATCAGCCCCTGCATACATGTTATGGTAAATTCCCTTTATAATTAGCCCATTTGGCTCTTTGGAATACCTTCCTATATATCATGACATATTCCACCAACTCTCCACTGACTCCACCAAATGTTCTTGCGTGCGACCATCCCTCCTTTCTCCAGCCTGCTCTGTTGTTTCCAGTCAGAGAGTAATGGCTGTACTGATAACAGCTGATAGAATAAGATCATGTTTGTTGTGACAGAGAACACTCCTTGGCTGTGACCTCTACTATCTCAGGCTCCTGCCGGGAAGTTTTTACTGCTTGGTTTTTATAACCTTTACTGACAACAGTAAAAGTTGCTTCTGACTTTATGAGTGTTCGATCCATGTAAGCTGGATGCAGTTAGAATGACCTTCACACAATGGTTAGGGCTGACCTTGACAAGTCTGGATTATCACAGGAGCAGAGGTGGGTCCAGGTCCAGGTTCTGTTTGTAGCAATCTGATTAATTGATAATTGGTTACGGAATACACCACTAAAGCACACTGTCAACTAAAAGGCTAAGCACCACAACGTGGGTCCTGCATTTTGACCTACAGTTTACTCTATATAAAGACACTGTCTTAGAGGGATCCTACAGTTTACTCTATATAAACACACTGTCTTAGAGGGATTCTACAGTTTACTCTATATAAACACACTGTCTTAGAGGGATCCTACAGTTTACTCTATATAAACACACTGTCTTAGAGGGATTCTACAGTTTACTCTATATAAACACACTGTCTTAGAGGGATCCTACAGTTTACTCTATATAAAGACACTGTCTTAGAGGGATCCTACAGTTTACTCTATATAAAGACACTGTCTTAGAGGGATCCTACAGTTTACTCTATATAAACACACTGTGTTAGAGGGATACTACAGTTTACTCAATATAAAGACACTGTCTTAGAGGGATACTACAGTTTACTCTATATAAACACACTGTCTTAGAGGGATCCTACAGTTTACTCTATATAAACACACTGTCTTAGAGGGATCCTACAGTTTACTCTATATAAACACACTGTCTTAGAGGGATCCTACAGTTTACTCTATATAAACACACTGTCTTAGAGGGATCCTACAGTTTACTCTATATAAACACACTGTCTTAGAGGGATCATACAGTTTACTCTATATAAAGACACTGTCTTAGAGGGATCCTACAGTTTACTCTATATAAAGACACTGTCTTAGAGGGATCCTACAGTTTACTCTATATAAACACACTGTCTTAGAGGGATCCTACAGTTTACTCTATATAAATACACTGTATTAGAGGGATCCTACAGTTTACTCTATATAAAGACACTGTCTTAGAGGGATCCTACAGTTTACTCTATATAAACACACTGTCTTAGAGGGATCCTACAGTTTACTCTATATAAACACACTGTCTTAGAGGGATCCTACAGTTTACTCTATATAAACACACTGTCTTAGAGGGATCCTACAGTTTACTCTATATAAACACACTGTCTTAGAGGGATCCTACAGTTTACTCTATATAAACACACTGTCTTAGAGGGATCCTACAGTTTACTCTATATAAACACACTGTTTTAGAGAGATCCTACAGTTCACTCTATATAAACACACTGTTTTAGAGAGATCCTACAGTTTACTCTATATAAAGACACTGTCTTAGAGGGATCCTACAGTTTACTCTATATAAAGACACTGTCTTAGAGGGATCCTACAGTTTACTCTATATAAAGACACTGTCTTAGAGGGATCCTACAGTTTACTCTATATAAACACACTGTCTTAGAGGGATCCTACAGTTTACTCTATATAAAGACACTGTCTTAGAGGGATCCTACAGTTTACTCTATATAAAGACACTGTCTTAGAGGGATCCTACAGTTTACTCTATATAAACACACTGTCTTAGAGGGATCCTACAGTTTACTCTATATAAAGACACTGTCTTAGAGGGATCCTACAGTTTACTCTATATAAACACACTGTATTAGAGGGTTCTTACAGTTTACTCTATATAAAGACACTGTCTTAGAGGGAAGACAGTGAAATCAAACACCTTTAGACCAGATTAACATGACAAAACTACCTGAAGATGCAAAACAAAGAGTTGGATTTCCCTCTAACTGCTACTGAGCTCCAAGAAGTAATCACAAACCCTCAAAAATAACAAAACCCCTGGTCCTGATGGATATGTTAATGAGTTTAATAAAACAATTAAAGATCTAATATCTCCTGTTTTGTAACAATCACATAACTGTGTACTAGAAACAGGCATGCTTGCTCCATCATGGAGAGATGCCACCATAGCTGTCCATAAAGAAGGCCCCACTGAGGCTAGTTCATATAGGCCCATTTCCCTCCTCAATGGAGACCATCGACTGCCAACATCTGTTCTTACCCACAGATTGAACAAGTATATCCAACAAATAATTCATCTTGACCAAGCAGGGTTCATTACAGGGCGCTACTCTGGAAATAATAGTCGTACACTTCTTAATGTCATGACCAGCGCGGCTTCTACAGAAAGAGAAGCAATGGTCGTCGCTCGCTGCTGAAAAAGCATTTGACCGCATGTCTTAAGTATTTATTACAAACCAAAACATGGTTTGGTTCTCCAGTGGGCTACCTCTGGGTCTGAGAAGTGAAGCCGATGTTGAAGCTCCTTAAACCTGCATCCTCTCTACCAGCCAGCAGGGGGCGACTCCTCTGGTTGTATAGAAGTCTCTGAGAAAATGAGCCTACTTCTCTCTTGATTTATTACCTCAGTAAACATTATAAACATGAGTTTATAGTCTTAATCACTAGTTTCAAGTCTTCTTCAATACAGCATGATGTTCATTTAGTAAATTATGGTCCCAATTAGAGTCAGATAGACCATAAAGCAGGGGATGCTTTAGGGCGGGGCTACCTGGTGATTGACAGGTCGCTACCACGGTGTTGTCCGGTCTTGGAGTTGTCCGTGTTTTCATCTTACATCTTTAACCCTTTCAAAGTGTGTTTTCAGATCATCAAAGTTATTTATAACCTTTTTGGTCGCTTGAAAATGTCTTACTCAGCTTTCGATTGTACTTAGCTCCACCCTCTGGTGTCACTTCTGGTTGCATAAAACTACAATGGCGTCAGTCATGGCAACTGAAAAAATGACGAACTCGAGGCTTCAAAACAGTAGTCCACAAACCAGTGGATGACATCACGGTGACTACGTCCACTTCTTATATACAGTCTATGTTGAGGACTTTATTTCATAAACTCTCCAAGTCAGATGGGGGACTCAATTTACTAAAACTAAAACTCTAATTTTGGGCAGCACAAATAAAACCTCTGGTGGCTGGGATTACCAATGAAATCACAACTATATGGCTGGACATTGAAAGATCAAAATGTGAACATCCAAGGTACAGGTATATTCAGGACAGACAGGAGGAGAAACAGGATGTAAACATGTTTTAGTAGAAACCCAACCTATGAACCTGGAGATGAGCCTGATATGAGACATTTATATATGACTATGACTTTTCATCGGTTGTTTCAACAGGATCAATCGTTTACCTTCTTATAGCTGGATTTATATAACCAGGGAGTGAGACCGAGGTCCCTGAACAGGATGTTATTGATTAACAGTTTGTCACAGTTCAGATGAACCCAATTGTCATACAATCCTCAGAAGTTGCTTGCTGGCACAATGATTCATCGTTCTTATAATGTTATTATGGGAGCAATGAAAAGGATTTTAACAGTGTTTGACCGCATTAGGCGACTCCATTGTTAGAGTGACGTCAGCTTCAAGCCTGTCACCAGAGACTTCTTAACTGGAGTGGACGACTTTAAGCCCCAAAAAGATTATGAATACTAAGATTATATTTAGTGTTTAACATGTTTACATTCTATTTCCATCTCCTCCAAGAGGAGGACTAAAGAAACACTGCTCCATTGTACCATCATCTCTTCACATCCACAACATGGTGTTCTGTGCACATTCCAATGCAGTTATGACATACGTACACACCATGTATTTTATAATCCCACTTTTGAAATTGGTTGCAACATCATAACCAAGAGTTCCTGAGAGAACCCTGTAATGATGTGGTCATGGTTTTTAGTTTATTTCTTTGATTTAACAGAGGTGTGCCACAGCAGCAGTATTCCATGCAATACACACACAATACCTGGGAGTGTGTGACTCATTGTACTTGTTAGGACAGCACACACACACTGATTTCAAGTTTCTCTGTAACGAACTCAGACAGGCTTAATTGCTTTAACTCAACAGTAAAACACACTTCATTCAAACTGGACTCCGACCTCTGTCCAAGTGAGGAGGAAAACTTGTATCACGTATAGTGACGCACACACGGCTCTCTCTCACGTCAGCAACAGCATCCAACAAAACTGAACATAAGCTTCATGACTGCGGTATTTTTCCAAGGGTTGTGTATTTGATTACATCTGAGTATACAGAGGTTTCTTTTTTTCAGGTTTACTCACGGCCGGGCCACAGAGGGAACGTCAGCAGCGCGTGGCGGCTGTGGAATTTGTTGTTTTTTATTCCTCTGTCCATGTTAACAGGTTAGAGCAGCCACACGGCCACAGTGAGATGCGTGTCAGCTGCGTCTCTTCTAGAAATTCGTGGTCTCGCCTATTTTTTACCGTGAGCCGCGTGGTTCACAACAGACAGTGAAAGTGGTATTTTGGCTGTATATTGACATCATATCAGAAACATTACTACAGTTTACATGTCTAGACATCTGTAGAATATGTCACAGACATGAAAACAAGTAAAGATTTATTTTTTAATCAACACTTCCTGCTTCCATTTCAAAATAAAAGCCTTCAAGCGTTTTTTTCTGCGGACATAATTCCTTAATTCGTGAACACGAGGCTCTTATTCTGAAATATTTGCAGGACAGTGTTGTAGAACATGCAGTGACTTGCAGAGCTCCATGAATGAATATATTATTAATGGTGTTTTCAGTAAATATTATTTAATATGTATAAAAATGTTTTATTTAGATTTAACACTTGGCTTGGACTTGTTAAAACTGTGAGACTTGACGTGGCCTCCTCCCTGTGTGAGCTGAGACTGGCCTTGGACCTGCATTCTGTAACAGGTTGAACATCTTCCTCTTTCTCCCCTTCGAGCACCGATAATATTACTGCTGAATGACAAACTGCAGCACAGCTCTACTTCTGCTCCATGATTAATGATTTATGTCTTAGAGAAACAACATCACATGCTTACGTCAGACTGCGGAAAACAGACCTCCATTAAGATAAGCTGTCAACACCAGATTGTAATCAGAACTTCTGTTGAATGCAGTCACTGAGCCGATCAGAGGGAAATATGGCTGTAAAGATATTAGACACAAACATTGACAGGATAGCAGTAAGCGTTATTCCGATGAAGGGAAATCTTAAAGTTACAGCATGCAATGCTATTTTAGACAATCTTGTGTTTCCAACATTGTGTCCACAGTTTGTATTTGTCCCTTTCCTGTTTCAACATGACAGTGTCCCTGTGCAAAAAGCCAGCACTGTAAACCTTTTTCCAGGTTGGTTTGGAAGAACTTGACTGGTCTGCACGGAGACCCAACCTCAACCTCAACCCCAACCCCAACCTCAACCTCAACCCCAACATCAACATCAACCTCAACCAGAAACTCAACCCCAACCTCAACCTCAACCCTAAACTCAACCTCAACCTCAACCCCAACATCAACCTCAACCTCAACCTCAACCTCAACCTCAACCCCAACATCAACATCAACCTCAACCTCAACCTCAACCACAAACTCAACCCCAACCTCAACCCCAACATCAACCTCAACCTCAATATCAACCTCAACCCCAACCTCAACCTCACTCTCAACCTCAACCCCAAACTCAACCTCAACCTCAACCTCAACCCCAAACTCAACCTCAACCTCAACCACAACCTCAACCCCAACATCAACCTCAACCACAACTAAACCTCAACCTCAACCTCAACCCCAAACTCAACCCCAACCTCAACATCAACCTCAACCCCAACCTCAACCCCAACATCAACCTCAACCTCAATATAAACCTCAACCCCAACCTCAAACTCACTCTCAACCTCAACCCCAAACTCAACCTCAACCTCAACCCCAACCTCAACCCCAACATCAACCTCAACCCCAACCTCAACCTCACTCTCAACCTCAACCCCAACCTCAACCTCAACCTCAACCCCAACCTCAACCTCAACCCCAACATCAACCTCAACCTCAACCACAACCTAAACCTCAACCTCAACCCCAAACTCAACCCCAACCTCAACCTCAACCCCAACATCAACCTCAACCTCAACCTCAACCTCAACCTCAACATTAACCTCAACCTCAACCTCAACCCCTCAGACCTCCATCAAGGCTACATCAAGCCCTTTCCCACTTGGCCACAAGTAGCATTAGCTAAGGTAACGTTAACTTGCTAACTTACTATTAGAGGAGTCGACTACCCATTCAGCAACTGTAGCTAACATTAGCTACAAGCTAAATCATAGGGTGGCCCAGTTATCCATGGTCAAAACAATCATGCTAAAAATACCTATGACTGTGTTGAACTTTGTTACGTAACATTACCATACGCATTAGCTTAGTGGCTGGCATGAGCCAATTGTCATAGTAGCACATCGTAGTGAGCTGGATCAATATTGAAATATCATATCAATAAATTAGGTCTCTACTGGATTACTGTTTCGCAAATATATCAATTAATTAGTTAATGAAAAAATGTTGCTGTGTGCTCATGAGTGAGCAATACAAAGAATAACAATAGAGTAGCTCGCCGACTTCCTTCCTCACTCTCTAACGTATCATCTGGTGTTTCCCGTGTTTCCCGGAGGTTAGAGCAATATGACGCCATCGACAGGCGACCAAATGAAATGCACAGTTACCTCGAATGAAATTACAGATTTCTCTGGGGTTGAACATTGTTGGAAATATCCGGAATAATGTAAGTACAAAACTCAAAATATAAAACATAGGTGGAGTCATTTGTAGACATCTTAATGCAAACATGTTAAATATTATACCTTAAACTTGTCTCAGTGGGGATTCAGACCAAAAGCCCTGCATTAAGACAGCATAGCGGGCTGTGTTGGTGGGGTATGTTGTTTAAGGGAAGTCACCTTGCAGTCCGTTCTCATTCCCAGGGCGTCAAATACCGAGGCCGTCGGCGTTCGGTACCGCTGCACCAGGCACCCTTGAGCTCCGGTATGAAACGCAGCGGGCGTTCCATCAACTGTAATGTAAACCCATCCACGGCAACAGTAAACGCTCAGAGAAAGTCCGCTGGGAGGGTGGTGACACAGTTTAAAGAGCGAGAAAACACACACCGGGTGGGCGAGGGGGAGGTGGATGGATCCAACAAACACAAGGCCTTCATCCAGGAGACGCTGTTCGTGTCCCGTGTTCACAGAACTATAGTGGTTTTGATGCCAAAAATAAAGTGACAACGCGGCAGTGTGTGTAGCCCGGGAGGATTGGAGGTAGCCCGGGAGGACCGGAGGTAGCCCGGGAGGATTGGAGGTAGCCCGGGAGGACTGGAGGTAGCCCGGGAGGATTGGAGGTAGCCCGGGAGGACCGGAGGTAGCCCGGGAGGACCGGAGGTAGCCCGGGAGGATTGGAGGTAGCCCGGGAGGACCGGAGGTAGCCCGGGAGGACCGGAGGTAGCCCGGGAGGACCGGAGGTAGCCTTGGGCCACTGCAGCAACAACTGCACGCTGTCTGAACGCACCTTTACTGTAATGTTTCCTCTGATCAGAGATTGGCTGCAAGTTTATGTTTCCTTCATAAAATAATATAATATAACTGACTGAGTTATATTATTATAGTTATATTATTAGTATTATTAGTTATATTTTTATTACTGACTGACTGATCATGTAACCCTGAGTAGACATCATGGTTCTAGTTCAGACTAGGATTAGATGGTTCCATTCAACATGATGGGATGGATAAGTGTGGTGCACAAAATGAAAGTGTAAGAGGTTAGTTTAATAAGTAACTGTGGTGAAGGGCAGAGTGTGTTTATCTAGTGACAATGCACTGAGATCATAGCAGTAAACATCCACCCCTCCTTCCTTCTCCTATTTTTACTGGCACAGATTGTGAAGTTTCCAGTAAACTACGTGCTACACACACATTCTGGCCGGTGGCCAAATCTACCTGCCAGACAGGTATGTTGACCTAGTAGGAGGAGAGCAGAGCTGCCTTCACCTCACTAAGGAGTGTGTTTGTGCACACATGCATGTGCATGTGTACGTATTTGTTTTGGGAGTGCTCCGCTCAGATAGTTTATTAACTGATCTAACAATGGCAGTGAGTGAGGACTGAGGACTCAGATTAGCAATGAGTGGAACATTAATACATTCTTAGATCATCAGTTTAGTGCAACAAAGATGTTTCAGTCATCTGATCGAATCCTCTACTGGCTTCAGCTGAAGACAAAGTGTGAAACAGAGGGCTGTGGATCTGAGGGAGTGGATCTTTCACCTTTAGTTTTGGTCTATTCGGTGTTCACACTGACTTATTATCAACAAACAAAGAATTACATAGACTGGCAGCTACACTGATGCATGGATCGGACCACAATCATCAGAGGAACCCAAGTCCAGTGACTGACAGCGAGTCATGCAGCACTTTACTGAACCTCTTTCATATTCTCTAGTGTCTCAAAGAGCAGACCAAGACATCTGTCCTCAATAATAAGAAACAGTTTGAAACTGGACACTTGATTGTAATATCACAGGGAATAGTTTTACGTTTTTAATGAGGAGTTTTCAATGAGGAGTAAAATACCCAACACTCCTCTTTTCACTTTCTGGTGTATGGAGGAAAATCCCCACTGAGGCGAATATATGTTAGTAACCGTGGTTACTAATGCTGTTGCATAATTCAGACTTATAAAATAACATATCTTCTATCACATGGAAGCAGACTGAAACCCACTTCTCAAGTGGTTTTATAGTTCACACCAGAGTTGGAGTGACACAATCCTAAATGAACCAAACGAAGTGGGCAAACACACAAATAACATCTCCTACCAAAGGGAAGCTGTGTTGTGTACATGTGTGTTGATGAGCTACCTGACGGTGATTCATTAAAAGCAGCTGAAGCTAAGTGAAGTCTTCGTCACAATCACGTACAGTTATTACACACAAACAGTCTTTCAAATTGCTAAAGAGTTATTTTTAGACAATGTAAACACAAAGCTCTCTCAGTGTCATCATACTGTATCTTCAACTAGAAGAAAACCCCACAGGATACCTTTAATATGTTCTTCAGTGTATTAGAGAGTGACTTTGTCTGCAGGATGGTGAAGGATAGGTTGTGAAGTTACGAGGATAACCAGATTTAAATAAAGGTATCATTTTAGCTTTTTAAAGGTCTTTAGGATTAATACCGGTTTCCATATATCTGCCAAAAATATGAGTGAGAGGTTCCAGATTAAACCTCGTTTACTAATGAATTACTAATTGTGTTATTGCCAGCAGAGGAGCCCAAAGTGTTTTATCAGAGAGACATTAGCAAAAACATGATTAAAGCCACATGAAATATCAGATGGGTCACTTAGAAACTGAGCAGGAGGACCTGGAGAGGTGCTTTTTATCGATTAATGGAGTTGATTAATAATAATTCATGCAGAGATTCATTTGGAACATGTGGAAAAAACTGACTGAATTTAGCCTACTACCAAATAAATACATACACTTCAAATAGGCTAAATCATGAAGAACATCATGAGATCATAGACGTGAAATGATCCCTATCGTTCTTGGTGTGGTCATGATTAATAATTCACACTAACCCAGAAAGTATCCGCCCATGTGTTTCTCTTGTAGGAGTCCTAGATATGTGTGCAGTCAGAGTTTATCAAAAGAGGATTGTACAGATGGTAACTCATGTGATTTACACTTTGGCGTGTTTGGAGAGTCTTTTGTCGAAGTGTCAGTGAACTAGTGAAGAGGAGAGCTGCAGTTGAGTTTGGTAGTGCAGGTAAGCCAAGGCCATCCACAACTCCAGACAGCAGGATAGCAGATCTGATCAGCTGACTGTCAAAGTCAAGTAGTTCGTTTGTTAGATGTTACAAATACGTTTCCTTTCATTAGCTGTGTTAACTTAATGTCCAGTTAGTGACCAAAGTGCACGACGTCGCTGTGTCCAGCACCACCTGTTTCATGAGGGCGCACACATTCAACTTCACTCTTCTACCTTCTGGTGTGTGACCGTGCACTTACACAACCACCAGCCTGATCATCCACATTCTCACATCACACTAGTTCCTGCAAGACATGAACACCGGACTGGTTCCTGCACTGCTCCACAACCATCAGATATAGATGCATTTCACTGGAGACAGGACTGAGTGGTGGCGGTTATCGGCACTAAAGGAAGTTATTATACAACAGACAAGCCATCCAGATGTTATCATGCCCTGTCATCTGCAACAGGCCGGACCTGTTGTGCACCACGCTGAAACCAGAAACCACCGGCTGCCAGTTTCAGTTAGAAGAAGCAGACAGAAGTGTGTAAACAAACAAAGCTCAATTCTGCTGCTAAATGTTGGAAATCTAACAATGGTGGATTGATAGTGTGTCTACAGTCAGAGGCACCACACACACACACACACACACACACACACACACACACACACACACACAGTGCACCTGCATCTATCCACACAGATTGTCTGCTTCTACTCGTGCATGTTGACTTTCCCACTTCAGTAACACGGTTCATTTGAAAGCTTCAATGCAAGTGTTGTGTTGCATAATGCCGTCAGGTGTGCAGGTACTAATTGTGCCAGTTAACAGGTGATGTTGTGCAACGCTGGCATGTGAAACCATTCCAGTGAACTGGTCTTACAGGTTCTTATGGCACCACACTGGTGAGTCTCCAATATGGATCAGTATGAGGCCCTGTTGTCATGATGGTTCATAGTGTTGCAGGTAATACAGCCAGTCAAACAGCGTCTGTCCTGGTTCATAATAAAGGTTTTGACTATCTGTCGTCCACAGTGAGATATCTGTCCACTTAATGCTCCGTGTTGATGCCCTGCTGTTCACAGGAAACCTCAGACTCTAGTTCACCATCCAGAGTTATACTCAAAGGGTTGATGCTGCAAACACAAAAGATTCACAAGACATGATGCAGCATTAATCTGAATCTAATGACATAATGAATGTAGGTAATCTAGAATGTAATAAAGAATAAACTCTCTTTGACTTCCAAAAAGTCTGAATGAAAAATCCAAAAGGAAAATCCTGAAATCCAAAGTGAGTTTGCACGGTCACTGAAATATGGCTACAAAGGTGTTTTGGGTAAAACTTCCCCGTCATACAGTTCCTGAGGACTTTTTCACTCATTTAAAAAATTATTGAGGACAAAAAAATCTAAATCCACAGTTTGTTTTTGTTTCAGTCTGTGTGAGGTTGACACACATGTGTGGACTATTACTAGATTATTATTATTATTATTATTATTATTATTATTATTGTTATTAATATTATTATTATTATTATTATTATTATTATTATTATTATTATTATTATTATTACTTCCTGTTGCCACCAGAAACTACAGGTATCAAAATGGACTGAAATGAACATGAAGATATAAGTGAAAAACATTTCTTGTAAACATTTTGCAAAAAGGTTCACATTAAATTTACTACTGAAGTTCATATTTTCTAACATTCTGTAGACAGGTAGGTAGACAGGTAGGTAGACAGGTAGGTAGACAGGTAGGTTGGTAAGTAGGTAGACAGGTAGATAGACAGGTAGGTAGGTAGGTAGACAGGTAGACAGGGAGACAGGTTGGTTCACAGGTAGGTAGGTAGATAGGCAGGTAGGTAGACAGGTAGGTAGGTAGGTAGACAGGCAGGTAGGTAGACAGGTAGGTAAATTGTTAGACAGGTAGGTAGATAGACAGGTAGCTAGGTAGGCAGGTAGGTAAATTGTTAGACAGGTAGGTAGATAGACAGGTAGGTAGGTAGGTAGACAGGTAGATAGACAGGTAGGTAGGTAGGCAGACAGGTAGATAAAACAGGTAGGTATCCTGTTCTGAATTAAATGATTGGACGGGCTTATTATAGTCCCCGGTACCAGAGTTTGTTAGTTTGTTCTGGTTTTAATGGTCTAACGACGGGACGACATTAAGCCAGAACGGAGTGATCACAGAACACATGAAAATCCATCTCGTCAGGCTTCAAGTAAATGTGTTTCTGTCCAGCAAGCCAGAGCACGGACCAATCAGTGAGGAGCTCCTGCAGCTAGGGGCGGGGCTTAGGTGTGTGTGAAGACGCAGAGAGGAGACCGTTGGTTCTATACAACGATGGCGGCTCAGCTGCTGGCTTCAGCAAGGGTTTGATTGACAGATGGTTCATCCAATCACCTGCTAAGTGTTATTTGAAAGAGCCCGCCCTTTTCCAAAGAGTTTCCAATGACGACTTCTCAGACGGTTCAGAGGAACTAACATCATCTGGGTCAGGTTGTGTTTAGACAAGTCACAGCACTCAAGCACTCCAGGTTCAAGTTAGGGAAACATGATGGAGTGAAGTCCATTCCATGTTTTCTGTCTCTGGTTCTGTAAATCCAATAAAGGTAAAAAAAAATAACTCAGTCAACATTGACTTGAAACTTGGATGAATAAAACCATAGATTTCTGTCTCCAAAGGCTCATGTATAAGGTTGAGAGTACAGACAGTCCCTACCTTACTAATTATAACTTATTACTTACTTATTATAACAGTCCCAAACTCATTAACCATCCACTAACAGAAGTCACACTCAGAGCTGTTTCTTTTCTATTAAAAAGCACATCCTGTAATGTGACATTGGCTGAATGCCCACCAGAGAGAAGAGACTATGGGGGGGGGGGTGATAACTGTATCATGTGAGTTTAACTCTCACAGTTATACTCCACTTTCACACCTCAGAGGGATATTACAGATATACCAATAAGATCCCAGAGTACAGATTAAAGAACCAGTCTCAAAACAACAAGAACATGTCAAAATGTATTTCTTTAAAAACAATATGACATTAATTAAGAGATGGTATAAACGGTATGAGACATACATGTACATTTATCAATCCAAAGTGGATTCATCACATATTATACACTTTTAAAAAAAAATCACACAAACAGCGAGCAACTGATTTCTTACTGATTAATACAAACTGTTTTCACAGGTGATGATCATATATAAGACATGCGATATACTTTATACACACTTTATAATAAGTGATACCGATAGACATGTAATGCACATCGTGACTGTATTAATGTGAAGTAGCATCACCTATTTCACCCTGGTTCTCTCGGTTCTGTCTTTGTCCGTCTAGCAGAAGACTATATTCAGATCCACAGCTGATTTCACTTTTACATGGAAAACCTTTTAGAATAACAAGACAGCAATATGACAGTAAGAAAAAGAAGAATATAACATTTCCAGTGACACAATACAGTCATTAATGCCCATATACCAAAACCTCCTCCAGACGAGGAGGAGTTAGTCCTGCATCACTACAAACACCAGAGGTGCTTACAGAGATTCACAAGCATCCAAAACAATGTCCATCTTAGTTACTGCACACATAGTAACGTTTCTGCAGTGACAAACATAAACATAAAAAAGGTACAACATTAATATTGGTTCATAAAACCTACTAGAGCCAAAAACACTGGCTTACATTTTCTGCAACACCTTCCTGCTGAGAGGAAGTTAGTGTCTTAAACATGTGGGACAGCGAGGGGGTTTTTCAGACGGGCCACCCAACTATTCTAGTTCCTGAACTGTGATTGGCTCTTTGGTTTCTGCCCGCTCACTGACCGATGCCTCACATGCCCATCTCCTCAATCTTCCAGCCGCTCGAGTTCTTTCCAAATTTGTATACGAGCCTCCGGCCGTCGACTCGCTCCAGGATCTCCCTCTTATAGTAATACCTGAGGGGGGAGGACGGTTTGTTAGTCCAGGCTTAAGACACAGAGTATAGTATGCAGTTCCCTTTATCATCTAAAGCACTTAGTAAATAAACAATATATCTTTAACAATATTGTTCCACTAGTGACCGGACCAGGATTAATCCCTAGTCAGTCATAGGGAGTATTACTGAGGCTCTGAGGCTCTGAGGCTCTGAGGCTCTGAGTCTCTGAGGCTCTGAGTCTCTGAGGCTCTGAGGCTCTGGAGGAGCTGAGGCTCTGAGGCTCTGAGGCTCTGAGGCTCTGGAGGAGCTGAGGCTCTGAGGCTCTGAGGCTCTGAGGCTCTGGAGGAGCTGAGTCAGCTGACATTATCAGGGTCATCTTGGCTGTAAAAAGCTTGTGTGAGGTCACTCGCTGCAGAAGCCCACTAAATCTGGCCTAAAAGGGTAAAGCTTCACTGTCTGCGATGGTTGTAAATGTTGGAATATCTCCTTATGTATACAGAAGAGAAGTAATCTGGACACAAATTCAGACTGTTGAGATCCAGACAGATAAAATGTAAAGCTGATGAAACAGCTAGCTGCTACATGGACTCACCTCATGGCGCGGCTGAGTTTCTCGTACGTCATGCTGCTGTTCTTCTTCTTCTGACCCCACATCTGAGCCACAGCCTCGGACTTGAGGAACTTAAAGACCCCCTCTCGACGGTCCTCCCACTTCATCATGCCCTGGTTCCTGTCTGGGTGGATCAGGATGTCCCTGATGAACTCCCATAGGTGAGTGCCGCGGGGCGCTGCAGACAAACAGTGGAGCACAATGAGCTCAATGTGTGTTTGTATGTGCTTGGATGTAGACACATCTAGATGCACAGATGAATGTGTGACAGAGCAGTGGTGTCTCCTCACATGCCTTACCGTGTTTGTTCTTCTTCGGACTGTCGTAAACGCTGCCGCTGTGCTCTCTGCTGACTTTGGGAGGTCGGCCCCGGGGTCGCTTCAGTCGACACTCTCCTTTCTCTGTTTTGATGTGCACCTCTGTCAACACAACACTTCACTGTCAGACGTTTACTTAACCTGACTGACACGGCTGAGGCCGCGGAATGCAAAGAACCTTACGAACAATGAGTGTTTCTGCAGCTACTCACTAGAAATAAGCGGGTGGTAGAACTCCGGGTCCGATTCGCTGCTGCCGGACTCCGGTGAGCCGAGGCTGGAGAAGTCAAACATGCCACCTGAACGCATCAGAGACAAGTTTCAGATATATATCAGCATTCTTAAGAAAGTGTTAGGGTTAGGGGGGGGGGTCAGGCAGGAGAGCTGAGTAAGATGCTGAGGATGGGATACTCACTGTTGGAGGAGGAGCTGTACTCGCTGTCAGACTGGTTATCAGACAGGTACTCCGTGTCGCCCACCGGTGTCATGGTCTCAATGGTCAGACTGGTCAGATCATAATCTTCCCTGTAGTTAATCTCCCTCTTGGTGACAGCTCCTTCACCTGTTGGTAGGAAGTAGCAGCGTTAGCCCTTTGACTTCCACACAGTACTGACCGTGTGCTGCCATGTGGCATCCCTATACGGTACGTACCTTGGCCGATTCTAATGGTGCTGAGCAACGGGAAGTTCAGGTTGTCCAGGAAGTGGTCCAGGAGCTGGCAGGTCTCGTTCAGCTCTGGATCTGACAGCTGCAGCTCTGAGAAGAGAAGCACATGAGGAGATGAAAAGGTGTTCATGTCCTCTGGGAACAGACTGCATCAGTAGAACTGGTAAATGTTGGCACTTTAAACCCTCGACTTACTAAAACCTTTACATTACTATTGACAACTTGAACTATTTCAGCTCTTAAGTTCTACAAATCACTCCCGCATGACAGATGCAGCTTACCGTATCTGGTTTTGTGTTCCAGCAGACTCTGGTGGAGCTGGAGGCCGAGCTGCGGGCCGAACACCCCGACCATTTGTTCCCGGTTCATCTGGCAGAGAGCGGGGCCGTCCACGGCACAGTAGGCCAAACTCAGGGTGCTCGCATCAAACTTGGTGCTCTCTACGTGGTCGCTGATCCACTCCAGAACGTTGTCTGCTGTCCAGCAGTGAGGGCCGATCTGCCTGTACCACTGGCCTGCAAAGAGAGACGCAGGAATTAATTGATAGTAATTATGGAAGGTGCATTAACAGAATGACCCTCTGCACCGGCTGCACTGAAACAGATTTAGAAACTGTATATTTTCATATAAAATCTTGATCTTGGTTCATGCATCTGCTTAAGTTCAGTTAATATGTCAACATTTGCTTCTTAAATTGACAGCAATCAGCTATCAGTGATGTTTGGTCAGCCAGTCTGTGTCTCTGAGGTCAGACACACAAAGCCGGAGCTGTTTGAGCCATGAGTTGGCAGCATTCTGACGGTTATGCCGAGTTAAACATTGGCCCGGTAAATGATTGAGCCAACGGTGTCTAAATGAGGTCAAAGCAAAGTTCAGTGAGCTAATGCTCCCACTGGCTCAAGTTTGAAAATAAAGGATGGTGTTTACTGTGAGATTAGTGTTCAGGTGAAACTGGACTATAATGGTTAACAAAGGCTTCACAGCCTCGACACCACGCCGCTCTCTAACAACGGGCCGCTCCTCTCACCGCTCATGGTGGAGCTGTATGCCGAGTTGCTGATCTGCAGGTTGTTGATGCTGGGCAGCACGCTGGGCTGCTGCAGCGGGACATCGTGGATGCCGGTCTGATACATGGTGAGGTTGGCATTAGTCAGGATGCTGCTGAGGCACGGCGAGGACATGGAGACACTGAG